>NC_069409.1:17464681-17477181 GCF_026875155.1 Cherax quadricarinatus
TTCCATCCTCAGAACTCTCTTTAGTGTTTCCGTCCTCAGAACCCTCTTCAATGTTTCCATCCTCAGAACCCTCTTGAGTGTTTCCATCCTCAGAACCCTCTTGAATATTTCCATCCTCAGAACTCTCTTTAGTATTTCCATCCCCAGAATCCTCTTTAATGTTTCCATCCTCAGAACTCTCTTGAGTGTTTCCATCCTCAGAACTCTCTTCAGTGTTTCCATCGTCAGAACCCTCTTGAGTGTTTCCATCCTCAGAACTCTCTTTAGTCTTTCCATCCTCAGAACCCTCTTCAATGTTTCCATCCTCAGAACCCTCTTGAGTGTTTCCATCATCAGAACTCTCTTCAGTGTTTCCATCGTCAGAACCCTCATGAGTGTTTCCATCCTCAGAACTCTCTTTAGTCTTTCCATCCTCAGAACCCTCTTCAATGTTTCCATCCTTAGAACCCTCTTGAGTGTTTCCATCCTCAGAACTCTCTTGAGTGTTTCCATCTTCAGAACCCTCTTGAGTGTTTCCATCCTCAGAACACTCTTCAGTGTTTCCATCCTCAGAACACTCTTCAGTGTTTCCATCCTTAGAACCCTCTTGAGTGTTTCCATCCTCACAACTCTCTTGAGTGTTTCCATCTTCAGAACCCTCTTGAGTGTTTCCATCCTCAGAACTCTCTTCAGTGTTTCCATCCTCAGAACCCTCTTGAATGTTTCCATCCTCAGAACCCTCTTGAATGTTTCCATCCTCAGAACCCTCTTGAATGTTTCCATCCTCAGAACCCTCTTGAGTGTTTCCATCCTCAGAACTCTTTTTAGTGTTTCCGTCCTCAGAATCCTCTTCAATGTTTCCATCCTCAGAACCCTCTTGAGTGTTTCCATCCTCAAAACTCTCTTCAGTGTTTCCATCCTCAGAACCCTCTTGAATATTTCCGTCCTCAGAACTCTCTTTAGTATTTCCGTCCCCAGAACCCTCTTTAATGTTTCTATCCTCAGAACTCTCTTGAGTGTTTCCATCATCAGAACTCTCTTCAGTGTTTCCATCCTCAGAACCCTCTTGAGTGTTTCCATCATCAGAACTCTCTTCAGTGTTTCCATCCTCAGAACCCACTTGAGTGTTTCCATCCTCAGAACTCTCTTCAGTGTTTCCATCATCAGAACCTTATTGAGTGTTTCCATCTTCAGAACCCTCTTGAGTGTTTCCATCCTCAGAACTCTCTTCAGTGTTTCCATCCTCAGAACCCTCTTGAATGTTTCCATCCTCAGATCCCTCTTGAATGTTTCCATCCTCAAAACTCTCTTCAGTGTTTCCATCCTCAGAACCCTCTTGAATGTTTCCATCCTCAGAATCAGAACCCTCTTCAATGTTTCCATCCTCAGAACCCTCTTGAGTGTTTCCATCCTCAGAACTCTCTTCAGTGTTTCCATCATCAGAACCCTCTTGAATATTTCCATCCTCAGAACTCTCTATAGTATTTCCATCCTCAGAACCCTCTTTAATGTTTCCATCCTCAGAACTCTCTTGAGTGTTTCCATCCTCAGAACCCTCTTGAGTGTTTCCATCATCAGAACTCTCTTCAGTGTTTCCATCCTTAGAACCCTCTTGAGTGTTTCCATCCTCAGAACTCTCTTGAGTGTTTCCATCTTCAGAACCCTCTTGAGTGTTTCCATCCTCAGAACCCTCTTGAATGTTTCCATCATCAAAACCCTCTTGAGTGTTTCCATCCTCAAAACCCTCTTGAGTGTTTCCATCCTCACGAATATCTAGGCTGTTTCATTCCTCGGTCACTTGTTGAGTGTCTTCTTCCTCAGTTTCTTGAGTGTTTCCTACCTTAGGCACCAGTTGAGAGTTCCTTTCCTCAACTGCTGAGTGTCATCTTCCTCATGCGCATATTGATTTCCCAATTCCACGGGCACCTACTGTAAGTTCACTTTCTCGGGGATGTGTTGTATGTTCCTTTCCCAATACACCTATCGTAGCTTTATTTTTTCAGCCACCTGTTGAATGGTCTCTTCCTCAGGCATCTATGAAGTGTACCCTCTCTAAGGCAAGTGTTAAGTGATCCCTTCTCACGCACACTTCTCATTACAAAGGCACTTGCTGAGTGTTACCTTTCTAGCCTGATTGCAAAATTTTGTTAAGCGCATTTGTTTTCATTCTCACGTCCAATTTTTGAAGCATCGAGATGAGAATCACTTAAGAACTCTCACGGCTGATGACACACTCAACTCCAGTGAGAACCAGGTATGCTGGTTTCTACGCCAAGGATGGACAGATATAAGCAGACGGATGTTGAGACGGATTTCTTGCTCCGGTTACATCTCAGTCTTGTTTGTCAGGAGAAAAATGAAAGTTTCTCCTGACATGGGTCACAGAAATAGGATAATTGATGTTTTTATGATATACGCTAGGATCCCCTCAAGGAAGGTTCCTTGATGTTGGTGAGGGGCTCTTGATTTAGGGAACTGGATCTGTGCTCCAGTTCCCCGAATTAAGCCTGAATGCCTTCCACATTCCCCCCCCCCCAGGCGCTGTATAATCCTCCGGGTTTAGCGCTTCCCCTTGATTATAATAATAATAATAATACGCTAGGATCACGTCTTGGCACGGGTCTTAAGCGGGTTACGACCCGTCAATATTGGTAATAATCCTGAGTCGCATGCGAGAATTCTACCATAAGATGAGATAACCCACTCCGTGGAGGTTATGGTCACTTGTTCGAGGCCTTCCACAGGCTTACCAGTTTACCCCGTAAAGAAGTAAAGCTCACTTAGTGGGATGTGATGCTAGGGTCATTGTTTACTTTTTACCCGGGATAGAAATATGCTAATCTTTTATAATATAAAAGGCATCCCCTATTTTACTGGAAACAATAATTGCTTGTGTAAATTGTCTATTTAGGTGATAACAGGCATAAAAAAATGTCATTTACTATGTAGATTATTGTTTAATAAGTAGATTTAGCAGTGGTAACAGTTACACTATATTATGGATAAATAAAAACGCTTTATAAAAAAAGTTAATAACTGAATCAAATCTAACCTAACCTAGACCAGTCGTAAAATTACCAGTTAGGTTATGTTGGGTAACATTAGGTTAGGTTATATAAGAAAAAACGTATTTATCCATGGACACTAAATATAAATATCTCTGTTGCACATCGCTCTTATTGGTGGAGAATTTAAATAATAAAAGCACACCCGCGAGCAGAGTAAACACTGACCTCCATCAGCCTCAAAAACAGGAAGGTATCACCTGACAGGTCCTGCAGGGTCCTGGGCTCAGGTGACTGAGTGTACCGTCCACCCTGGATGATACACTCGGTTTGCTCTTGATGTGATATCATCAAGATCAAACAAAGCGGGACTTTAATTTTAAATGAGTTCTTGCTAATTGACCAATTCTACCTATTCGGTACGATACACACAAAACACACACACGCACACACATATATATATGTTAATTTATATTATATATATAATATATTATATATTATATATATTATAATTATACACACACACACACACACACACACAAATTTTATAATATTATATAACACACACACACACACATATATATATATTATATATATATATATTATATATATTTTATATTTATATATATTATATATATATTATTTATTAACACACTGGCCGATTCCCACCAAGGCAGGGTGGCCCGAAATATATATACATACATATATATATGTCGTGCCGAATATGTAAAACTGGTCAATTAGTAAGAACTCATTTAAAATTAAGTCCTTTCTGAAATTTTCTCTTATACGTTTAAAGATATATTTTTTTCATTAATGCTAATCTAAAATTTTTTAATTTTGCACCAAAAGAATCTTAGAAAACTTACCTAACCTTATTATAACATACGCAATTTATTTTAGCCTAACCCAACTAAATATATTTTAAATAAGTTTACAATAAATTAGTACTAAACAAACACAATCAAATATATTTTTTTCGTTAGGTTCAGAATGATTTTGGCGAAATTATTGCATACACAAATTTTCACTTGTCCTATATGACAAGATGAGCGTTGCTATTTAAGCCAAGATCGCAAGTTCTGCCTATTCGGCAGGACACACACACACACACACACATATATATATATATATATATAATATATATATATATTATATATATATATATATATATAATATATATATATATATATATATATATATATAATTGAATCTTGTTTCATAAAAAGCAGTTTTGACAATAATATGAATATTTCCTTTGGTTTATATAAATTAGATCCACTTATAATTAATAGAATTTGGGAAGAATTTAATAATACATTGGACAAACAATAAATTTTAAAATTCTTAATTATTACGTAGAATAGTTTGTGGGTTATGTGAAGGACCTGTCTAGTTGAGCCAGCAGGCCTGCTGCAGTGTTCTCTTTCTTATGAGTCGAGCGTCAGGTGTTGCTTTGTTGTGGGACGTGATAGTGAGGTGTGGTCTAGACCCTTTATATGCCTTCCTTGAAGCATTATTTTTATTGTTCCTTAATAATGTGTGTAGTCATGAAAGCGCTTGGAATTTCTCTATTCTTTCACAGTGGTTGTTTTGCATATTCTGAAATCATCTGTTTACTGTGATCTTATTGCATGAGACACACACACACACACACACACATATTTATACATATATATATATATATATATATATATATATATATATATATATATATATATTATATATATATATATATATATATATATATATATATATATATATATGTCGTGCCGAATATGTAAAACTGGTCAATTAGCAAGAACTCATTTAAAATTAAGTCCTTTCTAAAATTTTCTCTTATACGTTTAAAGATATATTTTTTTCATTAATGTTAATGTAAAAAAAAAATTAATTTTTTTCAAAAAGAATCTTAGAAAACTTACCTAACCTTATTATAACAAGAACAATTTATTTTAGCCTAACCCAATTAAATATATTTTAGATTTGTTTACAATAATTTAATACTAAACAAACACAGTGAAATATATTTTTTTCGTTAGGTTCTGAATGATTTTGGCGAAATTATTGCATACACAAATTTTCGCTTGTCCTATATGGCAAGATGAGCGTTGCTATTTAAGCCAAGATCGCAAGTTCTGCCTATTCAGCACGACATATATATATAATATTATATATATATATATATATATATATATATATATATATATATATATATTATATATATATATATATATATATATATATATATTATATATATATGTCGTGCCGAATATGTAAAACTGGTCAATTAGCAAGAACTCATTTAAAATTAAGTCATTTCTGAAATTTTCTGTTATAAGTTTAAAGATATATTTTTTCCATTAATGTTAATGTAAAAATTTTTAATTTTGCACCAAAAGAATCTTAGAAAACTTACCTAACCTTATTATAACAAGAGCAATTATTTTAGCCTAACCCAACTAAATATATTTTAAATACGTTTACAATAATTTAGTACTAAACAAACACAATCAAACTTATTTTTTCCGTTAGGCTCAGAAGGATTTTGGTGAAATTATTGCATACACAAATTTTCACTTGTCCTATATGGCAAGGTGAGCGTTGCTATTTAAGCCAAGATGGCAAGTTCTGCCTATTCATCGACACCATGCCTAACCCTTCTAGGGTAGGGTAGGTGCCTGAGTCCGAGCTTTTAGCTCATAAGACTGTCATTCCCATTTGCTCCCTTGGGGCGGGGATGGCAGACCAGAGAGGCCTAGCTTGTGGCTAGGCCTTGGGACAGTTGGTCCCAAAGATGAGGAGGTACTTGTGCCTCCTCCCATGGGAGACTTCGGTCTCAGACACTCCCTAAAGAGGGAGCCAAGGCCATGCCACCACTTGGAAAAGGCCCGGGCCGGGAGAATACCGGCTAATCTTTAATAATAATAAATAATAATAAGTTCTGCCTATTCGGCACGACATATATATATATATATATATATATATATATATATATATATATATATATATATATATATATATATAATATATATATATACATATATATATATATGTTTCATACTTCTCCTCCTTCACTCACCATTTTTTTTATCCACGTCCTTCCTCCTTCCCACCCCTCTGTGTATCCGTGTTCCATTCTAAGTATTACTGCACCTGTCACACTAACCATCCTTTCCTCCAATCTAGGATTGTACCAAGCGCCTGGTGACAGGGGGGTCACGGTGCAGTTTTAATCCTCATAAATAGTATAAACGCAACGGCGTCTGCTTAAATCCAGCGTTGCCAAGTTATAACATGGCATTGTCACTGACTGTGTACCACATTCACCCCGTGATGGAAGGCACGTACTCAAGTCTCCTGTGTTTCTTTTTTTTTTATACAAATTTAGTTAGGGATACCTTGTTTACATCGTTGTTTTTGTTCAGTGTTAATAAAGACGCTTATTAATACAATATTTTATATATGATAGAAAATAACCTAAACTCGACTCTTAATGGATTCGTGATTCGAAGAGACACCGCACATTGTTACAGGTTCCTTTATCGTAACAGCCAACCAAAGTAGTCAACTTGTTTCAACAAGAAAGATTTTTCTAATCATACTTGGTGTATATATATATATATATATATATATATATATATATATATATATATATATATATATATATATTATTATATATATATATATATATATATATAATATGTCGTGCCGAATATGTAAAACTGGTCAATTAGCAAGAACTCATTTAAAATTAAGTCCTTTCTAAAATTTTCTCTTATACGTTTAAAGATATATTTTTTTCTTTAATGTTGATGTAAAAATTTATATTTTGCATCAAAAGGAACTTAGAAAACTTACCTAACCTTATTATAACAAGCGCAATTTATTTTAGCCTAACCCAACTAAATATATTTTAGATTTATTTACAGTA
Source organism: Cherax quadricarinatus (assembly GCF_026875155.1). Lineage (NCBI taxonomy): Eukaryota > Metazoa > Arthropoda > Malacostraca > Decapoda > Parastacidae > Cherax > Cherax quadricarinatus. Next base: position 17,471,600 of record NC_069409.1, read on the forward strand.
ATTTAATACTAAACAAACACAGTGAAATAATTTTTTTTCGTTTGGTTCAAAATTATTTTGGCGAAATTATTGCATACACAAATTTTCACTTGTCCTATATGGCAAGATGAGCGTTGCTATTTAAGCCAAGATCGCAAGTTCTGCCTATTCGGCACGACATATATATATATATATATATATATATATATATATATATATATATATATATATATATATATATATTATACATATATAATATATATATATATATATATATATATATATATATATATATATATATATATGCAAAACAACCACTCTGAAAGAATAGAGAAATTCCAAGCGCTTTCGTGACTACTCACATTATCAAGGAACGCATAGTTCCTTGATAATGTGAGTATCACGAAAGCGCTTGGAATTTCTCTATTCTTTCAGATTGGCTGTTTTGCATATTCTGAAATCACCTGTATACTGTGATCTTATTGTATATATATATATATATATATATATATATATATATATATATATATATATATATATATATATATATATACATTTTATATATATATATATATATATATATATATATATATATATATTACTGTATATAAATAACAACACTGCACTAGCCAAGGACTCGAACCCATGCTGCTTTCGCCTGCCTCATTTTGGGAGAAAACGCATGACGCCCTAATCCACTGGACCATACGATCCTTAATTAAGAGTAGTTGGGTAGGGAGTACAACATCCATTTCCGTTGGATGCCCTACTCTTAAGGATCGTATGGTCCAGTGGATTAGGGCGTCATGCGTTTTCTCCCAAAATGAGGCAGGCGAAAGCAGCATGGGTTCGAGTCCTTGGCTAGTGCAGTGTTGTTATTGATCAATACCACTCGTTCGAGGTCACAATAATATATATATATATATATTATATATATATATATATATATATATATATATATATATATATATATTATATATATATATATATATATAATAACTTCGAACTAGTTGCAATGGTCAATAACAACACTGCGACTAGCCAGCCTTATGGTAATCGAAAATCACATGATGCTTAAACCCACAGGGCCACCAAATTATATAATATTTGGTGGTCCTGTGGAGTAGAATGTCATGTGATTTTCGCTCACCATGAGGCGGGATAAAAACATCATGGGTTCGAGTCCTTGGCTAGTCGCAGTGTTGTTTATATATATATATATATATAATATATATATATATATATATATATATATATATATATATTTTATATATATATATATATATATATATATATGTCGTGCCGAATAGGCAGAACTTGCGATCATGGCTTAAATAGCAACGCTCATCTTGTCATATAGGACAAGTGAAAATTTGTGTATGCAATAATTTCACCAAAATCATTCTGAAGTTAACGAAAAAAATATATTTGATTGTGTTTCTTTAGTACTAAATTATTGTAAACGTATTTAAAATATATTTAGTTGGGTTAGGCTAAAATAAATTGCTCTTTTTACAATAAGGTTAGGTAAGTTTTCTAAGATTCTTTTACCTGGAGTTTACCTGGAGAGAGTTCCGGGGGTCAACGCCCCCGCGGCCCGGTCTGAGACCAGGCCTCCTGGTGGATCAGAGCCTGATCAACCAGGCTGTTGCTGCTGGCTGCACGCAAACCAACATACGAGCCACAGCCCGGCTGATCCGGAACTGACTTTAGGTGCTTGTCCAGTGCCAGCTTGAAGACTGCCAGGGGTCTGTTGGTAATCCCCCTTATGTGTGCTGGGAGGCAGTTGAACAGTCTCGGGCCCCTGACACTTATTGTATGGTCTCTTAACGTGCTAGTGACACCCCTGCTTTTCATTGGGGGGATGGTGCATCGTCTGCCAAGTCTTTTGCTTTCGTAGTGGGTGATTTTCGTGTGCAAGTTCGGTACTAGTCCCTCTAGGATTTTCCAGGTGCAAACTTAAAATTTTTTTCATTAACATTAATGAAAAAAATATATCTTTAAACGTAAAAGAGAAAATTTTAGAAAGGACTTAATTTTAAATGAGTTCTTGCTAATTGACCAGTTTTATATATTCGGCACGACAATATATTATATATATATATATATATATATATATATATATATATATATATATATATATATATATATATATATATATATTTATATATATATATATATACATTTTTTTATAACAAGTCGGCCGTCTCCCACCGAGGCAGGGTGACCCAAAAAGAAAGAAAATCCCCAAAAAAGAAAATACTTTCATCATCATTCAACACTTTCACCTCACTCACACATAATCACTGTTTTTGCAGAGGTGCTCAGAACACAACAGTTTAGAAGCATATACGTATAAAGATACACAATATATCCCTCCAAACTGCTATTATCCCGAACCTCTCCTTTAGAGTGCAGGCATTGTACTTCCCATTTCCAGGACTCAAGTCCGGCTATATCAAAATAACCAGTTTCCTTGAAACCCTTCACTAAATATTACCCTGCTCACACTCCAACAGATCGTCAGGTCCCAAATACCATTCGTCTCCATTCACTCTTATCACGCTCAAGCACGCCTGCTGGAAGTCCAAGCCCCTCGCCCACAAAACCTCCCGTACTCCTTCCTTCCAACCTTTTCGAGGACGACCCCTACCCCGCCTTCCTTTCCCTACAGATTTACATGCTCTCCATGCCATTCTACTTTGATCCTTTCTCTCTATATGACCAAACCACCTCAACAACCCCTCTTCAGCCCTCTGACTAATACTTTTATTAACTCCACACCTTCTCCTAATTTCCACACTCCGAATTTTCTGCATAATATTTACACCACACATTGTCCTTAGACAGGACATCTCCACCGCTTCCAACCGCCTCCTTGCTGCTGCATTCACAACCCAAGCTTCACACCCATAAGAGTGTTGGTACTACTATACTTTCATACATTCCCTTTTTTGCCTCAATAGATAACGTTTTTTGTCTCCACATATACCTCAATGCACCACTCACCTTTTTTTCCCTCATCAATTCTATGATTAACCTCATCCTTCATAAATCCATCTGCCGACACGTCAACTCCCAAGTGTCTGAAAACATTCACTTCTTCCATACTCCTCCTCCCCAATTTGATATCCAACTTTTCTTTATCTAAATCATTTGATACCCTCATCACCTTACTCTTTACTATGTTCACTTACATCCTGTTCTTCTTCACTCCTAAAAGATGGTATACCTCCCTGGCCAGTGCATGAAATTACCGCTTCCCTTTCTTTGTCGACATTTAAAAGTTTCTTAAAATATTCTCGCCATCTACCCAAAGCCTCCATCTCCCAATCTACTAACTCCCCTATTCTGTTTTTAACTGACAAATCCATTCGTTGTCTAGGCTTTCTTAACTTGTTTAACTCACTCCAAAATTTTTTCTTATTTTCATTAAAATTTCTTGACAGTGCCTCTCCCACTCTTTCATCTGCTCTCTTTTTGCACTCTCTCACCACTCTCTTCACCTTTCTTTTACTCTCCATGTACTCTACTCTTCTTAAGACACTTCTGCTTTGTAAAAATCTCTCATAAGCTAACTTTTTCTCTTTTATCACACCCTTTACTTCATCATTCCACCAATCACTCCTCTTTCCTCCTGCACCCACCCTCCTATAACCACAAACTTCTGCCCCTCATTTTAATACTACATTTTTAAAACTATTCCAACCCTCTTCAACCCCCCCCCATTACTCATACTTGCACGAGCCCATCTTTCTGCCAATTGTTGTTTATATCTCACCCGAACTTCCTCCTCCCTTAGTTTATACACTTCAACCTCCCTCCTGGTTGTTGTTGCCATTTTCCTCTTTTCCCATCTACCTCTTACTCTAACTGTAGCTACAACTAAATAATGATCCGATATATCAGTTGCCCCTCTATAAACGTGTACATCCTGGAGCCCACCCATCAACCTTTTATCCACCAATACATAATCTATCAAACTACTTTCATTACTTTCATACCTTGTATATTTATTTACCCTCTTCTTCATAAAATATGTATTACTTATTACCAAACCTCTTTCTACACATATCTCAATTAAAGGTTCCCCATTTTCATTTACCCCTGGCACCCCAAATTTACCTACTACTCCCTCCACAACATTTTTGCCCACTTTATCATTAAAATCCCCAACCACCATTACTCTCACATTTCGTTCAAAACTCCCCACGCATTCACTCAACATTTCCCAAAATCTCTATCTCTCTCCTCTACACTTCTCTCTTCTCCAGGTGCTTATACGCTTACTATAACCCACTTTTCACATTTAACCTTTATTTTACTCCACATAATCCATGAATTAATACATTTATAGTCCCTCTTTTCCTGCCATAACTTATCCTTCAACATTATTGCTACTCCTTCTTTAGCTCTAACTCTATTAGAAACCCCTGACCTAATCCATTTATTCCTCTTCATTGAAACTCTCCCACCCCCTTCAGCTTTGTTTCACTTAAAGCCAGGACATCCAGCTTCTTCTCATTCATAGCATCCACAATCATCTCTTTCCTATCATTTGCACAACATCCATGCACATTCAGACTTCCCACTTTGACAATTTTCTTCTTATTCTTTTTAGAAATTATTACAGGAAAAGGGGTTACTAGCCCATTATTCCCGGCATTTTAGTTGAATTTTACAACACGCATTGCTTATGGAGGAAAGATTCTTATTCCACTTCCCCATGGATATAAAAGGAAAAGTAATAAGACCAAGAAATATTAAGATAAAATCAAAGAAAACTCAGATAAGTGTGTATAAATAAACATGTACATGTATGTGTAGTGTGACTTAAGTGTAAGTAGAAGTAGCAATACGTACCTGTAATCTTGCATATTTATGAGACAGATAAAAGACACCAGCAATCCTACCATCATGTAAAACAATTACAGGCTTTCGTTTTACACTCACTTGGCAGGACGGTAGTACCTCCCTGGGTGGTTGCTGTCTTCCAACCTACTACCTATTTTCACTTTAACATAAATGAAAAAATATATATCTTTAAACGTACATGAGAACTTTTGAAAAGACTTAATTTTAAACGAATTCTTGATAATTACCTATTCGGAACGACATTTATATATATATATTTATATATATATATATATATATATATATATATATATATATATATATATATATATATATATATATATATATATATATATATCGTGCCGAATAGGCAGAACTTGCGATCTTGGCTTAAATAGCAACGTTCATCTTGCCATATAGGACAAGTGAAAATTTGTGCATGCAATAATTTCGCCACAATCATTCTGAGCATAACGAAAAAAAAATATTTCACTGTGTTTGTTTAGAGTTAAATATATTTAGTTGGGTTAGGCTAAAATAAATTGCTCTTGTTATATTAAGGTTAGGAAAGTTTTCTAAGATTCTTTTGGTGCAAAATTAAATTTTTTTACATTAACATTAATGAAAAAAATATATCTTTAAACGTATAAAAGAAAATTTTAGAAAGGACTTAATATTAAATGAGTTCTTGCTAATTGACCGGTTTTACATATTCGGCACGACATATATATATATATATATATATATAT
>NC_069409.1:17479681-17507181 GCF_026875155.1 Cherax quadricarinatus
ATTTTGTGCCATAGGAACCTTAGAAAACCTACCTAACCTTATTATAACAAGCTCAGTTTACTTCAGCGTAATCCAACTAAATTTATTTTACATAAGCTTACAGTAATTTAGTAATAATTGAACACAATGAAATATATTTTTCTCGTTAGGTTCAGAATGAATTATGCGAAATTTTTGCATACACAAAATTTCGCTTGCCAACAATATATATATTATATATATATATATATATATATATATATATATATATATATATATATATATATATATATATTATATATATATATATGTCGCTTGCGAAGAAGAGCGTTGCTATTTAAGCCGAAAATCGCAATTTTTACTTATTCGGCACGACATATATATATATCGACGGGAGTTAAAGTCAGAAGTTAATTTCAAAAAGATCAAGTAAGGTTTAATCTCGATGGAAGAAGTCGGAGGTGTAAAGAATGAAGCTGAAGACACATGACTGAAGTATCATCAGGAAAATAAGTTGGAGAAATATAACTATCAAGGAAAGCAAGAAGGACATGAAGAGTATTCCTTCGTAGGAGAAATGTTAAAAAATGGTAAATGGAATTATTCCCTAAATGAAAAATGAAAATATATACCCGATGGTACTGAGATGTGAAACAATGTACTATTAACACTCATGGTAGCGTCACATTCTGAAAGTGGTGTTACTTAATCAAGATTTAGTGTACTTACGAACAGCAGGTTTCTTAAACATCAGGAAAGTCTGCTGGAGTCAAGAATGTATATCATCAACCATGATTTAATTAGACTATCTGTCGGCATTTTTCAGTCTTAATTCTGGACAACTCATTAACGGTACTGAAGAGGATATTCAAAGAGATAGTCATGAAGTATATAGGCAATAACAATAACATTACGTGATTTCTTATTTTTTTTACGAGATGGACAGTCTAGGCAGCTGTAGGCTTCGGTGCTATATCCAAAAACACTAGTTAGCGGGTTATCATTTGATTATGCACTGGTTAGCGGGTTATATGATTATGCACTGGTTAGCGGGTTATCATATGATTATGCACTGGTTAGCGAGTTATATGACTAAAACCATTGACTGGAAAAGCTTGTCCTGTTTCCTGACGAATAATATACCAAGAACTATATAGGATTATGTATAAGCTTCAGTGTTCATCCGAAGTTCTATACGAGAGCAGGACGATGCATATGAGGAAGATTTCTTATACCGACTGCCCTTGTTCACCTAGCAGTACATAAGTACCTGGATGTTACTGGGCTGTAGTGAGCCGAATCGTAAGGTAAATAACAGTACTAACTTTTAGTAAACTCAAGACATATCCTGGGAAAAATGCCGAATTATAAGGTGTAGGTATCCGCATAATGCGATGATTAGTACACAAAATCACCATTTGTACGTTTGTTTCCAGAACCTACATACAGTGCTTCGTGGCGAGTTACAAGATTACTTGATATACATCATATTTACCTATTTAAGATAGGTAAATTAGGCCATAGCCTAATTTACCTATCTTAAATAATATGATTGTCACTTAGTGAGCAGTAATTGCTTTTCTTCGCTGTAAGTGTATTATATGCATTGCATTTTACCTTGTCCACTGGGGAAGTTACTTAAATCCTGCATTTTAAACGTATATACAGAACTGCATTACTTTAAGTAGTTAAAGATGGTAAGTGTTGTCTTGCTACTTACATTTTAATGGCGTTACCATGAAGACAGGTTGCAATACCGAGAAGACTAGATCATTGGTAAACTGACAGGCATAACATTGCAGATATTAACATACATTATGGACGTCACAAGCCAGTTTCTACTGCAGCAGCACCACCACCACCACCGTCATAGGAATTTACTTGATTCTTTCCATGGAGGACAAAGAAAAGGTCATTTTAAGATTTTGGTCTGTATCAGGATATCATCTGGCAACATACCAGCAATACCAAACCCGAATAAATATTGCAACATTTTACAAGACAGCATTATAAAGCAAGGAGAAGAATTTTATGAGGGATACGTTAAAAAGTAAGCGTGTACACCACTATAGTAGGGGAGCATTGTAAATAATAACTTTTATTTGCAGATGTCTTACATAAATATAAATTATAAAAGCAATGGGTTGCAAATATATATTGAGGCTATGCAACACAATGCTGTAAACAGAGGGAGCTACGATGGTACAATAATGCTGTCTTCCTATATATAGAACATGAGTTAATCGATCAGTTAAAATATTCGATCGTTCTTCTGTTATAATTCGGAAAATTATTATATCGTTCATAATATTTATAATCCAGCAATAAACAACAGGACTAACAGAAACATCGTTTAAAATTGCCTTCCCATAAAGTGGATTATAGTAAGAGATGACCAACTGGTGCATCCTCAAGATGTGGCATAGTAAAGTATATCGTATATACCAGTGTCTGTTGGTTAATTAATCGAATATAAAGCCTATTAACTATATGAGGGTCATTAATTAGGGCTGCGTGTAGGCTATTTACCACCGGTCAAGAATATTTTACTCACTAAGATCGTGATTTAAGTAAACTCTCAGTGTATATACTAATACCACCTCTAGGTCAATATAACCTGCAGCTGGTGACTAACTCAACATGTGTGAAGATACAATTCTGAGTCAGTGTTGTTGTCGAATATTATCATTTGTTGTTGTTGTTGTTACTGATCTTGTTCTTGTTGGTTTTGCTGCTGTTGTCTTGACATCGTTGTTACAATCAACGTTATTAGTAAGAGTAATAATAGTAATTATTTTTCAGTATCCATTACATTTGTATATTATTTCCATATATTATATTCAGTACTAGAGTGGCCTAGAGTTCATTTTTTTACAGTATATCATTATAATATACGAATCTCACACTGATCATAAAACAAATGGGGATCGAACCCATGGCAAGCGAGTATTAAAAAGCGCAGATCTGTGTGTTGTCAATTGGACCATGCCAGCCTAATAAGATTCATCCAACTAAGATGAATCTTATTAGGCTGTACACTATAGGGAGGTAAGCATGGGCCACCACTGTGACCACAAAATGCAGGTGTTTATAAACGAATCTCACACCAGAGTGGCTCACGAAATCGTAATAACGCGATTGCAAGGAACTTACCTAGTAGAATCTTATTAGGCCGGTATAGTCCAATAGATAATATACTGACCTGTGAGTTTCAGGACTCGCTTGCCACGGGTTTAAACCCCACCTGTCCTGTGATTTATTTGCAATCGTGCTATTGTGATTTCGCAAGTCCGTCCTATACTGTTAAGTAAAGTGACACTATATTTTCATTATAATGCCAAAGTTACATGTTATTTGATGTTGGTGTGACTGGCCTTTATTCTCATGGTAATGTTTCTCATTACATCAGGGAAACAGATACGTCAGTATTTGTGGTTTAATATTCCTGAACTGCCTTTGTTGGACTCATTCATATAATACTTAGTTGACACTCACAGGGAGACAGGATATATACACCGACAGGTGTATATATCCTGCCTCCTGCCTCTCAGCATATATACAGTGAGGGATACTATGCACGTGGATAGATGATAATACAGAAAACTTAAGTCAATCACGATGTGAAGACTAATAGTGCACATAAGAATAGTTATTTGTTAGTTATCTGTATATTTTCAATTTAAAACGGTTCCCATTAATTAAAAACAAATCTCTATTTCCCACTTTTAATAAATAATTAATAATAATGACTTCCATTCAGTAACTCAAAAATACTTAGCTTTATCAGAGTTAAAATATTAACGGTGATGTATTCCATAAAAACAAATGCAGGTCCCTTCTGCTCACTTTTTAAATAGATAATTCCCGAAATTGGTTTCAGTGAGACAGCTTTCAAGAACGTTGCCTGATCAGCTTGAAAATTTCAGCACTGGTATATCATACTTAGAAGAAGATTACTATTGTTTAAGAACATAAGAACATAAGAAAGAAGTAGCACTGCAGCAGGCCTACTGATCCATGCGAAGCAGGTCCATGTCACCCCCCCGGCTTAGACCAATGACCCACCTAGTCAGGTCACTTCCACTTAAAGAAAGAGTACGGCATCAGACCTAGTAGCACAAGCTAGTCAGGTCCAACTCACACCTACCCTCATCCACTCATGTATTTATCTAACCTTTTTTAAAACTACACAACGTTTTTGCTTCTATGACGGTACTCGGGAGTTTGTTCCACTCATTCACAACTCTATTACCAAACCAGTGCTTTCCTATATCCTTCCTGAATCTGATTTTTTCCAAATTGAAACCATTGCTACGAGTCCTGTCTTGGCTGGAAATTTTCAGCACGCTATTTACATCCCCTTCATTATTTCCTGTTTTTCATTTATACACCTCAATCACCTAATTCTACGCCTTTCTAGAGAGTGCAGATTCAGGGCCTTCAGTCTATCCTCATAGGGAAGATTTCTGATACATGGGATCATCTTTGTCATCCTCCTCTGTACGATTTCCAGAGCATTTATATCCATTCTGTTATACGGTGACCTGAACTGTGCATCGTAAACTAAATTAGACCTAATCAAGGATATGTAGAGTTAAAGAACAACCTGAGGATTTCTATTATTTATACTTCATGATATGAAGCCAAGGATTCTGTTAGCTTTATTGCGAACACTAATGCACTGTTGTCTTGGTTTTAGGTTACTGCTAACCAGAACTCCTAAATCCTCTTCGCAAAAGGTAGTATTAAGATCTACATTATTTATTTTACATGTGGCATGGTTATTTTCCTGTCTAAAATTTAGAACTTTGCATTTGTCTATATTAAACAGTATTTGCCACTTCTCCGACCATTGCATTGGTCTATTCGAAAAATCCTGGAGTGCTCTAGTGTCCTCATTAGAATGAACTGGACGGCCAATTTTGTTGTCAACAGTAAATTTACTTATGTCCTTATTTATTCCCTAATCTATGTCGTTTACGTAAACTGTGAGCAACAAGGGGCCCAGCACTGACTCCTGAGGAACACCACTTGTGACGTCCCCCTATTCTGATTTCTCCCCCCATTTATGGAGACACTCTGCTGCCTATTTGTCAACCATGCCTCTACCCAGGAAAAAGTTCTCCTCCTATTCCGTGTGCCTTAAGTTTCCTTAATATCCTCTGGTGTGGAACTCTATCGAAAGCCTTACTGAAGTTCATATACACAATATCATATTCATTACCATGATCTACCTCCTCAAACACCTTAGAGAGAAAAGTTAGTAAATTCGTAAGACAGGAACGCCCCTTTGTAAAACCATGCTGAGATTCATTTATCAATTTATGTCTTTCAAAATGGCTACGAATTGATTCGGCAATTATTGATTCCATAAATTTTCCCCACTATGGGAAGCTAAGGACCTGTCACCTGCCTTGTAAATAGGTATTACATTTGCCATTTTCCACTTATCAGGCACTATGCCAGTTTGTAGTGATATGTTGAAAAGATTAGCCAAAGGTCTGAAAAGTTCCTCTTTACATTCCTTTAAAACCCTTGCAAACAGTTCATCAGGACCTGGAGATTTGTTAGGTTTTAATTTCTCTATATGTCTGAGGACCATGTCACTAGTTACCCCAACCGTGCATAGTTTAATATCGTCCTGTTCTACATAATTTATTATTTCTGGAATTTCGCTAGTATCTTCCTGCGTAAAAACTGAGAGAAGGAAGTAATGAAAATTTCACACATATCCTTACCACTGTTAGTGATTTGACCTGAGTTACTCTTAAGTGGGCCTATCTTGTCCCTAATCTTACTTCTGTATACATGTAAGAATCCTTTTGGGTTAGTCTTCGAATCTCTTGCGACCTTAGCCTTATTATCCCATTTTGCTTCCCTTATTCCTTTTTTTATTTCTCTCTTTAATTGAATATATTTTCTTAACTTCCCATCCCTTCTTTTGATACGCCTATATATGCCTCTCTTTTGAAGAATGAACTGTTTTAATCTATTGTTCTTCCATTTGGGATCATTATTGTTAGATCTAATTTCCCTATTCGGAATAAAAGTTGTCTGGGCAGCTTGACTATGCTCTGAAAAACGTCATATTGGCAACCAACACCACCTACCTGACCCATAGTCAGGTCATCCCAATTAAACCCACCCAGGTAATTTCTCAGTCAAGTGAAATCGGCCAAGCGAAAGTCTGGGACAGATGTTTGCTTGCAGTTATCTGGGTAATTCCATGATATATTGAAACTAAGTGATTTGTGATCGCTTTCCCTAAGCTCATCATTAATCTCAAGATTATTAATTAGTGATTATTTGTTGGCAAGAACCAAGTCAAGCAGATTGTTTCCTCTAGTTGGTTCTGTCACAAACTGTTTTAAAAAGCAATCCTGAACCTTATCAAGAAAGTCACTAGACTCAAGATTTCCTGCCACACTGTTCCAATCAATTTGTCTAAAGTTAAAATCTCCCATAAATACAACATATTCATATCTAGATGCCTTATGAATTTCGTCCCATAAAGTGTCTAGATATTAAAATGTGTGTATACGCCATGTTGCAATTTTTGATCTTTAAATGATAAAGCAATATTTTCCATTATAAAACTGAATTGTGCTCCTTTATGGAGGGTTGCCTTGCTGCTGGTGAAGGTTTCCTGGTCCAAAGAACTAGACTTTTCCTCCCATTGGATGGAATCCGACTGCCTCCAATTCCATAGGTTCTATGTTGCCCTACAGGCAGTAGTAGTAGTAGTAGTAGTAGTAGTAGTAGTAGTAGCAGTAGCAGTAGTAGTAGTAGTAGTAGTAGTAGTAGTAGTAGTAGTAGAAGTAGGAGTAGTAGTATTGGAGTCAGTCAAAGGCTAAGAAAGAGAAGCACTGCAAGGAAGCTAGGGGCACACATAGGGTAGGAACAAGAACACAGATACTCAAGAACCAAATACCCAAGGCAGAGGAAAGAAAGCCCAAAGGAGAGAGAGGAGAGAGGAAAGGGAAAAAAGGGAGAATGGAAAAAAAGAATCAGGTTAAGTCACGGGTGTCCTGAAGTTCTGAGCAATTTACAGTGTAATGGGAAAGAAAGGCGTCTACAGAGACAAAGCCAGGACTATGATTCATACAAGGAAAGTTGTGAATAAGAGAGGATTCAACCAGACGATGACTGTGAAAGTTAAAAGTAAGGTAGACAGTTTTAGCAGAAGGCCAGTCAATAGGATGACCGTGATCTCTGACATGACAGAAAAGAGTATTGTTGGTGTCGGCAAGCCTAACACTACTTATGTACTCCCTAAGTCTGTCAGAAAGTGAATGGCCAGTTTCTTCAGAGTACTGATGAGAACAAGAGGAACAAGAAATAGAGTAGACATCAGGAGCATCTATAGAGAGAGGAGAGGCATGTATGAACTAGATTTGTGCGAAGAGTGTTAGTCTGGCGAAAAGTTAGTTTGATGTCTAGGGAACGAAGAGAATTGTTGAGATTAGAAAGACTGGAAATATAAGTGAGGCAGAGGACAGGAGACTTCCCAGAAGTAGAGAGTTTGGGAGAGAAGAAAGTCTGTTTAGCACGCGACTGGTGATTGGTCCATTAGTATTCCCCCCCCCCTCTCTGTTCTTGTTCTTACCCATTGTGGGCCCCTAGCTCCCTTGCAATGCTCCTCTTTCTTAGTCTTTGACTGACTTCACTATTACTACTGCTACTACTACTACTACTACTGCTACTACTACTACTACTACTGCTGCTGCTGCTGCTACTACTACTACTACTACCTCTACCACTACCTCTTTTCTTCCTTTCCGACTACCTCTCTTGTCCCGTCCCTGTCTGCTGGCCTACATATACCCCATCACATAATCTGTCACGGTCCTTGGCGTTAATCTGACTACCTTCTTCGCTTACACGGACACATTCACTCAAAGCATGCAATAGCTAGTAAGGCCTTTGTGGGCCTCTACAAGCTGCAAAATGCCTCCCAACACACCAAACTACACCTCTACAAATCCCTAATACGTCCTCTGATAACTTACTCTCCTCTAGCCCTCTCTCTTGCAGTTAAAACAAACTTATTTAAACTGCAGCGTGTCCAGAACAAGGCGCTGCGCTGGGTACTTGATGTCAGATGGGAGGACTTCGCCACAAGCGAGTCTCTCTGTGGCATGCAAAGAGTACGTAACCTTTATTCGGCGCATGTACACACCCTCATTTACAGGCTATCTCCCCCAACCAGCGAACCAGGTTGCTAAGAGTTGATGATGGGGCCCCGTCGTTCAACTAGTGACCAGGTTCTAGCCAATAAGATGGTGGTTTTGGCAATCGCAGAGGTTATGTGGGTACCACTCTCCTGTCTGCCCTTGTCATTCCCATTCTAGAGCTGGTTGAAGCACGGTCTGCTATCTTGTGGCTTCTATTTCTGCCTTGCTTACCGTGGAGTGCACTATACTTATCACTGTACATAGTGTACATATTGCTGTTCTAAATTGGTGAAGGATAATATAAGTCTAAACTTTTTCTGCTGTGTTTATTTCGCTCCCATTACACCTGGGATAACAGGCCATTTGGAATCCTGGGTTGTAATACTCTCCATGCCCAATTAGACATCTCTGCGCTGAATCTGTACTGGAAGACGCTCAATGACAGATAGACAAACCTGAGACACGACATGACTGCTGGTCCTCTCTCCTTGAAGAGATTCGCAGACCCACAAACCAACACAACCTGTTCTATTCCTTGCAAGATCCTTCTTCTAACGCTATTTACAAATAACCTTTGGATTCTTGTCAGGTACCTTGCGCTGTTCATTCTCTGACCCACGTTCGCCTTTGCTGCTTGGTTAAGCCCTGGTTCAATTTCTACACTCCTCTAGAGCGCTAATCATCGCCTATCTCGTCTTCCCCGCTCACCCTGCCAACAGAAGAGCCTGCTATTCCTGCTCTCAATATCTGTCCCACGATCGCCTTAGCTGCTGGGTGAAGTCCTGGCTCTATTTCTACAACTAAGAACATTCCTCTCCAGCTCTATTCTTCGTCTGTCCCGTCTGACCCGCTCATTCCATTGCGATCTTACCTGCACTTGTTCGTTCGTTCGTTCGTTCCTTTTGATTAGTGTGACTGTAAATGGTCCAAGTCAGACCGAAACGTCGTCGTAAGCTCCTCTCTCGTATGTGCGGGTTATTTGTATATTGTTCCAGTCACGGTATTGTGCCTTTTTGTTATTTAGAGGTGCCTTCTTCTCTGACATAGAGTCGTGCGTCATAGTAATGAATCAAGTGCTTTACTTTATTGGGTTATTTTAGGTTAAATCTACATAATGTATTTTCATGTGACTAAGTAAAAAAAATATGTTCCCAAAGCCTAATTAAAAATTACATAATGGCTTAATTACTTGCTTAATATATTACTTAAATGCTAGATGAATTGATTTGAACTTGTGAAGGTCCCAATTTGTATTTTCTTATGGAAGAAATTTTGAAAATTTAAATATTACTTTTCACGCGATGATTTCTAAACGTCACATTCAACACCAATAACTTGATAATACAACTTCTCAGCTTATGTATTTTAAAATATTGGTCTCTCTGGAAGGTTTGAATCAGCTGTGGGATATGTATGTTCTAATTTAATTATTTTTATGGAAGAAATTAGGATATCACTTTTCGTATGATGACCTGTAAATACCTCTTCTGATTCGCTTCAGATTTTCAACTCAAACAGAGTACTGCGTTACAAACATGTGACGCACTATGCACTACCCCATGAGTTACTGAGGAATGCAGGTATGCAGTACTGGGCAACCTGTCTCAAGTTGTGCAGCGACAGAAATGTGTCTAGTTATTGATAGGGCTAAAAATAAGTCAAATGAGTTTGGAGGATTTAGGAGGTACAAGATGAGGGGATGAGTTAACACTGAAAGAGTTAATGAATTAATATTAAAAAAAGGAAAAATTGAAGCAAATTAGTAAGGAGTATTTACATATGGGTAAAGAGCTGTTTGCTGCATTTAAGGATTTAGAAAGGGTAAATAATAGGTGACTCGGGGAGCCATGTGGCAGATGTTGCAAGTGTAAGGGTATTTGAGAAGTTTTATGCAGCTAGTACTGCTTGGGTTAGCAGGTGTAAGAGGGAGGGGAATTATTTCCCAGTAAAAGGACTTAAAAAAGGGATGCATAACGTCACAATGATTGTATTGTGACCTCAGAGAAAGGACGCAATAGCTATTATATTGCAAATATTTTCATTAATAGCTGAAACGAAAATTTCATGGCTCAAATTGTTATTTGATTTTTTATATTAGCCTATGTATATAGGTAGGAAGTGAAAACTACACTTCTCATTGTGCTCGCTGTTGGAGAATTTTGAGTGGTTGCCAGCACATGCAAACTACCTGCCCGACTGTTAAATAGTTCGAGCCAGGCACTAGCTGGTTCCAGTAACCTGACGTCGGAGCTGCAGGCTTACTTCTCCTCCTCTTTCTAGTTTTTGTTCGTGAAGGAAACATCTTATCTCCCTACTCTGTCATCGCATGTCATTTAGACTCTGTTTTGGTAATGGTTCCTTTAGTGAGCTGGGACAAATGTATCATAACTCTGTGCAACTCTGTTCACAGAGTATTATTTAGACTTAGTGATATTTGATGTTTTCAGAGGTTTTGTGTTGTGGAGACATTCTGTATCTCTGGTCTAGAGTTCTGCTCTAGACCTACGTATGTTCTGGCATCTACGCACTGTCGTATTCAGGAAATAAGAATTGGTGAACTCATGTTCGGTATTAAAGGAGTTTTATACCTTTTGTGTAGGATCTGTTTTAGGTACACTGTTAGGGTAGTTTTTGGTCTCCTTGATTCCATACCTGACTATATGCGGTTCTCTGCTGTTTCGAACATTATTGCTGTTTGGCGAATGAGTCGTCCTATTGTTCAAGCAAGCTGTTTGTTTGCCTCGATGGTTCAAAATTTAGATTATTTAGAGACTTGCTGTTGTCAGTCAAATTTTAAATCTGAGTCGAGTCAATCTGAGCACATACTAAGCACTCACACAAACACACAAGCTTACACAATATTAATCTTGTATTTATGAGTACATCTCAACTTAGCAACGTACTAGATGAGACTTAATAAGAGTAGTACAGTATCTTATTAAGTGTGCACTTAGCACCATATGATTTTATGTATAGAATAACTATGATATATATGTATACCAAATTATACTCCAAGAGTTGTTTAGGAGCTTATCTCCTTAATTATTCATACTATATTAATTTAAAATTAGCACCTAGACACCTTTGTTATTAAAGATCTCAATTTTTATTTGGTTGGTTTGTATTCATCCAGTTGCAGTCCAAAAGTAATATTGAGAAGTCACCTAATTTACGGGTTAACTGGACTAGAAAACTCTGACAAACTTTTACAAAACCAGAAACAGAAGGTCTTCAATAAGTAGACCTTGCATTCTCTGGAGATATCTTCATTTAGTAGATGTCGCATTTTGTAACAGGTTGTGTAACATATTTATAGATGAAGTTGTTAAAAGAAGTGATGTTGGATCTGATACAAAGTGAGAGTTATCAAATTTGCTCTTTCCTAATGACAGTTCTTTTGGGAGATTCTGAAGACAAGTTGCAAAGGTTGGTGAAAGAATTTGGGAGGTTATGTAAAAGAAGAAAATTAAACGTGTATGTAGAAAAGAGCAAGGTGATAAGAGTTAAAAAAAAGATGTCTAGAAATGATAGACTGAATATCAGATTGGAAAAGAAGAATATAGAGGATATTTGGGGGTGGACAGTTAGCAAGTCAACAGATTTGACTATGCAAGATGAGGTGAATAAAAAAAAAATGTGCCAGAGTAAAGAACTACCAACAATTTCATATATGTGTGAGACATGAGTTCTGAATGCTGCATCCATGAGGCGGCTGGAGGCAGTGAAGATGTCATGCTTGAGAGCAGTGTCCTGTGACTAGCATGTATTGCAGTTGGATCACAGAAATTAAAAGGCGATGTGGGGTTACCAAGGGTAAGTGTCACAGGGCTGAGGGGGGTTTGTCGCAAGTGGAGAAAGTGGAGAGGGATAGGATGATGAAGAGTTTGTCCATAAATCTGGTATGTAAGGAAGGAAGGGTAAGGTTGGAGAGAGTGGAGTGTTTGCAGAGGTTTTGAGTTTTAGGGGCTTGACCATCCAACAGGCTTGTTTGAGCATGATAGATTGGAGTAAATGGAAACAAGTGTGAGCAAGTCGCAAGGGAATCAAATTCCATCCCAAAAGATTTCTTAGATTAGGGAAAGATAAGCCCACGAAAAAGTTACTCAGGTCAGTTTACTCAGTAACAGAGTAACGTGTGTGCAATCTTTAACACTTATTTTCCCTTCTCTTTTCATGCAGGAAATTGCCAGCAAAATTTCAGAGATCACTAATTATATAAGTCAAGACGAAAATAAGTTATGCCAGATTAAAGTCACTAGTAACAGGACTTAAGAAATAAAACACTGATTAAAACCGAACAAATCACATGGCCCTGGTGAGCTGTTTATAAGGGTTATAGTAAACCTTAAGCGGATAAATGGAAAATGGCAGAAGTGATACCTATCTTCAAAAAGGGAGATTGGTCCTTAGCTTCAAATTATAGACCAATTAGCCTGACCTCTATGTGGAAAAAATGTGTGAATCAATGAATGACGAGGCTATCTGAGGTCACTTTGAAAGATATAAATTGATCAGTGACTCTAAAGCACAGTTTTACAAAGGGACGTTTCTGCCTTACGAATTTACAAACTTTTCTTCACTAAGATATTTGAGTTAGATCATGGCAATGAATACGATACTGATTATATGGACTTAGGTAAAACTTTTGATAGAGCTTAACACAGAAGACTGTTGAAGAAAGTAGCATGACGCACAATGGCAGGATAAATTTTCTCCTGGATCGAAGCATGGTTGTTCTATAAGCAACAGAGTTTGCATGAATGAAGAGAAATCAGAGTGGGAATGAGCCACGAGTTGTATTGGGACCTTTGTTGTTCACAATATACATAAATGAATAAGAAATAAAGAGCGAAGTAAGCAAGTTCAATGAAAACATTAAAATAGGTAGTCAAATTTAATTCAGATGGAGGATAAGCTGACGCAGTGATCAGAGAAGAGGCAGATGCAGTTCAATGTCCATAAACATATGGTTTCTAATACAAGGAAACAAAAATAACTATGACACATATAAACTGGAAATAACGTAGGATCACTCAGTCTGAATGCGAACAACGACTTTGGAATCTTGATTAGTGGAAAACCTAAAAACTATGGCAACAATGTATAAGTGTTCGCAATAAAGCTAATTGAATTTTTATTTTCATATCAAGAACTGTAAGTGAATCCTCAATTTAAAATTTAAAATAAATGCGTCACTGGTAAGGCCTTTAAGATTGTAGGGCGCAGTCCTAGGTCGCACATTAAAGAATGAACATAAATGCGCTGGAGAAAATGCAGATTACGATGACGAAGTTAATCCCTGTATTAGAAATCTTTTATATGTGGAGAGACTGAATAGCACCGAATTTGCACTCACAAGAAAGCTGTAAACTAAGAGGACTGAAGTGTGTAAATGGAAGACCAAAAATAAAGGGATAAAACAACGTGCTGAAAATATCTGATCATGAAAGGATTCGCAAAGTGGGTTCGACGGAAAATTTAGATTTAGAAAGGATACAGGAAAGCTTTGATTGGCAAGTAGAGATTGATGAGTGGAATAACTCAAAGTGAAAATTTTTTTGCCATAAATAAGCGGAAATAATCTGAAACAACGAAAAACACATAAACTGATTTCAAACAATATAAAAAAATTAACTAACCTATGCTATAATAGCGAAGTTTTGCTAAACAAATTACGCTAGTTTAGGGTAACGTAGATGAGTCTTAAGTAGTTGCCCAAAAAACTTTAATTATCAATGAAAAATATTCTATCATCTGTAGAAATATTTTTAGAGAAGTTCATTTTAAAGAAGTTTGGCCTATTCGGCAAGTTCTGCTTATATTATAATATATATATATATAATGTAAAATATATATATATAGTATATATATATATAATATAATATATATATATATATATCCCTTCCGCAAACGAACCATGTTAAGTTAATTTTACGAAATGTATAAAATTGTGCCTTACTTTTCACTATGAAATAACCAACAATGCAAAATTAAACAGAGTAATACGATCTATTATATATATTATATTATAATATATATATAAATATAATATATTATAAATATATATAAATATATTATATATAATATATGTGTGGTGTGTCGTGCGATATGAAAACTGGTCAATTAGAAAGAACCATTAAAATTAAAACCTTTCTAAAATTTTCTATACGTTTAAAGATACATTGTATATATTTTTCATTAATGTAATGAAAAAAAAATATTTGCACCAAAGATCTAGAAACTTACCTAACCTATTATAACAAGAACAATTACGTAGAATGAAAGGGGTAAAGCAGCTGGAACTGACGGATCATGACAGAATGTTAAAGCAGAAAACATAGTTTGGAGTGTTGGATTTTGTTTAATAAATTATGAAAGAGGGAAAGGTACTAGGGATTGGGAGCATGTATAGCCCCTTTATATAAAAGAAGGGGGACAAAAGAGAATGTAAAAAATATAGAGATAAGTTTACTGAGTATACCGGGAAAAGTGTACGGTAGGTTATTATTGAAGAATAGAGTAATAAACAACAAAAAGGCCATATCCGTGACTGGAACATCACAAATAACCCGCAATAAAAGACAGAAGCTTACGACGCTTTTCGGTCCGACTTGACTGACAAAGTCACATAACAAGAGGAGCAGACGGCTATATATAGGCAGGAAGAGGTAAGTATATATGTAGTATATAGTAGTAGATACGAATTTATATAATACCGAAGGATGAAATACACATGCAAACCCGGGCATCCCACCGTAGACGTTCCCATCCAGCCACACTGATGGCGAAACGTCCACAACAAAGACAACAGACGTCTAATTTCATCAGTACTGTATAGAAGAAGAAGAGGTAGTGTAGTGGTAGTGTAGAAGTGGAAATAAGGAAGACACCCAGTCAAATACAAAGAAGGGAGCATGCAGAGAGCTAGAAACCCACAGAGGGAAGCAAGCGCACGAGTGCGTGAAAGGGAAGTGGTGAAATAAAATAAAGACGGAACAAAACACGAGACAGAGAGAAATCACCCAGAGGAGAAAAGGAGAGAGGTAAAGGGAAGAGGAAGAAGAAAAAGAAGAAGAAGAAAAAATGAGGATTCAGGTTAAGTCCTTTCTGAAGTTTGAGCATTGAAACAATGTAGTGGAAGGAAGGCTCTAAGAGACGAAGCAGGCTAAGGTTCATAAAAGGGAAAGTTGTTATAAGAGAGGATTACAAACGGCGACTGTTCGAGTTGGAAGTAGGGAAACATTTTAGCAAAGACCATCAATAAGGATGGCTATGATCTCTGACGTGACAGAAAAGCACTGTTAGTGTCGGCAAGCCTAACCTATTTTGTGCTCCAAAAGTCTGCAGAAAGGGAGATCGACCAGTTTCTCCAAATATTGAAGAGGACAGGAGGAGCAAGAAATAGAGTAACACCAGGAACATCTGTAGAGGGAGGAGAGGTATGAACGAGATTTAGTGCGAAGAGTGAGAGTGGGAATTGCGGATGAGCAAGGGGGTTTTAGAGTGGGTAGGGGATGTGTAGATCAAGTGTTTACATTGAAGCATATATGTGAGCAGTATTTAGATAAAGGTAGGGAAGTTTTTATTGCATTTATGGATTTAGAAAAGGCATATGATAGAGTGGATAGGGAAGCAATGTGGAAGATGTTGCAAGTATATGGAATAGGTGGTAAGTTACTAAATGCTGTAAGAGTTTTTATGAGGATAGTGAGGCTCAGGTTAGGGTGTGTAGAAGAGAGGGAGACTACATCCCGGTAAAAGTAGGTCTTAGAAAGGGATGTGTAATGTCACCATGGTTGTTTAATATATTTATAGATGGGGTTGTAAAAGAAGTAAATGCTAGGGTGTTCGGGAGAGGGGTGGGATTAAATTATGGGGAATTAAATACAAAATGGGAAGTGACACAGTTACTTTTTGCTGATGATACTGTGCTTATGGGAGATTCTAAAGAAAAATTGCAAAGGTTAGTGGGGCGAATTTGGGAAGTGTGTAAAGGTAGAAAGTTGAAAGTGAACAGACAAAAGAGTAAGGTGATGAGAGTATCAAATGATTTAGATAAAGAGAAATTGGATATCAAATTGGGGAGGTGGAGTATGGAAGAAGTGAATGTTTTCAGATATTTGGGAGTTGACGTGTCACCGGATGGATTTATGAAGGATGAGGTTAATCATAGAACTGATGAAGGAAAAAAGGTGAGTGGTGCATTGAGGTATATGTGGAGGCAAAAAATGTTATCTATGGAGGCAAAGAAGGGAATGTATGAAAGCATAGTAGTACCAACACTCTTATATGGGTGTGAAGCTTGGGTGGTAAATGCAGCAGCGAGGAGACGGTTGGAGGCAGTGGAGATGTCCTGTCTAAGAGCAGTGTGTGGTGTAAATATTATGCAGAAAATTCGGAGTGTGGAAATTAGGAGAAGATGTGGAGTTAATAAAAGTATTACTCAGAGGGCTGAAGAGGGTTTATTGAGGTGGTTTGGTCATTTAGAGAGAATGGATCAATGTAGAATGACATGGAGAGCATATAAATCTGTAGGGGAAGGAAGGCGGGGTAGGGGTCGTCCTCGAAAAGGTTGGAGGGAGGGGTAAAGGAGGTGTTGTGGGCAAGGAGGGGTTTGGACTTCCAGCAAGCGTGCGTGAGCGTGTTAGATAGGAGTGATTGGAGACAAATGGTATTTGGGACCTGACGAGCTGTTGGAGTGTGAGCAGGGTAATATTTAGTGAAGGGATTCAGGGAAACCGGTTATTTTATATAGCAGGACTTGAGTCCTGGAAATGGGAAGTACAATACCTGCACTCTAAAGGAGGGGCTTGGGGATACTGGCAGTTTGGAGAGATATATTGTGTATTTTTATACGTATATACTTCTAAGCTGTTGTATTCTGGGCACCTCTGCAAAAACAGTGATTATTTGTGAGTGTGGTGAAAGTGTTGAATGATGATTAAAGCATTTTCTTTTTGGGGATTTTCTTTCTCTTTGGGTTACCCTGCCTCGGTGGGAGACTGCCGACTTTTTTGAAAAAAAATATGTAATATATATACATATATATGCAAATATATATATATATAATATATAAAATATATATATATATATATATATATATTATATATATATATATATTATATATATGCGTGCGAATAGGCAAATTTGCGATCTGGCTTAAATAGCAACGTTCATCTTTCATATAGTACATTTGAAATTTGTGTATGCAATAGTTTCGCCAAATCATTCTGAACCTAACGAAAAAATTATTTTTCACTGTTTGTTTAGTATTAATTATTATAAACAAATCTAAATATATTGTTTGGTTCTTGTATAAAAAGGTAGGAAGTTTTCTAAGATTCTTTTGGTGCAAAATTAAAAATTTTTTACATTAACATTAATGAAAAAATTTTATCTTTAAAAGTATAAGAGAAAATTTAGAAAGGACTTAATTTTAAATTTAGTTATTGCTAATTGCCTAGTTTTACAATTCCACTGCACACACACACACACACAACATATATATATTTATATATATATATATATATATATATATATATTATAATAACATATAATTATCTAAATTTTATATTTTATATATAATATATATATATTATATATATATATAAAGTCGTCCGAAAGCAGAATTTGGATCTTGTTAAATAGCAACGTTCATCTTGCCATATGGAACAAGTGAAAACTTGTGTATGTAATAATTTCGCCAAAATCATTCTGAACCTAACGAAAGAAATATATTTCAAATGTGTTTTTTAGTATTAAATTATTTAAACAAATCTAAAATATATTAGTAGGGTTAGGCTAAAAAAAATGTTCTTGTTATAACAAGGTTAGGTAAGTTTTCTAAGATTCTTTTGGTGCAAAATTAAAATTTTTAATTAACATTAATTAAAAAAATATATCTTTAAACTATAAGAGAAATTTTTAGAACGACTTTATTTAAAAGAGTTATTGCTAATTGACCAGTTTTAACATATTCGGAGACATTATATATAATATATATATATAATTATAGCTTAATAAATATATATATTATATATTATATATAGTAATTTAATATTTAAATAATATAAAATATATTTATATATATAATATTTTTATATTATATTATATATATATATATATATATATATATATAATATATGTATAAATATATATAATATATATATATATATATAATATAATATATATATATATATATATGTGTGTGTGTGTGTGTGTGTGGTGTGTGTGTGTGTGTGTGTGTGTGGGGTGTGTATAACCGTTTTTAAGAAGTGCAATTAATTTAGCTTAATCCACGAAATATATTTAGATTATGTTTGTAGTAATAATATAAACAAACACAGAATTTTTTCTCGTTACCTTCAGAATTAACTTTTCGCGAAATTATTGCATACACAAATTTCGCTTACCTTATTCGGCAAGAAGAGCGTTGCTATTAAGACAAAAACGCAAATTTTACCTATTCCGCACGACATATATAAATTGTTTGTTGTGTGTGGTGTGTTGTCGTGCGTAATAGCCGAACTCCCTTAAAAATTGGACTTTTCTAAAAATTTACATATTAAAAACCTCACGTAATTAACTGAAATACAGACTTAACTTATTTATTAGATCATTTTAAATTTATTTAAAATATATTTATGTTGATTGGAATAATGTGACAGGAAATCTTGAGTCTAGTGACTTTCTTGATACGGTTCAGGATTGATTTTTAGAACAGGTTGTGACAGAACCAACTAGAGGAAACAATCTGCTTGACTTGGTTCTTGCCAACAAAGAATCGCTAGTTAATAATCTTGAGGTTAATGATGAGCTTGGGGAAAGTGAGCACAAATCACTTAGTTTCAATGTATCATGGAATTACCCAGATAACTGCAATCAAATCTCTGTCCCAGACTTTCACTTGGCCGACTTCATGGGACTGAAAATGACCTGGGTGGGCTTGGAAGATGGTCTTGGTTGCCAATATGACGTTTTTCAGAGCATAGTTCTAGCTGCCAGACAACTTTTGTTCCGAGTAGAGAAATTAGATCTAACAAAAATGATCCCAAATGAATGAACAATAGATTAAAACATTTCATTGGTCAAAAGATAGGCATATTTAGGCCTATCAAGAGAGGGGATGGGCAGTTAAGAAATCAATATATTCAATTAAAGAGAGAAAAAAAGGAATAAGAAAATCAAAAAGGGATTATGAGGCTAAGGTCGCAAGGGATTCGAAGATTAACCCAAAAGAGTTCTATCAGGTATACAGAAGTAAGATTAGAGTCTGACAGTGATAAGGATATGTGTGAAATTTTCAATATTTACTTCTCTGTTTTTACCCAGGGAAATACTAGCGAAATTCCTGAAATAATAGATTATGTAGAACATGACGATAATAAACTATGCACGATTGAGGTAACTAGTTATAAGGTTCTCAGACAGAGATATTAAAACCTAACAAATCTCCAGGTCCTGATGAACTGTTTGCAAGGGTGTTAAAGGAATGTAAAGAGGAACTTAGCATACCTTTGGCTAATCTTTTCAACATATGACTACAAACTGGCATAGTGCCTGATAAGTGGAAGATGGCAAATGTAATACCTATTTACAAGGCAGGTGATAGGTTATTAGCTTCGAACTATAGACCAATAAGCCTTACCTCCATAGTGGGAAAATTTATGGAATCAATAATTGCCGAAGCAATTCGTAACCGTCTTGAAAAGCATAAATTGATATATGAATCTCAGCAGGTTTTACAAAGGGGCGTTCCTGTCTTACGAATTTACTAAGTTTCTTCAATAAGGTATTTGAGGAGGTAGATCATGATATTGAATATGATATTGTGTATGTTGACTTCAGCAAGGCTTTCGATAAAGTTCCACATCAGAGGCCATTGAGGAAACTGAATGCGCAGGGAATAGGAGGAGAATTTTTTTCCTACGTAGAGGCATGGTTGACAAATAGGCAGCAGAGAGTTTGCATAAATGGGGAGAAATCAGAATGGGGGCACGTCACAAGCGGTGTTCCACAGGGATCAGTGTTGGACCTCTTGTTTCACAACCTACATAAACGGCATAGATCAGGGAATAAATAACGACATAAGCAAATTTGCTGATGACACCAAAATAGGCCGTCCAATTCATCCAGGATGATTTGAATAGACTGATGCAGTGGTCGGAGAAGTGGCAAATGCAGTTTAATATAGACAAATGCAAAGTTCCGAATGTTGGACAGGAAAATAACCATGCCACATATAAACTAAATAATGTAGATCTTAATATTACGAATTGCGAAAAGGATTTAGGAGTTCTGGTTAGCAGTAATCTAAAACTAAGACAACAGTGCATAAGCCTTCTCAATAAAGCTACCAGAATCTTTGGCTTCATAGCAAGAAGTACAAATAATAGAAGTCCTCAAGTTGTTTTTCAGCTCTATATATCTTTGGTTAGGCCTCATTTAGATTATGCTACTCAGTTTTGGTCACCGTATTACAGAATGGATATCAATGCACTGGAAAACGTACTAAGGAGGATGACAAAGTTGATCCCATGTATCAGAAATCTTCCCTATGAGGATAGACTGAGGGCCCTGATTCTGCACTCTCTAGAATAGCGTAGAATTAACGTAGAATGTGATTGAGGTGTATAAATGGAAAACAGGAATAAATAAAGGGGATTCAAATAGCGTGCTAAAAATATCTAATATAGACAGGACTCGCAGCAATGGTTTTAAATTGGAAAAAATCAGATTCAGAAAGGATTTAGGAAAGAACTGGTTTGGTAATAGAGTTGTGGATGAGTGGAACAAACTCCCGAGTACCGTCATAGAAGCTAAGACGTTGTGTAGTTTTAAAAATAGGTTGGATAAATATATGAGTGGGTGTGGGTGGGTGTGAGTTGGATCTGATTAGCTTGTGCTACTGGGTTGGATGCCGTGCTCCTCCCTTAAGTGACGTGTCTGATCTCAGTGGGTCAAGGCATTGGCTTAAGCCAGAGGGAGAATTGGACCTACCTTGAATAGGCTAGTAGGCCTGTGGCAGTGTTCCTTCTTTCTTATATTCTTATGATGTATATAATATTTATGTTTGGATTGATTTTTGCAATTTAATGGCATAAAAATGCATTCATAGAGAGAGAGAGAGAGAGAGAGAGAGAGAGAGAGAGAGAGAGAGAGAGAGAGAGAGAGAGAGAGATAGATAGATAGATAGATAATAGATAGATAGAGAGAGAGAGAAGGAGAATCAGAAACAAAGTTACATCACCTTCCACTCAGTGTTACTCAAACTAAAGAATAACTTCACTTTCAGGCGGGCGACCTTTCCTAGTGTCCAGTACAGTCCCTCCCGCAGTGACGTGTTTGGGGTACCTCTGCTCCGCCACCACCATCTCTTCACCAGCAGGCTGGGTTTTCCCTGACTCCCACAGAGTGTTGATTATATTGCCTCCAGACGACGTGACAAGACGCCAAGGTAATTCCTAAATTGACTTTGTTGGGTGCCATAAGACCTTTAATTTTTGTGTTACCTGGGAAGTTTAAGCAAGAGTATTCTGGGAGAGTGTGTGTGTGTGTGTGTGTGTGTGTGTGTGTGTGTGTGTGTGTGTGTGTGTGTGTGTGTGTGTGTGTGTGTGTGTGTGTGTACTCACCTAGTTGAGGTTGCGGGGGTCGAGTCCGAGCTCCTGGCCCCGCCTCTTCACTGATCGCTACTAGGTCACTCTCCCTGAGCCGTGAGCTTTATCATACCTCTGCTTAAAGCTATGTATGGATCCTGCCTCCACTACATCACTTGTGTGTGTGTGTGTGTGTGTTTGTGTGTGTGTGTGTGTGTGTGTGTGTGTGTGTGTGTGTGTGTGTGTGTGTGTGTGTGTCTGTGTGCATTTGTGTGTGTGTGTGTGTGAGTATATTCACCAAAGTGTACACACCTAATTTTAGTTGCAGAAGTCGAGTTATGGTTCCTCTCTGCTCTCCGGTACTTGCTTCACTCTCTCCTGGCTGCGTGAACCATATCAAACCTATCCTTATATATATATATATATATATATATATATATATATATATATATATATATATATATATATATATATATATATATATATATATATATATATATATAATGTCGTGCCGAATAGGCAGAACTTGCGATCTTGGCTTAAATAGCAACGTTCATCTTGCCATATAGGACAAGTGAAAATTTGTGTATGCAATAATTTCGCCAAAATCATTCTGAACCTAACGAAAAAAATATATTTCATTGTGTTTGATTAGTACTAAATTATTGTAAACGTATTTAAAATATATTTAGTTGGGTTAGGCTAAAATAAATTGCTCTTGTTAAAATAAGGTTAGGTAAGTTTTCTAAGATTCTTTTGGTGCAAAATTAAAAATTTTAATATTAATATTAATGAAAAAATATATCTTTAAACGTATAAGAGAAAATTTCAGAAAGGACTTAATTTTAAACGAGTTCTTGCTAAATGATCAGTTTTACATATTCGCACGACTATATATATATATATATATATATATATATATATATATATATATATATATATATATATATATATATATATATATATATATATATATATATATTACACTTCTTTGACCCCTCTAATGCTAAAGATGTATTTCCTAATATCCCTGTGACTCATCTGTGCTTTCAACTTCCAGCTCTGACCTCGTGTGTGTGTGTGTGTGTGTGTGTTCGTGCGTGAGTGCGTTTGTTCGTCCGTGCATGCGTTTGTTTATTCGTGCATGCGTTTGCTCGTGCGTGCGTGTTTACTCACCTAGTATACGTAGTTGCACGGGTCCAGTCTCCTCGTAGAAAAGTGTTTTAATTCTCAGAATCAACTTCGTCATCCTTCTATGTATATTTTCCAGCTCACTTTGTCCATAAAGAGACCAGAACTTAACATTATAATATAAATGAGGCCATTGCAGTGATATATAAAGTTGAAGTATATCCTTAGGACTTCTGTTATTATAGTTCTTAATATGATGCCAAGAATTCTATTATCTTTACTGCGAAACTCTCATGCACTGTTCTCTTTGATTTAAAATTTTCTAACCAGAACTTTAAAATCTTTCTCGCATTCAATTTTCCTAAGATCTACCTTATTTAATCTAAAAGTGCAAGAGTTATTTTATTTTCCTAGGAATAGAATCTTACATTTATCCATCTGCTATTTCTCCATTTCTCCGATCATTACATCATTCTGTAGCGACCTATTTTGGAGTCATTGGCAAACTTACTTATGTCCATGATCATACCACTCAACAATGTCTACTGTAAACAAAGGTCTTGCACTGACCCCGGTGGCGTACCTCTAGGAGTGGGTCCCCATTTTTATTTTTCCCACATTACTGTAAACTCCCTGGTGCCTATCTGTCAACCAATGTGCCCTTACTATTAATTCTTGTATATAGAACTTTATCAAAGGCCATAATAAAGCCCATGAACACACTATCGTATTCGTCATCTTGGTCTACTGCGTTGAATAACTTGGTGAAAAGTTACAGAAGTAAATCGTAATCCAAGAACTACCCTATACAAAATCGTGTTGAGAGTAGTGGATCAAATTGTCTTACAATGGGGCTTTGAATTGCATCATCATTTACTGTTTCCAACAACTTTGGTATAACTGAAGTATAACTGCGAGGCCTGTAATTTGAAGCTAAGGATCTGTCTCCAGCATTCTAAACGGGTAACACGTTTTTTTTCTCAATTATCTTATGCAATGATCAAGTTAATAAGTTTAAAATTCGACTTAATTAAAAAAAAAACTGTCTAAATGAACAGGTTTTGCCTAAATCTCTTTTCCCAAATAGACTTCCTGACATGAAAGATCGCCCCTTTGATAATTTTATGAGAATTATTCTTCAGAAACATATTGAAATTACTAAAATAGAAGAAAAGAAGACATTCAAGATATGGAGATCCAAAAATATATTCATTCAATCAGGCTGTTCCATTAGAATGGAAACAATGTTAGATCATTGTTATAACAAATTCAGACGAGTTTGCAATCAGCTCAAAAACAAACTAAATTGCAAGTTAGACTGTCTAATTGAAACCAATGACTGGGATAAATATTCTAATAACAATTTTTGTAATTAATTTGTCAGATGCAACATTAGATAAAAATACAACCGCTGCTTTAGCTTTTGATCTAAGTTTTGCAACCTCTTAAAAACCAATAATGTGGAAATTACAAAAGCTCTTTGTAACTTGGAAAAATCTACTGTTTAATCCAGTGATGAAATTAATATAAGCAAAGGAATAGTTTGTAGTTCTATAATGAAACAAAATATTCTCACTTGTCCTAAAATATTTTTTGTCTGATGAAAATCATATTAATACTAAAAATTTGCATATTACTAAAGCAGACAATATAAATGCAGCAGTAATTTTAAAAGAAATTGATTACCAAGGTAAAATTAATATTCTCTTAGATGATACTGATACTTATTCCAAACTTAGAAAGAAACTCTTAGACTCAGTTAATAGTATCTTTAACAAAACAATAAAATAACTACTCAAAGACCAAAGATGAACTAATTAAAAAATCTTGACCACTAATTCATCCATCCAAACCCATATTTAGCTCCTTAGATTCAGTTTCCTACAAATTATTCAAATGGCTACTAGATACGTTGAGCGCAATTATTGGCAAAAACTTCTAATATTACTGTTTAAAATAATATTGATTTAGTTGATGAATTAAGCGCCTTGACTGACTTAAATAATTACAATATAGTTAGTTTTGATTTCACTTTGTTGTTCACAAAAGTTCCAATTGAACGACTAATTAAGTTTCCTATTTGAAGAACTTGGTAATTGCGATTGCTTGAATGTGTGGGACGTAGTGCATACGATAAGAAAGATGGTTGTCAATGTTATAAATAAAAAAAAAGTTGGATGACCTAGCTCAAAGTGAAACAAAGCTTTATGAAGGGAGGGGGGTAGGGGAGCTTCAGTGGAAAGAAATAATGGGATTAAGTCAGGAGTATCTGAGAAAATTGGAGCTAAGGAAGGGGTAATAATGTTGAACGATCGGTTATGTCAAGAGAAGAGGGAGTATAAATTAATAAATTCAAGGATTGCGTGGATTAAAATATGAGATGGATGAGAAACGTGTGATACAAAATGTGTTTATGCACCCGGAGAAGAAAGGAGTATGGAGGAGAGAGAGATTCTGGGAAAGGCTAGGTGAATGTTTAGGGAATATTAAATCGAGAGAGAGAGTATTTGTGTTAAGGAACCTGAATGCCAAATGGAGAAATAGTTATAGAGGGCTTGGAAGGTAAATTTAGGGTGCTAAGTGTAAATGATAACAGGGGGGATTTGAATGAACTTTGTATTTAAGGAAGTTTGGTGATAGGTAATACATTTTTTAAGAAAAAAAAGTTACAGGGCGTAATGACAGCAGTTTTTTGGACTACGCGTTAGTGGGTAAAAGGTTGATGGATAGACTTCAGGATGTGAGTATGTTTATAGGGAGCAATAAATATATATTATTTTAAGTTTAAACTACAGTGAGAGTAAAGGTAGATGGGGTACAACGAGAATGGTATCGGCAAGTAAGAAAGAGGTGAAGGTTTATAAACTAAGGAGGAGGCAGTTACTGTAAGATATTAACAACTATTGGTAGAAAGATGGGCTAGTGAGAGTATAGAGAATGAGGTTGAAGAGGTATGGGGTAGAATTAAGAATGCAATATAGAGTGTTCAGTAGAAGTTCGTGTATGTAGGAGGGTGAGTGCAAGAGGAAAGAGGAGCAATTAGTAGAATGATGATGTAAAGAGAATAGAAAGAGAAACTAAGCATATGAGATGTTTTTAGAAAGTATTAGTGATATTAGAACGAGGGAGTATATATATAGAAAAAAAAGAGAGGTTATGAGAGTGGTGATGGATTGTAAAATGAAAGCAAATGAGTGAGATGCTCTTACCAAATATAACTGAGAATAAGTTTTGGAGTGAGATTAATAAGCTGAGAAACCCTAGAGAACTAATGGATTTGACAGTTAAAAATAAAAACGGAGAGTTATTAGATGGAGAGTTGAGGTTACCTGGAGGTTACCTGGAGGTTATTCCGGGGATCAACGCCCCCGCCGCCCGGTCCATGACCAGGCCTCCCGATGGATCAGGGCCTGATCAACTAGGCTGTTATGCTGGCCGCACGCAGTCCAACGTACGAGCCACAGCCCGGCTGATCCGGCACTGACTTTAGGTATCTGTCCAGCTCTCTCTTGAAGGCAGCCAGGGGTTTATTGGCAATTCCCCTAATGCTTGATGGGAGGCTGTTGAACAGTCTTGGGCCCCGGACACTTATGGTGTTTTCCCTTAGTGTACCAATGGTGCCCCTACTTTTAATTGGGGCATTTCACATCGCCTGCCCAGTCTTTTACTTTCGCAGGGAGTGATTTCTGTGTGCAGATTTGGGGCCATTCCTTCCAGGATTTTCCAAGTGTAGATTATGATATATCTCTCCCTCCTGCGTTCCAACGAGTACAAGTCAAGTGGTTTCAAGCGTTCCCAGTAGTTAAGGTGCTTGACAGAACTTATACGTGCAGTAAAGAATCTCTGTACACTCTCTAGATCTGAGATTTCACCTGCTTTGAATGGAGATGTTAATGTACAGCAGTATTAAAGCTTAGAGAGAACAAGTGATTTGAAAAGGATCATCATGGGCTTGGCATCTCTCGTTTTGAACGTTCTCATTATCCATCCTATCATTTTCTTTGCACGCGCGATCGTGGCACTGTTGTGATCCTTGAAAGTGAGATCCTCAGACATTACTACTCCCAGGTCCCTTACATTATTTTTCCGCTCTATTGTATGGCCAGAGTCTGTAGTATACTCTGTTCTAGTTATTATCTCCTCCAGTTTTCCATAACGGAGTAGTTGGAATTTGTCCTCATTGAACATCATATTGTTTACCGTTGCCCACTGGAAATCTTTGTTTATATCTTCTTGGAGGTTAACCGCGTCCTCAGCAGATGACAGCCTCATGCAGATCCTAGTATCATCCGCAAAGGATGATACGGTGCTGTGATGTATATCTCTGTTTATGTCTGATATGAGGATGAGGAATAAGATGGGGGCGAGTACTGTGCCTTGTGGAACAGAGCTCTTCACTAAGGCAGCCTCCGATTTAACTCTGTTGACCACTACTCTTTGTGTTCGATTTGTTATGAAGTTGAAGATCCATCTCCCCACTTTCCCAGTTATTCCTTTAGCATGTATTTTATGGGCTATTACGCCATGATCGCATTTGTCAAATGCTTTTGCAAAGTCTGTGTATATTACATCTGCATTCTGATTTTCTTTCAGTGCATCCAAGGCCATATCATAGTGATCC
>NC_069409.1:17512181-17514681 GCF_026875155.1 Cherax quadricarinatus
TAGTACACCAAACAGGGACTAGAATAAAATTAGCCTAGAGTCACCGACACCACCGTATGTCCTTGGGTAGCGAGTACAACATCCAGTTCCGCTGCTGGACGCGCTACTCTTAAGGATTGTTTGATCCCGTGGGTAAAGGCGTCATGAGTTTTCACCCACCATGAGGCAGGCCAAAGCAGCATGGGTTCGAGTCCTTGGCTAGTCGCAGTGTTGTTATTGATATATATATATATATATATATATATATTATATATATATATATATATATATATATATATATATATACATATATATATATATATAATATATATATATATTATTATTATTATTATTATCACACTGGCCGATTCCCCCCAAAGGGCAGGGTGGCCCGAAAAAGAAAAACTTTCACCATCATTCACTCCATCACTGTCTTGCCAGAAGGGTGCTTTACACTACAGTTTTTAAACTGCAACATTAACACCCCTCCTTCAGAGTGCAGGCACTGTACTTCCCATCTCCAGGACTCAAGTCCGGCCTGCCGGTTTCCCTGAATCCCTTCATAAATGTTATTTCCTGCTCACACTCCAACAGCACGTCAAGTATTAAAAACCATTTGTCTCCATTCATCCTATCAAACACGCTCACACATGCCTGCTGGAAGTCCAAGCCCCTCGCACACAAAACCTCCTTTACCCCCTCCTCCAACCCTTCCTAGGCCGACCCCTACCCCGCCTTCCTTCCACTACAGACTGATACCACTCTTGAAGTTATTCTGTTTCGCTCCATTCTCTCTACATGTCCGAACCACCTCAACAACCCTTCCTCAGCCCTCTGGACAACAGTTTGGTAATCCCGCACCTCCTCCTAACTTCCAAACTACGAATTCTCTGCATTATATTCACACCACACATTGCCCTCAGACATGACATCTCCACTGCCTCCAGCCTTCTCCTCGCTGCAACATTCATCACCCATGCTTCACACCCATAAAGAGCGTTGGTAAAACTATACTCTCATACATTCCCCTCTTTGCCTCCAAGGACAAAGTTCTCTGTCTCCACAGACTCCTAAGTGCACCACTCACTCTTTTTCCCTCATCAATTCTATGATTCACCTCATCTTTCATAGACCCATCCGCTGACACGTCCACTCCCAAATATCTGAATACGTTCACCTCCTCCATACTCTCTCCCTCCAATCTGATATTCAATCTTTCATCACCTAATCTTTTTGTTATCCTCATAACCTTACTCTTTCCTATATTCACCTTTAATTTTCTTCTTTTGCACACCCTACCAAATTCACCACCAATCTCTGCAGCTTCTCTTCAGAATCTCCCAAGAGCACAGTGTCATCAGCAAAGAGCAGCTGTGACAACTCCCACCCTGTGTGTGATTCTTTATCTTTTAACTCCACGCCTCTTGCCAAGACCCTCGCATTTACTTCTCTTACACCCCATCTATAAATATATTAAACAACCACGGTGACATCACACATCCTTGTCTAAGGCCTACTTTTACTGGGAAAAAATTTCCCTCTTTTCTACATACTCTAACTTGAGCCTCACTATCCTCGTAAAAACTCTTCACTGCTTTCAGTAACCTACCTCCTACACCATACACTTGCAACATCTGGCACATTGCCCCCCTATCCACCCTGTCATACGCCTTTTCCAAATCCATAAATGCCACAAAGACCTTTTTAAAGCCTTATCTAAATACTGTTCACTTATATGTTTTCACTGTAAACACCTGGTCCACACACCCCCTACCTTTCCTAAAGCCTCCTTGTTCATCTGCTATCCTATTCTCCGTCTTACTCTTAATTTTTTCAATTTTAACTCTACCATACACTTTACCAGGTACACTCAACAGACTTATCCCCCTATAATTTTTGCACTCTCTTTTATCCCCTTGCCTTTATACAAAGGAACTATGCATGCTCTCTGCCAATCCCTAGGTACCTTACCCTCTTCCATACATTTATTAAATAATTGCACCAACCACTCCAAAACTATATCCCCACCTGCTTTTAACATTTCTATCTTTATCCCATCAATCCCGGCTGCCTTACCCCTTTCATTTTACCTACTGCCTCACGAACTTCCCCACACTCACAACTGGCTCTTCCTCACTCCTACAAGATGTTATTCCTCCTTGCCCTATAAAACGAAATCACAGCTTCCCTATCTTCATCAACATTTAACAATTCCTCAAAATATTCCCTCCATCTTCCCAATACCTCTAACTCTCCATTTAATAACTCTCCTCTCCTATTTTTAACTGACAAATCCATTTTTTTCTCTAGGCTTCCTTAACTTGTTTAATCTCACACCAAAACTTTTTCTTATTTTCAACAAACTTTGTTGATAACAGCTCACCCACTCTCTCATTTGCTCTCTTTTTACATTGCTTCACCACTCTCTTAACCTCTCTCTTTTTCTCCATATACTCTTCCCTCCTTGCATCACTTCTACTTGTAAAAACTTCTCATATGCTAACTTTTTCTCCCTTACTAC
>NC_069409.1:17519681-17574681 GCF_026875155.1 Cherax quadricarinatus
AATAAGAATTTTTTTCATTAACATTAATGAAAAATATATATCTTTAAACGTATAAGAGAAAATTTTAGAAAGGTCTTAATTTTAAATGAGTTCTTGCTAATTGACCAGTTTTACTATTCGGCACGACATATATATATATATATAATATGATGAATGGTTTTGAAAACCGACAAATTGAAGAATTGAGACACTTATGCAACATATGGGAATCTTTATTAAGAAACGTTTCGCCACACAGTGGCTTCATCAATCCAATACAAAGTTTGAAATGGGTAAGGAAAGGAGAAGTTTGAGGTAATCAGTCCCTCAACCTGGAATCGAAAATGTTCAGTCCATCACTCTTGTAGGAAGTGCAGCATAGGGCCAGAGAGGTGGCTTATATAACTTTCAGTCAGATGAGTTGAAGCAGGAGGCGGCGGGATACAGTGGGACCTGGGACCACTGTGTGGCGAAACGTTTCTTCAATAAAGATTCCCATGTGTTGCATAAGTGTCTCAATTCTTTAAATTGTCGGTTTTTAAAGCCCTTCATCAACGTCTGTCAGACACTGCAAAAATCATGGGATTTGGTACAAGACTTCAACGCCTTGCCAAACCCTTTGGACGACGACCTACTTACACTAGTGGCGGGTCCCACTGTGATCCCGCCTCCTCCTGCTTCAACTCATCTGACTGCAGTAAAATAAGCCACCTCTCTGGTCCTAGCTGCACTTCCTACAAGGTGATGGACAAACCCACATCGATTCCAGGTTGAGAGACTGATTACCTCAAACTTCTCTTCTTACCCATTTCTACTTTGTATTGGGACTGATGAAGCCACTGTGTGGCGAAACGTTTCTTCAAAAAAGATTCCCAATGTGTTGCATAAGTGTCTCAATTCTTCATATATATATATATATATATATATATATATATAATATATTATATATATATATATATATATATATATATATATAGTGTATAATATTTATAAATTTTATATATATATATATATTATATATATATATAAATAATAGTATTTTTTTAAACACATCGGCCGATCCCACCAAGACAGGGTGGACCGAAAAAGAAAAACTTTCATCATCATTCACTCCATTACTGTCATGCCAGAAGGGGGCTTTACACTACAGTTATATAACTGCAACAGCAACACCTTTCCTTCAGAGTGCAGACACTGTACTTCCCATCTCCAGGAGTCAAGTCCGCCTGCCGGTTTCCCTGAATCCCTTCATAAATGTTACCTTGATCACCTCCAACAGAAACGTCAAGTATTAAAAACCATTTGTCCCCATTCCGTATATATATGTATATATATATATATATATATATATTATATATATTATATATATATATATTTTATATAAAATATATATATATATATATATTTTATATATATGCAAGAATTCGCGAGAGCATGCGAAATATACACAAAAAAACTGATCTCTGGCTGAAGGAGACTCGAACCTACGAACCTTAGGACAAGGTACGCATAAATATTTTTTAGATTTGTTTACAATAATTTAATACTAAACAAACACATTTGAAATATATTTTTTTCGTTATGTTTAAAATGATTTTGACGAAATTATTACATACACAAATTTTCACTTGTCCTATATGGCAAGATGAGCGTTGCTATTTAAGCCAAGATCGCAAGTTCTGCCTATTCGGCACGACATTATATATAATATATATATAATATATATATATATAAAAATATATAATATATATTATATATATATATATATATATTATATATAAAATAGATAGATAGTGATTTTGCACACCAAAATTACTACATATGAAAACATGAAGATTACCAGACGGTTCAGAGG
The DNA here is from genome assembly GCF_026875155.1 of Cherax quadricarinatus. Taxonomy (NCBI): domain Eukaryota; kingdom Metazoa; phylum Arthropoda; class Malacostraca; order Decapoda; family Parastacidae; genus Cherax; species Cherax quadricarinatus. Next base: position 17,521,516 of record NC_069409.1, read on the forward strand.
AGCGAAGAGTACACTGAGATAGAAGTTAATAAGTGTAAAGGGACCACGACTGTTCAATACACTCCCTTCAAGCATAAGGGAAGTTAGCAACAAACCCTCATGATGGGTCATGCTGGGGTACATACGTTGAACTGGACGACCCCGGCACTAAATGCCATATTAAACAGGTCAGCATCTATGGAACCCTGGTTTGGGAACGAGCGCTGGGCGGTGACCTCTGAAAGCGACTAGACGCAACATAAAGATAACCAGACCAAGATAAAAATAAGAGAGAGAGAGGGCTGAGACAGCAATGCATTTAGACAGACAGTGACTGACTCTACAAAGAGACCAACATAGAATGATGAGTCTGTTTTAGACGGGAAAACAAGCACTTAACGCAGCGGGATAAAGAAAGCAAGACAGAGAATAACAAAGACACACAATTTATACAATAACAAATATACTAAAAGTGAGGTAAAAATGTCCCTAAATTTAGACTGTTAGGAATATTGAGATAAACAGAAACGACAAATAGGAACAGACAGTTAGGTAAAAACATATACAAACAGTGACACAGCCAAGTGAAGGTCCAGCCAGAAATATAAACACACAAGGACACGTGCACGAACAAACTCACTGGACTGAGAAACAAGGACACACGAACAACTCACTAGACTGAGAAACAAGGAACACACGGACACACAAACCCGACGGAGACGTAAACATGCTCATAGACTAGACAGAGAAACAAAGACACACTGACAAACAAACACAAAGGCCGGAAACTCACTACTGACGCGACGAGACGTCAAACTCACACAAAATCCCTGAACACCTTAAATAAACATTGAAAGTGCGGAGAAAACCTGTAATTGTTCCTGAAGGCAGGAGAACAACGTCACTGTAACCGTCACTACCCCCAACGTCACGTAACCGTCACTACCACTAACGTCACTGTAACCGTCACTACCACTAACGTCACTGTAACCGTCACTACCCCCTAACCACGGTAATCGTCACTACCACCAACGTCACTGTAACCGTCACTACCACTAACGCACTGTAACCGTCACTACCACCACGTCACTGTAACTGTCACTATCACCAACGTCACTGTAACCGCCACTACCACCAACGTCCACTGACCGTCACTACCACTAACGTCACTGTAAAACCCTCCCCTACCACCAAAGTCACTGTAACCGTCACTACCACTAACGTCACTGTAACCGTCACTACCACTAACGTCACTGTAACCGTCACTACCATTAACGCACGGTAATCGTCACTACCACCAACGTCACTGTAACCGTCCCCTACCCCTAACGCACTGTAACCGTCACTACCCCCAACGTCACTGTAACTGTCACTATCACCAACGTCACTGTAACCGCCACCTTTCCACCAACCCTCACTGTAACCCTCACTACCACTAAAGTCACTGTAACCGGGCACTACCACTAACGCACTGTAACCGTCACTTACCCTCATCGTCACTGTAACCGTCACTATCACCAACGTCACTGTACCGCACACTACCATCAACGTCACTGTAACCGTCACTACCACTACGTCACTGTAAACCCTCACTACCACTAACGTCACTGTAACCCTCACTACCACTAGCGCATTGTTTAACCGTCACTACCATCAACGTCACTGTAACCGTCACTATCACCAAAGTCACTGTAACCGCCACTACCATCAACGTCACTGTAACCGTCACTACCACTAACGTCACTGTAACCGTCACTACCACCAACTTCACTGTAACCGTCACTATCACCAACGTCACTGTAACCGTCACTACCACCAACGTCACTGTAACCGTCACTACCACTAACGTCACTGTTTAAACCCTCACTATCACCAACGTCACTGTAACCGCCACTACCATCAACGTCACTGTAACCGTCATACCACCAACGTCAAATGTAACGTCACTACCATCAACGTCACTGTAACATCTCACTACCACCAAGGTCACTGTAACAGTCAGTACTACCAACGTCACTGTAACCGTCAAATAAAATAAACGTCACTGTAACCGTCACTATCACCAACGGCACTGTAAAATGGGCCCCTACCACCAACGTCACTGTAAACCGTCAGTACTACCAACGTCCTGTAACCGTCCACTACCATAAACGTCACTGTAACCGTCACTATCACCAACGTCACTGTAACTGCCACTACCATCAAAGTCACTGTAACCGTCACTACCATTAGCGTCACTGTAACCCGTCACTACCATCAACGTCACTGTAACCGTCACTGTCAACGTCACTGTAGCCGCCCACTACCATCAACGTCACTGTAACCGTCAGTACCACCAACGTCACTGCAACCGTCACTACCCTCAACGTCACTGTAACCGTTTACTACCATCAACGTCAGTGTAACCGTCATACCACCAACGTCCACTGCAACCGTCACTAACCATCAAAAGTCACTGTAACCGTCACCACAAACCCAAAGCACTGTACACGTCAGTACCAACCAACGTCACTGTAACCGTCACTACCATCAACGTCACTGTAACGTCACTACCACCAATGTCACTGTAACCGTCACTACCACCAACGTCACTGTAACCGTCAGTACTACCAACGTCACTGTAACCGTCAGTACTACCAACGTCACTGTAACCGTCACTTTCCACCAACGTCACTGTAACCGTCACTACCACCCAAAGTCACTGTAACCGTCAGTACTACCAACCCTCACTGTAGCCGTCTCTACCACCAACGTCACTGTAACCGTCACTACCACCAACGTCACTGTAACCGTCACTACCATAAACGTCACTGTAACCGTCATTACCATCAACGTCACTCTAACCGTCACTACCACCAAAGTCACTGTAACCGTCACTTCCACCAACGTCATGTAACCGTCACATCACCAACATCACTGTAACCGCCATACCACCAACGTCACTGTAACCGTCACTACCACCCAAAAGTCACTGTAACCGTCACTACCACTAACGTCACTGTAGCCGTCACTACCATCAACGTCACTGTAACCGTCACTACCACCAACGTCACTGTAACCGTCACTACCACCAAAGTCACTGTAACCGTCACTACAACTAACGTCACTGTAAACCCTCACTAACACCAACGTCACTATAACCGTCATACCATCAACGTCACTGTAACCCTCACTACCATCAACGTCACTGTAACCGTCACTACCACCAAAGTCACTGTAACCGTCACTACCATCAAAGTCACTGAACCCTCACTAAACCCTCAACGTCACTGTAACCGTCACTACTACCAAAGTCACTGTAACCGCCACTACCATCAACGTCACTGTAACCGTCACTGCCACCAAAGTCACTGTAACCGTCACTACCAAAAACGTCACGGCAAACCATCACTAACCCCCAAACGTCACTGTATCGTAACTTCCACCAACGTCACGTAAAAACCCCTCACTACTACCAACGTCACTGTAACCCATCACAATACTAACGTCACTGTAAACCATCACTAATACTATCGTCACTGTAACCCCTCACAAAAACTAACGTCCTGTAACCCCCTCCTAAAAACTAACGTCACTGTAACCCCTCACTAATAGTAACGTCACTGTAACCCATCACTAATACTAACGTCACTGTAACCCATCCTAATACTAGCGTCACTGTAACCCCTCACTAATACTAACGTCACTGTAACCCGTCCCCAATACTAACGTTACTGTAACCCATCACTAATACTAACGCCACTGTAACCCATCACTAATACTACGTCACTGTAACCCATCACTAATACTAACGTCACTAACCCATCACTAATACTAATGTCACTGTAACCCATCACTAATACTAACGTCACTGTAACCCATCACTATTTCTAACGTCACTAACCCTTTACTAATAAATAATGTCACTGTAACCCATCCTAATACTAACGTCACTGTAACCCATCACTAATACTAACGTCACGTAACCCATCACTAATACTAACGTCACTGTAACCCATCACTTACACTAAGTCACTGTAAACCCCCTCACTAATACTAAAGTCACTGTAACCCGTCACTAATACTAACGTCACTGTAACCCGTCACTAATACCAACGCCACTAATACCAAAAGCTCAAAGGCGGGTCATTACCTGACCAAGACCCGCGTCAGGAAACCCTTGTCCTGTTTCCTGATGAACCTTACCTAACTTAAACCTAATTGTAACTGTCACTTCTACCAACGTCACTGTAACCGTCACTACTACCAACAACAACATAGCCGTCACTACTACCAACGTCACTGTAACCGTCACTACTGCCACAACAATAAAACGTCACTACTACCAACAACAATATAACCGTCACTACTGCCAACGTCACTGTAACCGCCACTACCTCCAACGTCACTGTAACCGCCACTACCTCCAACATCACTGTAATCGTCACTACCACAAATGTCACTGTAACCGCCACTACCACCAACGTCAGTGTAACCGTCACTGCCACCAAAGTCACCGTAACCGCCACTATCACCAACGTCACTGTAACGCTCACTACCACCAAAAATCACTGTAACAATCCTACCACCCCAAAGTCACTGTAACCGCCACTACTAAACCCAACGTCTCTGTAACCGTCACTGCCACCAATGTCACCGTAACCGCCACTATCACCAACGTCACTCTAACCGTCCAGTACCACCAACGTCTCAGTAAGCGTCACCGGCCCTGTTACCTCACTACCACCAACTCACAGTAAGCGTCACACTGCCACTGTTACCGTCAACTACCACAACGTCACAGTAAGCGTCACAATGACCACTTTTTACCGTCACTACCACCAAGGGTTCACAGAAAACCCGCACGGTGACCACTGTTACCCCACTACCCCCAACGCACGGGAAAGTGTCCGGTGACCATTTTACCGTCCTACCACCAACGTCACGAAAATTCACATTGCCCACTGTTCCCGTCACTACCCCCAAAAGTCACAGAAAGTGTCACCTGACCACTTTTTCCGTCATTTCCCACCAACGTCCCCAAAAAGCGTCACATTTCCATTTAACATAAAAACATAAAAACATAAAAAGGGAGGAACGCTGCAGGGGCCCGGTTGGCCCAACTAGGCGGGGTCCTTTACAATTCCCCCCCTAAAAAAAAAAAAATTTTCCCCAAACCCCAATTTTTTTCAATGCCACCCCAAGAAATAAACTCTGATTGAAATCCCACTAAAAATTCCAACACCCCCAACTCATTACTTATCCAACCTAAATTTAAAACCACCCAAAGCCTACCTAAATTAACCCAACAGGTAGACTTTTCCACCATCAACTCCCCTTTTTCCCAAAACCCAAATTTATTTTCCTATGCCCTTTTTCTAAATCTAAAACTTATCAAATTTTAAAATTTCCATTACTGGGGGTTTCTTTGGAAAACCTCCTCAAGGCCTTATTAAACCCCCTTTATTAAAAACCTATCTTCCACAATACACTTCGATAAGGCCCCCCCCTTTCATTTTTCGCTAAAAAGTGAATGAAACTTAAGTTTCTTCAACCCTTTCTTCAAAAGGGAAAGTTTTTCAAATGCTATGTTTTAATTTTTTAGTCATCCTAGCTGAATTTTTTTCTAACGAATTTTGTTTTCCTTTTTGGAAATAGGGAGACCAAAACCTGACTGCATAACCCTAGGTGAGGCCTTCTAATGATGTAAAAAAGCGCGAGGGACCTCGGGGCCCTTCTGTTTTTTACCTTTTTTATAAAATCCCAAAATTTCTATTTCTTTTTTAAACGTACGCTTTGGGCATTGCGTTTTTGGGAAAAAAAAAATTTAGGGACAGTTCAGGACATTTATTAAAAAAAATTTTTTCCCCAACGAGTGGCTTCTTCAGTCCAAAATACAGAAAAAACAAAAGAAAACAACAATTTTTTAAATTTGTGGCGGGATCAGGTGAGGTAAAGCGGGGGTAGAGGGGGTTTAATATTTAGTTTTATTTTAGTATAGTTCCTTTACTCACTATTTTTTATACCACCTCTACCCACGCACACCTCACCTGACCCCCCCACTATATATATGTGTTTTTCTTATTTTTTCTCTTTTTAAAAGGCCCTAAAGAACCACTCGTGGCGAAACTTTTTCCTTTTAAATTTAAATGCCTAAAACTGTACTTTAAGTGTCTTTTTCCACATTTTGGTCGGTATAAACCTACCTTTTTCCCTCATTGCTTTTCTTGGTTTAAGGTTGTGTTTAACAAAAAACCCCCCAACCCCTTTTCGCAATCTGTAGGGTAATTTTTACACATTTTACTTATAAGACTGGGGTTTAGGGGCATCCCAAGTTTTCAGAACCTTGCTTTTATCTAAAATAAAACTGCATCGGGCCACTTTTTTGACCAAGAAAAAATTTTTGTTTAAATCCTCCTAAAGTTCCATAACATCCGTTTAAATCTTTTATCCTACCTATCTTTGTGTCATGGCGAATTTGCTCATATCAAAGAAATTTCCCCCAACAAGATCATTGATATTTTTATAAAAAACAAGGGCCCCAAGACTGACCCCGGGGAACCCCACTTTTTCAGTCCCCCTCGGTTTAAACCCCCAAAAAAGGACCCCTCCTGTTTCCCTGTCAGTGACCGACTCGATCCACGGGGGCCCTTTTTTCCCCCCAAATGCCATGACTAAACTTTCTTTAACAGTCTATATGGGGGAAACTCTAAAAAAACCCTTACAAAAAATCTAAAAAATTTTAATATAAAAATTCTTTTGTGGCCCAACAGCCTCAAAAGTTTTACTAAAGAAAGTTAAAAAAATTATTTGGGAAAGGGCCCGGGCCTCTTGTAAAACCCTTGCTGAGTATCTTTTAATAAAGCTATGCTTATCGAGATGGTTTCTTAAAAATTTCCCGCTAAAATTGGGACCTAGAAATTTTGCCTAAAATTGAAGTCGGCAAAATTGGGCGGTAATTTGACGGTAACGACTTGTCCCCTTTTTTAAAAATAGGAATTACATTACCCATCTTCCACATATGGGGCCATAAACCTTTTTAAAAGAAAAAAAAATTAAAAAAAATTAGTTATGGTTCACAGAGTTCCATTTTGCATTCCTTAAAAAACCCTTAAAAAAACCTTTCATCGGGACCCGGCAAATTATTTTGTTTTCAGTCTGTCTATTGCTTCCAACCACCCTCACTATGACTGGATGTTTTAATTTATTTTCCTTCTAGCCCACTGAAAAAAAAAAATTTACTGGAAAATTGTTGGTGTTTTTCCTGTAAAAAAACTGAGAAAAAAAAAATTTTTTTAAAAATAAAAGCAAAAATTTCCTCTTTGTAAATAAGGTCCCCAAAGGGTTTTTTTTAAAGGGGGACCTATCTTATCTCAAACCCTTTTTTTTAATAAAACCTTTAAAAAACTTTTTTTTTTATTTTTTAAAACCCCCCAGCAATTTTAAATTTTCCCAAAATCCCTTTTAGCTTTTTTTAAACCCCTTTTTTTAATTTCCCTTTAATGAAAATATCCCGGGATTCTTTAAGAGCCCCTTACCTCTTTTGATCGCCTAAAAATTTCCCTTTTTCCTTATGCCCTAGTAATATTTACCCTATTATTCCCCTTTTTGGTTAAATTTCTATTTGATCTAATTTCTTTATAGGGAATAAACGCTCTTTGAGCAGAGGTATATTTTTTTCGAAAACTGCTATTGATATTTCCTTCGTTACCCCAGTCAACAGAGGGTAAGTGTTCTCAAAAGCCCATCGAAAATTGCTAAGCGAAAATCGGGACTTTTACTGTGTTATCGCTACATCGTACTTCCATTCAATGCTAAATGAAATTGATTTGTGGTCGCTAGCACCCAGTTCCTCTAAATTTTCTAAATTATTAAAAAGGGTTTCATTTTTGCCAAACAAAGCCCAAGGGGTTTAAAATTTCCCCTTGTAGGTTCTGTCACAAACTGCTTAAAAAAAACAATCCGAAATACTTCTAAAAAGCGTATGATTCAAAATTTCCCCAGTCAAGAAATTCCAATAAAACATGACTTAAGTTAAAGTCTCCTAGAATTTTTACATTATCGGGCCTTGTGGCCTTAAAAATTCCCTCCCATAGTATTTTCCCCTTTGGGGCCCTACCTAATTTTGGGGGGGAAGGTATATCACTCCTAAAATCTTTTTTTCATCCCCCTCGAAAATTCTACCCAAAACAGACTCTTATGTTTTAAATTTCAGATTTAAAACCCCCCCTTTTTATGAAAACATTTCCCAAGCGATCTCGGCATACAATGCCACCCCCCCCCCCCCCCCCTTCCCCAATCCCTTCAATCTTTTGGAAAAATTTTAAAACCCTGAAATATGACTTTTCCGCAGGCAGGGTCCCGACTTTTTTAAATTTAAACCACGCCCTCATTTAAAGGAAAATACATCAATGTTACCTGAACAAAGAAATAATCTAAAATCGTCCACCCTTATTCCTAGCACTACGGAAATTTAAAGCATAATAAACAGAAAGACTTCCTTTCTCTTTCCCCTTTTTCCTGCTCTTTTCCTATTTTCTCAAACCTTTTAAAAGCCCCTTATCCCCAAAGGGGTCCCGGTTTTCAATATCTCCCTGTTTTTAAATTATTCCCTACCCCCCTTTAGAATCGTAATATTCCCTTCACGGGGAAATTCACTTTTTTCCCCTGCCAAAACCCATACCACTAAATTTACTCTTATTTTTAAAGTCCTAAGGGTCCCCCTCCACTGCGGGTTGCCATTTGCTCCCACCCCAAAACCAAGATAAGTGAAACCCATCCCTGGCAAAACATTCATTTCTCCCAAAAGAAGGGGTCCAGTTGTAAAGGTTTGTTACCGCTTTTCCTTTACAGTATTTGTCCCCAGCAATTGACACCAATTGCCCCGGACCCAAAAAAATTTATTTCCAACTCCCCTCCTTGGCAAAAAAAACCCCATATGAGAGGGTTCCCACCCTTTTCTCCCAATTATTTCTTTGCTTTACCCAAAACCTGCTAATCAGGGCTTCACTCCCACTCTGCCAACAACGTTTGCCTTTCCCGCCCCTGAGACAGATAATAGGATTACTCCCATTACCTCTATGATGGGCATCCCCGACGGCCCAAAAATATCCTCCATCCCAAACCCAAGGGAAAACAAAATTTTCCCGTTCCTACTCCTGTCCTTTTAAGCAGAACCCCCCGATCCATAAACCTTTCTTGGGGTATCCCCAAAAACAACAATATTTGTACCTTTTCCCTTTTGTCGTTCGCGTGACGTTCCAGAGCGACTCCCATTGTCGGGTACCCCTGAAATTTTATTAATGTTTCCACAACCCGTTTTCCCCCGTTACCCCCACTACCACCAACGTCACCCGTAAGTTCCACTGACCCCTTTAAAACCCTCACTGCCCCAACTCCCCATTTAAAAGGGCACTACCATAACGTCCAAAAGTAAAGGGGTCACTACCACCCAAAGTCCCCAGTAAGCGTACTCCCCCCCAACGCACAGGAAGCGTCACGGTGACCACCCGTTAAACCCTCACTAAACCCCCAACGTACAGTAAGCGCACGGTGACCCCCTGGGTTTCCCCCACTACCAAACCCAAAAGCACAGAAAACGGGCACGGTGGACCACTGAAAACCCTCACTACCAAACCCAACGCACAGGGAAGCGTCAACCCGGGGCCCTGTTACCCTCAATAACCCCCAAAGTCCGTAAGGTCACGGGACCACTGTTAAAAGTCACACCACCAAAAGGGACAGTAAAACTCACGGTGACCACTGTTTTTCCCCTCACTCCCCCCAAAGTCACAGTTAAACGTCCAAGGGGGACCACTGTTTCCCACCTTTTCCACCAACGTCACAGGAAAACGTACGGTGCCCCTGTAACCGGGCCCCTACCACCAAGTTTACAGTAAGCTCACACTGACCAATGTTACCGCACTACCACCAAGTCACAGTAAGCGTCCCCTACCCCCAACGTCACAGTAAAACGTCTTCCCCCAACGTCACAGTAAAGGGGTTTACTACACCCCAAAGTCCCCGTAAGCCCACTAACCACCAACGTCACAGTAAGCGTCACTACCACCCAAAGTCACGTAAACCCTCACGGGACCCCTGTTACCCTCATAACCCAAAGTCACAGTAAGCGTCACGGTGCCACCCGTTACCGTCACTACCACCAAAAGTCAACCCGTAAGCGCACGGGGCCACTGTTTTCCCTCACTAAACCCCCAACGTCAAAGTTTAAGTCACGGTGACCACTGTTCCCACACCCACCAAAGTCCAGTAAGCGTCCGGTGACCACTGTAACCGTCACTACCACCAACGTACAGTAAGCGTCCGGGACCCCCTGTTACCGCATACCCCCAACGGGCCCCAGTAAAACGTCAAAAGGTGACCCAAAAATGTTTCCCCACTTCCATTTAACGTCACCCGTAAGCGTCACGGTGACCCACTGTTTTTCCGTCACTACCCCCCAACCCTTCAGTAAGGGGTCCGGGACCACTGTTTCCCTCACTACCACCAACTCACGTAAGCGCACGGGGACCACGTAACCGTCACAAACCAAAACCCAAGTCAAAAGTAACGCACATTTACCAGTTCCCACTACCACCAAGTCCCCAGAAAACGTCACTACCCCCCACCCAGAAAAAGGGCCCCAACCCCCAACGTCACAGTAAGCGTCCCTACCACCCCAAAGTAAAAGTAAGCGTCACTACCACCAAAGTCCAAAAAAGTAAGGTCAACCCCCCAACGTCAAGTAAGCTCACGGTGACCAATGTTCCCTCAAAAACCACCAAAGGCACAGTAAGCGTCCCCGGTGACCACTGTTAAAACCCTCACAAACCCCCAACGTCACAGAAAGGGGTCACGGTGGGCCACTTTTTACCTCACTACCAAACCCAAAGTTTACAGTAACGTTTATGGTGACCATGTTTTCCCAAATTTCCACCAACTCCAAATAAGCGTCCAAAGGGGACCACTGTTTACCCTCACTACCCCCAACGTCCAGTAAGCGTCCGGTGACCCTTTAACCGTCACTACCCCCCAACATAAAAGTAAGCTCCCCGGTTTACCACTGTTACCCCTCACTAACCAAAATTTACAGTAACGTCACGGTGACCACTGTTCCCTCACTTTCCACCCAAAGTCACATAAACGTTTACGGTTTACCCCTGTAAACCCTCACTACCAAACCAAAAAACACAGTAACGTTTACGGTGACCATGTTTAAACCCTCACTAAACCCTCCCTTTAAAGTAAGGTCCTACCACTGGGGACAGTAGGCCCGTGGGGACTAAATGAGGAAATTTGGGGGAAAAATTTGGGAGTGGTGATTTAAAAAAGGGAAAATGGGGAAAAGGGAGGGGAGTGGTGATTAAAAAAGGAAAATGGGAAAAGGGAGGCAGTGGTGATTAAATGAGGAAACTGGGGGGAGGGAGGAAGTGGTGATTTAAAAAAGGAAAAAAAGAAAAAGGGGGGCAGTGGTGATTAAATGAGGAAACTAGGGGGAGGGGGGCAGTGGTGATTAAATGAGGGAAATAGGGGCGGGAGGCAGGGTGATTAAATGAAAACTGGGACGGGGGGGCAAATGGGGATTAAAAGAGGAAAAAAAGGGAAAAGGGGCAGTGGTGATTAAATGAAAGGGAAAAAGGAACAGGGGGGCAGTGGGGATTAAATGAGGAAAAAAGGGGAAAAGGAGGGAGTGGGGGGATTAAATGAGGAAAAAATTGGGGGGAGGGAGGCAGTGGTGATTAAAAAGGGGGGAAACTGGGGGCAAGGGGGGGGGGTTTTGGGATCAAAAAATGAAAACCCCTGGGGCTGACCTGGCCCCCAAATACGGAAACTGTTGTGGGGAGGGCAGGGGAGAGAAATACGGATGTGTATGGGGAGGGAAGCAAGCAAAGCCAGTAAGGCCAAGTGGTCCCCAGATTTCCGTGTAAACTGAGGGGGGCCCCTTCCCTTTTGTGGTTTGTACAGCATCTGACTCAGTTTTAAAAAATGGCAAATAAACCCTTCTATGGGTTTTCAGTTTTGGGATAAAATCATACACTCCATACCCCCCCTACTCGTATATACTTAAATTTCGATCATTTCAGTCATATTTTGGTTAAATTGTTTTCATTAAAACACAGTAGCCTTTCAGGGACATGCTTGTTCAGGACGTATTAAAACACAAATGCAAAATTTTCCCTACATTTTAACTTGATTACACTCAAAACAAAAAATCCTAAAAAACAACACCTTTTTAAACCATTAAAGATTTAAAAAATACAATATTACAGCATATAACAAAAAATTTTTTCCTTTATTTTTATTAACGTAGAAATAATGATTTTAAAGGGGAGCACAAAAACCCTCATAACAAGTGGTTGAAAAATTTTCATTTTGTAGTGTAAAGTGAAACTTAAATTGAAGTTTGTTCAATTGGTGCGTGATTTGGGAAAAAATTATTTTCCCCCCGGACGGGTAAGGAAAAACTCAGTTTTGAGGGCAGAGGATTCGCAGCTTCCCGAGGGTTTATATACCCCAGCCCGAGGGCTTTATGATACCGCAGCTCGAGGCCGAGGATTAAACCCCAGCTCTGAGGGCTGAGGATATCGCAGCTCTGGGGGGCTGAGGATACCGCAGCTCTGAGGGGAAGGGGCACCAAAGGGTCTGGGGCTGAGGGGTAACGCAGCTCGAGGGAAAGGGTAAACCCCCGCTCTGAGGGCGAGAAACCGCAGCTCTGGGGGAAAAGGGTACCGCAGCTCTGAGGGCTGAGGAACCCGCTGCTCGAGGGGAGGGACACCCCAAGTCTGAGGGCTGAGGATAACCACTCTGAGGGGAGAGGGTACCGCAGCTAGAAGGGGGTGAGAAATTTCCGCAGCTCGAGGGAGAGGATAAACCAAGCTCTGAGGGTGAGGATTAAAGCGCTCTGAGGGGGAGGCCCCCGAAGCTCTGAGGGCTGAGGATACGAGCTCTGAGGGCAAAAGGACACCGAAGCTTGGGGCTGAGGATAACGCAGCTCCCGAGGGGGGAGGATACCCCGCTCTGAGGGCTGGGGAATACCGCAGCTCTGAGGGCAGAGGAAACCGCAGCTCGAGGGTTTAGGGTAAACCCCGCTCTGAGGGGTGAGGATACCGGGAGCTCTAGGAATGAGGGTACCGCATCCTGAGGGTTGAGGTACCGCGCTCGTGGGGGGGATACCCCCAACTCTGAGGGGTGAGGGTACCCCGCTCTGAGGGGTGAGGATACCGCAGCTCTGAGGGGGTTAGGATACCCCAGCCTGAGGGGTGAGGAAAACCCCAGCTCTGGGGCTTTGGGGTACCGCAGCTTTTGAGGGCTGAGGATACCCCAGCTTGAGGGGAAAAGGATACTGCAGTCGAGAGTGAGAATACCGCGCTCTGAGGGGAGAGGGTACCGCAGCCTGAGGGTTGAAATACCCCAGCTTGAGGGGGAGAGGGTACTGAGCTCTGGGGTGGGGAAAACCGCAAACTCTGAGGGTGAAATACCGCAGCTCTGGGGTGAGAAAACCGAGCTCTGAGGGTGAAAAACCGCCGCTCTGAGGGCAGAGGATACCGCGCTCTGAGGGGTGGGAATACCAGCTGTGGGGGAGGGAAACCCCCCCCGCTTGAGGGCTGAGGGTTTCCGCAGCTCTGAGGGCTGAGGTTTCCGCAGCCTGAGGGCCCGAGGATATCGCAGCTTGAGGGTGAGGGTAGCAGCTCTGGGGCTGAGGATATCGCAGCTCTGAAAGGGTTTTTAGGATACCGCAGCTCTGAGGGCTGAGGTTTTCGCAGCTTGAGGGTGGGATACCCCGCTTGAGGGCTGAGGTAAACGCGCTCTGAAGGGGTGAGGTACCGCGGCCCGGGGTGAGGGTACCGCAAACTCTGAGGGGTGAGGATACAAGCAGCTCTGAGGGGGGGGGATACCGCACTCTTGGGGTGAGGGTTTCCCCCAGCTCCCGAGGGCTGAGGAATCGCCGCTCTGCGGCCCGAGGATACCGCAGCTCTGAGGGCCCGAGGATATCGCGCCTTTAAGGGGGAGGGATATCGCAAACTCTGAGGGCTGGGATACCGCAAACTCTGAGGGCGAGGATAAAGCAGCTCCCGAGGGTGAGAAAAAAGGCCCGAGGGCTGAGGTACCCCGCTTGAGGGCTGAGGGTACCGCAGCTCTGAAGGGCCGAGGTACAGCAGTCTGAGGGTGAGGATACCGCAGCCCGAGGGCTGAGGATTTCCGCAGCTTTTGAGGGGGGAGGGGTACCGCAGCTTAGGGCTAAAGGGGTAACGCAGCTTGGGGGGCTGAGGATACCCCACTCTGAGGGTGAGGGTAACCGCAGCTCTGAGGGCTGAGGGTCCCCCAGCTCTGAGGGCTGGGTTCCGCAGTCTGAGGGCTGAGGTACCGCAGCTCTGAGGGCTGGGGGGTTCCGCAGCTTGAGGGGGAGGATACCCCAGCTCTAAAGGGTGAGGATTTCCGCAGCTCTGAGGGTGAGGGGAAACGCACTCATTTTAAAAAAACTTAGGAGTTATTGTAACCTCCTTCCCCCAAAACGGGCCAGGGAGTGGGTATAATAAAAACGTTAAGAGCCCAAAAGCTTCAGTCAACCATTTAAGAAATTTTTTTAATCTAAAAGTGTCAGACTTTTTAAACTTCATAAAAAAATTAAAGGTTTTTATTTTTTTTTTCATTTTTTTTTTTCATCAAAAATTTAGTTTCTAATGTTCAGTAAAAATCTTTAAAGGATAACAGTTAAAAAAAAAAAAAAACTGCTGCAGCAGTGCTGTTTTTGTTTTTTTGGGGGGGGGGGGGGAACTAACAAATATTTCAAACTTCACTAAAAACAAAGTTCCCTTTATTTTTTTTTTAAATTCACTTCTCAAAATTTAAAATCAGTTTTGCAAAAACCCGTAAAAATTTTTTTTAATTACGAACAGGCATTTGCCAACCATCAACAAGAATTTTTTTCAGATTTAAAATAAATAGACAATCGGGGAATAACCCGTTCAGTAATAATCCAAACGTTGATGTGTAAAGGTATTCAGAAGAGATTTTCCAGTTATCACCAACTCGAATGCAAGCTTTTTTTTAAAAAGATAATCACATTGAAAGTTTAAGCTGGCAAAATTGCCTTCTCCAATTATTGCTCGAAAAAACCAATTTCCCAATATTTTATAAAAAAATTAAAATTAGAAATTTAACAGCACAATAGAAGCGTTCTTTCCTTTAAAAAAATACACCAACATTGAAAGTTTGAAGCGATTAAAGAGGCATTTTCCATTTTTGAAAAAAACTATAGTCATTTTTTGTTTATAGATGGCAGGTCAAATTTAAACATACTAAAAAAAAACTTTTTTAAATTTCACAAAAATTTCCCCATTATTAAAAAAACTTGTAAAATTTCACTTATCTGCCAAAATAAATGAGTTTGCCTCTAATATATACACCAGCACAAAATATTAGAGTAATTCAGAGGGAGTGGTGGTACGAAACTGTCCCCCTTTACTACCCCCAAAGGGAAAAAAGCAAACAGTTAGGTCCGGGGACCCCGCAGGCCCCTCGAGGTCCGGGACCTAAATGTTTTGTGATTCTTTCTTTGCGGGTACTGAAGACACATTAACGGTTCCACCACTACCTGCAAAACCCCGGGGGAGCTGAAAATTTCGATTATGAAGCATTCCCCTAAATAACACCAGTATGCTGCAAGCGTCTAGACCCAGCTGGCTATTGATCTATGTTTTCCGAGCAACCAGGGGCGCACATTTAATGCCTTTTTTGCCTTTAAATGCTACCCCTCACCAAGAAACTGAAGAAATCCTCATCTCTCAATAAATGTGAAAGATTTTTGCAATAAATTACATGTTATCCTGTTTTTAAATTGGGTGCTCTTTTGGGCCCCCTGTTATTGACCCCAAACCACTTATCCCATACCCGAGATGGAGAGCCATTTGGGACTTTAAATTTTCGACTGTCGGGACCGTTACCAAAAGCCGAGTCAGGGAACCATATTGTTCCCATTTGAATAAAACTCTAGATGTCCCCCAGGCGTTCCCATCACTCGGGATACTATAAAAACCCTCATTAAAATTAAATCCCCTTTTGGCTTCCCCAAACTGTCCCATGACCCAAGGGCCCAATTTTTCACAAAAGCATTCAGGAAGCTTTAACTAGGGTTTGGCATTAATCAAAAACTATCCATAGATGAGCCTTCCCAACGGTTTTACCCAAAAACCAAATCCTTTATGGTGTATTGAATGCCCTTTTGACAGACGGAAAGAATCACTTCCTCTGTTCCCGTCTGCAATGCGGAAAAAGTCTGATTTAAATTACGTGGTAGCACCTCTTGATAAACCAAATGAGGGTAACGTTTACCACTATTCTTTGAACCATCTAAGTCCCAATAATGACTTTGTCTTCTGTCACTGACTC
Organism: Cherax quadricarinatus; assembly: GCF_026875155.1. Taxonomy (NCBI): domain Eukaryota; kingdom Metazoa; phylum Arthropoda; class Malacostraca; order Decapoda; family Parastacidae; genus Cherax; species Cherax quadricarinatus. The sequence continues at coordinate 17,537,863 of NC_069409.1, forward strand.
TGTACACAACTCCGTAGATTCGTATCAGGCTCCCTAAATAGGCCATCCTCCAGGATCCTCTCCCCATAATGTCGAGACTTGCAGAAGACCAAATAGAAACTAATTACCATTCTGCAAACCTATCCAGACATACTTTCGGATGTTCTGAAAAAGTGCAGCTTAGTCATCACTATGTAGACGTAAGAACTCTCTCTGTACAGTTCTAATTCAGCAAAAAATTGTATTTCTGTTAGAGCATAGGTTGATGGAGGAATCGTCAAACCCGTGGGCCTCACCATGCATCCTTGTTATAAAATAATAATAATATAACACATAATATCTTTATTTCTACAAGTACATGTTCAAGGTATGCAGGCCTAGTTGACATCAGTGACATAGTACTATATAGAAAGCCGCTTCTTATGCAGAGCATTTCGGGCAAATTAGGTCAGTTTTGTCCCAAGATGCGACCCACACCAGTCGACTAACACCCAGGTACCCATTTTACTGATGGGGAACATAGACAACCGGTGTTTCCTTACAACGGTTGTCTATGTTCTCCATCAGTAAAATGTTTCTACCCTCGCCGGGAATCGAACCCGAACATTAATGGATCTCGGATGTGTATCGACTATTGCAAAGTGAATGAGGTCAGAACCATATGCTTACCATATTCCACGTTTGGACGATATAGTGGACTTTGTTTGCAAGGCCTTTTTTATTATTTCCAAACTACATTTCCTTAAAAGGTTACTACCACGTACCTTTAACAGATAAAGCAAAAAAGATTTATGCCTTTGTCATTCCAGGCCACTACGAATATATTTGGAATTCGCCTGCCACATTCCAAAAGTTCATCCATCAGTCTGTTAAAGCACTTGAAGGCATGACACCTTCTCTGGATCATACAGTTGTAATTTCTGATACAAGGGATCAGCACGTGTTGGGTCTTGAATCCCTCTTTGAAAGGTTCAGGATCTTTCAACTAACCGTTAACCTGAGTAAATCATCTTGTGGCCAATCTACTATTACTTTTTTTAGTTCATGAAGTAGGTAGTGGCAAAATAGTACCTAAATTTGCTAAAGTTTTGGCCATAAAAATACTATCGGGTCCCTCATGATAAAAAGTTCCCCCTAAGGTTTTTCGGAATGATAGGGTTCTATAGAAGATTCTGTAAAAAACTTTGCAGATGTAGCCCCCTAACCTCACTTACCAGTCATATGGATAAATTTTCTTGGACCTCCAAATTGTCAAGAGGCGTTTAACAGTGTTAAACGTCTCGCATGTGCTGCACCAATTCTTTTGTCTCCCGATTTTTTAAAAACCCTTTGTATTACAGGTTGATACCTGTGATTCGGTGATTAGCGCAGTGTTACTCTAAGCTTTGGGCCAGGGTGGTCTGAAGCCTGTGGCGTACTACTCAGCCAAGTCAGCGAGCCAACTTTACTACTGAAAAAGAGGCCATGGCCCTGGTACTTGCGTTGGAGCATTTTGACGTGTTTCTCGTCAATACGTCACATGTGATCACCGTCCTCAGTGATCATAATCCTCTGACGTACCTCAGCTCAATGAAAACCAAGAATACGCATTTGATGAGATGGACCCAAGGTTGCAACCTTACAATTTATCCATTCGACACTGCCAGCGAAGATAATGTGCTGGCGGACGCCACTGGTATAACGACCCCAGTCGTTATATCAGTACCTTGGTTCAACCAATCAATCACATAAACACGAAAGGTCGCCAAATCTGTTAAGCGATGCAATATACTCGTGAAACAGATTTGGCAGACTTTCCTTCCCTGCTGGTCGTCACAGTTTACCGTGTCTTATGTTTGCATTTGCCTTATTGTACATGGCTGTCAGTACTGTACATAGGTTATATATGTTGTAAATACCAGCTTATTTTTGGGGAAGGAAATATGTTAATTTATTTTCTGCTGTCTTTTTGCTTGTTCCTAAGTGGTTATTGCATTACTGCAAGGTGTGCAGGGCATACAGTATCTATACCTGTATACGTAATACACCCCCACCACCCCCATCCCAGCCCCCACACATGCCCTTCCACTATCCCCACACACCCCCTTCCACTACCCCTACACAGTGCATCCCATCACCCCAACCCATCTCCATCCACTACCCCCCTATACATCTCCTACCACCCGAGCACATCATCTTCCACTACCCCCATACATCACCTCCCACCCCCAAAACATTCCCTCCCACCACCCCCATACATCCCTTCTAACTACGTACCTCCAAACATTCCCTCCCACCATCCCCGACACATCCCTCCCACCAGCCCAACATATCCCCACCTACACCCGAATACATCCTCTCTCACCACCCCATACATCCCTCTCACGAACCTCCACACATACCCTCCCACTACCCTCACACATCCACTCCATCTACCCCCCACCCCCTCCCACCACCCCCCACACCGTACAATTCGATAAAACATTAAAATAATGCCGTCTCATTTAAGAACAAAGTAATGACTCAGCGTTGAGGTCTTCAGTCAAGACCCTGACTCAGTCAAGGTTGTATGACGTACCTGCTTGCCAGCCTGCCTCTCACTACCTTGCCTGCCTCTCACTACCTTGCCTGCCTCTCACTACCTTGCCTGCCTCTCACTACCTTGCCTGCCTCTCACTACCTTGCCTACCTCTCACTACCTTGCCTGCCTCTCACTACCTTGCCTGCTCTCACTACCTTGCCTGCCTCTCACTACCTTGCCTACCTCTCACTACCTTGCCTGCCTCTCACTACCTTGCCTGCCTCTCACTACCTTGCCTGCCTCTCACTACCTAGCCTGCCTCTCCTACCTTGCCTGCCTCTCACTACCTTGCCTGCCTCCCACTTACCCAGCCTGTCTCTCACTACCTTGCCTGCCTCTCACTACCTTGCCTGCCTCTCACTACCTTGCCTGCCTCTCACTACCTAGCCTGCCTCTCACTACCTTGCCTGCCTCTCACTACCTTGCCTGCCTCTCACTACCTAGCCTGCCTCTCACTACCTTTCCTGCCTCTCACTACCTTGCCTGCCTCTCACTACCTTGCCTGCCTCCCACTACCCAGCCTGCCTCTCACTACCTTGCCTGCCTCTCACTACCTTGCCTGCCTCTCACTACCTTGCCTGCCTCTCACTACTTGCCTGCCTCTCACTACCTTGCCTGCCTCTCACTACCTAGCCTGCCTCTCACTACCTTGCCTGCCTCTCACTACCTTGCCTGCCTCTCACTACCTTGCCTGCCTCTCACTACCTTGCCTGCCTCTCACTACCTTGCCTGCCTCCACTACCTTGCCTGCCTCTCACTACCTTGCCTGCCTCTCACTACCTTGCCTGCCTCCCACTACCCAGCCTGCCTCTCACTACCTTGCCTGCCTCTCACTACCTAGACTGCCTCTCACTACCTTGCCTGCCTCCCACTACCCAGCCTGCCTCTCACTACCCTTGCCTGCCTCTCACTACCTTGCCTGCCTCTCACTTTACCTTGCCTGCCTCTCACTACCTTGCCTGCCTCTCACTAACCTTGCCTGCCTCTCACTACCTTTTCCTGCCTCTCACTACCTATGACTGCCTCTCACTACCTTGCCTGCCTCTCACTACCTTGCCTGCCTCTCACTACCTTGCCTGCCTCCCACTACCCAGCCTGCCTCTCACTACCTTGCTGTCTCTCACTACCTTGCCTGCCTCTCACTACCTTGCCTGCCTCTCACTACCTTGCCTGCCTCTCACTACCTAGCCTGCCTCTCACTACCTTGCCTGCCTCTCACTACCTTGCCTGCCTCTCACTACCTTGCCTGCCTCCACTACCTTGCCTGCCTCTACTACCTTGCCTGCCTCTCACTACCTTGCCTGCCTCCACACTACCCTAGCCTGCCTCTCACTACCTTGCCTGCCCTCTCACTACCTTGCCTGCCTCTCACTACCTTGCTGCCTCTCACTACCTTGCCTGCCTCTCACTACCTTGCCTGCCTCTCACTACCTTGCTGCCTCTCACTACCTGCCTGCCTCTCACTACCTTGCCTGCCTCTCACTACCTTGCCTGCCTCTCACTACCTTGCCTGCCTCTCCTACCTTGCCTGCCTCTCACTACCTTGCCTGCCTCCCACTACCCAGCCTGCCTCTCACTACCTTGCTGCCTCTCACTACCTTGCCTGCCTCTCACTACCTTGCCTGCCTCTCACTACCTTGCCTCCTCTCACCCTACCTTCCTGCCTCTCTCACTACCTAGACTGCTCTCACTACCCTTGCCTGCCTCTCACTACCTTGCCTGCCTCTCACTACCCTTGCCTGCCTCTCACTACCTTGCCTGCCTCTCACTACCTTGCCTGCCTCTCACTACCTTTCCTGCCTTTCACTACCTTGCCTGCCTCTCACTACCCAGCCTGCCTCTCACTACCTTACCTGCCTCTCACTACCTTGTCTGCCTCTCACTACCTTGCCTGCCTCTCACTACCTTGCCTGCCTCTCACTACCCAGCCTTACTCTCTACTACCTTGCCTGCCTCTCACTACCTTGCCTGCCTCTCACTACCTAGCCTGCCTCTCACTACCTTGCCTGCCTCCCACTACACTGCCTGCCTCTCACTACCTTGCCTGCCTCTCACTACCTTGCCTGCCTCTCACTCCCTTGTCTGCCTCTCACTACCTTGCCTGCCTCTTACTCCCTTGCCTGCCTCTCACTCCCTTGTCTGCCTCTCACTACCTTGCAAGCCTACATCCCATGCATGCCTTTCACTCCCCTGCCTGCTTCTCACTCCCTGGACTGCCTCTTGCTCCTCTCCCTGCCTCTCACTCCCTTGCCTGTCTCTCACTCCCCTGCCTGCCTCTCACTCCGCTGCCTGCATCTCACTCCGCTGCCTGCATCTCACTCCGCTGCCTGCCTCTCACTCCACTGCCTGCCTCTCATTCCCTGTCTGTCTCTCACTCCCTGCCTGCCTCTCACTACCCTTGCCTGCCTCTCACTCCGCTGCCTGCACTCTCACTCCGCTGCCTGCCTCTCACCTCACTGCCTGCCTATTCCCTGTCTGTCTCTCACTCCCTGCCTGCCTCTCAACTACCCTCTGCTCCCTGCCTCTCACTACCCTGCCTGCCTCTCACTCCCTGCCTGCCTCTCACTCCCTGCCTGCCTCTCACTCCCTGCCTGCCTCTCACTCCCTGCCTGCCTCTCACTCCCTGCCTGCCTCTCACTCCCTGCCTACTTCTCACTCCCTGCCTGACCTCTCACTCCCCTGCCTGACTTTCACTCCTCTGCCTGCCTCTCACTCCCCTGCCTGTCTCTCACTCCCCTGCCTGCCTCTCACTCCGCTGCCTGCCTCTCACTCCGCTGCCTGCTTCTCACTCCACTGCCTGCCTCTCATCCTGTCTGTCTCTCACTCCCTGCCTTCCTCTCACTATCCTGCCTGCCTCTCACTCCCTTGCCTGCCTCTCACTCCCTGCCTGCGTCTCACTCCCTGCCTACCTCTCACTCCCCTGCCTGCCTCTCACTCCCTGTCTGCCTCTCACTCCCTGCCTACCTCTCACTCCCTGCCTGCCTCTCACTCCCCTGCCTGACTCTCACTCCTCTGCCTGCCTCTCACTCCCTACCTGCTTCTCACTCCCTGCCTACCTCTCACTCCCTGCCTACCTCTCCACTCCCTGCCTACCTCTCACTCCTGCCTGCCTCTCACTCCCCTGCCTGACTCTCACTCCCTGCCTTCCTCTCCCTCCCTGCCTGCCTCTCACTCAATGCCTGCCTCGCACTCCCTGCCTGCCTCGCACTCCCTGCCTGCCTCTCACTCCCTGCCTGCCTCTCACTCCCTGCCAGCCTCTCACTCCCTGCCTGCCTCTCACTCCCCTGCCTGCCTCTCACTCCCTGCCTGCCTCTCACTCCCTGCCTGCCTCTCACTCCCTGCCTGCCTCTCACTCCCTGCCTGCCTCTCACTCCCTGCCTGCCTCTCACTCCGCTGCCTGCCTCTCACTCCTCTGCCTGCCTCTCACTCCCTGCCTGCTTCTCACTCCCTGCCTGCCTCTCACTCCCCTGCCTGCCTCTCACTCCCTGCTCCTCTCACTCCCTGCCTGCCTCCACTCACTCCCCTGGCTGCCTCTCACTCCCTGCCTGCTTCTCCTCTGCCTGCCTCTCACTCCCTGCCTGCCTCTCACTCCCTGCCTGCCTCTCCTCCCCTGGCTGCCTCTCACTCCCTGCCTGCTCTCCTCTGCCTGCCTCACTCCTCTGCTGCCTCTCACTCCCTGCCTGCCTCTCACTCCCCTGCTGCCTCTCACTCCCTGCATGGCCTCTCCTCTGCTGCCTCTCACCTCTGCCTGCCTCTCACTCCCTGCTGCTCTCACTCCTGCCTCCTCCTCCCCTGCCTGCCTTCTCACTCCCCTGCCTGCCTCTCACTCCCTGCCTGCCTCTCACTCCCTGCCTGCTTCTCACTCCCTGCCTGCCTCTCACTCCCTGCCTGCCTCTCACTCCCTGCCTGCCTCTCACTCCCCTGCCTGCCTCTTATTCTGGACGATGATCCTATATTTACGTCTGCCTATCTCCCTTTTTTGTCTTTATAACCAGTTTCACTCCTCCATCCTTAGTCTTTTGTCTTCTTGCATATTTTCCCACCTCCCTCTTCCTGTTCTCATTATCTATCCTTCATTCCCCTACCTCCCTCTCCCTCCCTTTGATGCATCATGGTTAACTTCCTACCCTTCTTCTCCCACTAATGCAACATTTGAACTCACTTCTCAGTATATTCTTGGAACTAAACAAGTATTTTGTACTTCCTGTGTACGAGGTGTAGGTAGTAGTGGTGGACGTTGTGGGCATGTTGGTGAGGATTGCCCGGGTAATGGTGGGGTTGTGGGAGTGTTTGTAGAGGGTTTTGTGGGTAATGGTGGGGATTGTGGGCTTCGTCAGGGCTTAGAGCTTTTTGGTAAAGGCTTTGGGCATGTTGGTAGGGTTTGTGGAAATTATGGTGCAGTTTATACAGTTGAGGGCTGACTGGGTCGGTTTGGTGGGGATTGTGTGCGTGTTGGATGGTCGTGTGTGCGTGTTGGATGGTCGTGTGTGCGTGTTGGATGGTCGTGTGTGCGTGTTGGATGGTCGTGTGTGCGTGTTAGATGGTCGTGTGTGCGTTAAAAATGAAGCCGTAGGTTGAGAGTTGTGAGTGTGTCGCACAGCTGGCAAGGTTTCTGCAAGTATCTACTGTAATTCAACCCACGTCAACAAAAGGTCCAAAAACTTTTCCCGTTCAGGTTTCATTATTATTATTATTATTATTATTATTATTATTATTATTATGTTTACTATGTTTATTATTATGTTTATATTAGTATTTTACACAATTTTCACGCCGAAAGAGAGTAAAATAAGTAAAAGATTTCTTAGAATCTGTTGAGGCAACCAGTAACTCTTTTGAATTGCTATAAATATGGTAGCGTTAGGCATTACATGTTATTTGTTACTAGTAATTCACAAGAGGGAAAACTAATGAACTTTCGTCCATAATAATTGACGTTATTCTCAGAGAAGAAATAGGATTCCAACTATCTGTATTCATTGCTTTACTAATAGACTAATAGCAAAATATAACTGATTCAAATAGTGAAAATACAGTAAAGGTCCGATAAACCAGACTAATAGAAGGGAGGGGGTCTCTGATTTACCCCCCCCCCAAAAAAATTCGTTATATTGAACGTTTCAATAAAGCGACACAAACAGGTTAATCAGTCGTCTCCCAGGCATTTACAAACACCCAATAAAACGTACTCAGTCCGCTGCATTGACATATTACAGGACGTACTAAGAATAATTTAGTGTACAATACATTAAATCCTGTAAATGGGCCTGAAAAAATGGATTAAACATACAACACAGTACAATACAAACGAACAGTACAGCAATTTTTGTTACTTCCCCGGTGGATAGATAAGTTTACAGATGTATAACACAGTACAGTATTCCATGTGTTCTAGTCGCGACCCGAAATAACGTAATCTATGTCAGTAGAGATGTGAAGCTGCAGCAGTAATATTGCAGATGGTGTGGGAGACAGACAGGTGGATGGTGTGGGAGACAGACAGATGGATGGTGTGGGAGACAGACAGGTGGATGTGGTTGGAGACAGACAGTGTGGATGGTGTGGGAGACAGACTGGTGGATGATGTGGGAGACAGACAGGTGGATGGTGTGGGAGACAGACAGGTGGATGGTGTGGGAGACAGACAGATGGATGGTGTGGGAGACAGACAGGTGGATGGTGTGGGAGACAGACAGGTGGATGGTGTGGGAGACAGACAGATGGATGGTTGTGGGAGACAGACAGATGGATTGTGGGACAACAGGTGGATGGCCTGTGGGAGATGACCAAGTGGATGGTTTTGGAGACAGACAGATGGATGGTTGTGGGAGACAGACAGATGGATGTGTGGGGACAGACAGATGGATGGTGTGGGAGACAGACGATGGATGGTGTGGGTAGACAGACAGGTGGATGTGTTGGGAGACAGACAGTGGATGGTGTGGAGACAGACAGATTGTGGTGTGGGAGACATGACAGATGGATGGTTGGGAGACAGACAGATGGATGGTGTTGGGAGACATAAGATGGATGTTTGTGGAGACAGACAGATGGATGGTGGGGACAGCAGTATGGAGGGGGTGGACAGACAGGTGGATGTTGTGGGAGCAGACAGATGGATGGTGTGGGAGACAGACAGATGGATGGTGTTGTGGAGCAGACAGGTGGATGGTGTGGGAGACAGACAGATGGATGGTGTGGGAGACAGACAGGTGATGGTGAGGGAGACAGACAGGTGGTGGTGTGGGAGACAGACAGATGGATTTTGGTTGGGAGACAGACAGGTGGATGGTTGTGGGAGACAGGACGGTGGATGGTGTGTGGAGACAGGATGGTGGATGATGTGGGAGACAGACAGGTGGATGGTGTGGGAGACGACAGGTGGTGGTGTGGGTAGACGACAAGTGGATGGTGTGGGAGACAGACAGGTGGTGGTGTGGGAGAAGACAGGTAGGTGAGGTGTGAGTTGACAGACAGGTGGATGGTGTGGGAGAAGACAAGTGATGGTGTGTAGACAGACAGGTGGATGGTGTGGGAGACAGACTGTGGATGGTGTGGGATACAGACAGTGGATGGTGTGGAGACAGACAGTTGAAGGGTGTGGGAGACAGACAAGTGGATGGTGTGGAGAACAGACGGTGAGGGTGGGGAGACAAAAGGGTGGATGGTGTGGGAACAGACGGTGGAGGGTTTGTGGAGCAGACAAGTGGATGGTTGTGGGAGAAGACAGGTGGATGGTGTGGGAGACAGACAGTTGGATGGTGTGGGAGACAACAGGTGGATGGTGTGGGAGACAGACAATGGATGGTGTGGGAGACAGACAGGTGATGTGTGGGAGACAGACAGGTGGATGGTGTGGGACAGACAAGTGGATGGTGTGGGAGACAGACAGGTGAGGGATGTGGGAGACAGACGGGGATGTGTGACCCCAAGACAGACAGGTGGATGTGTGGGAGACAAACAAGTGGATGAGTGTGGAACAGACAGGTGGATGGTGTGGGAGACAGTCAGGTGGATGGTTTGGTGAACGACAGGTGGATGGTTTTGGGACAAAAATGATGGTTGGGAGAAAAGACATTGGATGCTGTTGAAAACAGAACATGGATGGTGTGGGAAGACAGACAAGTGGATGGTGTGGGAGACAGACAGGGATGGTGTGGGAGCGACTGGTGGATGATGTGGAGACAACAGGTGGATGGTGCGGGAGACAGACTGTGGATATGTGGGAACAGGATGGACGGATGTGGGAGACACAGAGGAGGATGGTGTGCGAGACAGCAGATGGTGTTGGAGACAGACAGGTGGATGGTGTGGGAGACAGACAGGTGGATGGTGTGGGAGACGACAAGTGGATGGTGTGGGAGACACAGAGGTTGGATGGGTGGGAGACAGACCAGATGGATGGTTGCGGGAAAGACTGATGGATGGTGGGAGACAGACAGATGGATGGTGTGGGAGAACAGATGGATGGTGTGGAAATGGATGTTGGGAGACAGACAGATGGATGGTTGTGGGAAAGACAGATGGATGGTTTTGGGAGACAGACAGGTGGATGGTGTGGAGACAGACAGGTGGATGGTGTGAGAGACACAGAGGTGGATGGCGTGGGAGACAGACAGATGGATGGTGTGCGAGAAAGACAGATGGATGGTGTGGGAGACAGACAGATGGATGGTGTGGGAGACAGATGGATGGTGTGGGAGACAGATGGATGGTGTGGGAGACAGACAGATGGATGGTGTGGGAGATAGACAGGTGGATGGTGTAAGAGACAGCCAGGTGGATGGTGTGGGAGAGACAGGTGGATGGTGTGGGAGACACACAGGTGGAGGGTGTGGGAGACAGGTGGATGGTGTGGAAGACACAGAGGTGGATGGTGTGGGAGACACACAGGTGGATGGTGTGGGAAACACACAGGTGGATGGTTTGGGAGACAGACAGGTGGATGGTGTGGTAGACACACAGGTGGATGGTGTGGGAGACACACAGGTGGATGGTGTGGGAGACACACAGGTGGATGGAGTGGGAGACACACAGGTGGATGGTGTGGGAGACACACAGGTGGATGGTGTGAGAGACAGACAGGTGGATGGTGTGGAAGACACACAGGTGGATGGTGTGGGAGACACACAGGTGGATGGTGTGGGAGACAGACAGGTGGATGGTGTGGGAGACACACAGGTGGATGGTGTTGGAGACACACAGGTGGATGGAGTGGGAGACACACAGGTGGATGGAGTGGGAGATAGATGGATGGTGTGGGAGTGTGAAGGCTTACTCAGCCCTGTAACAACTTCAGTCAGTATTACTCAGGCTGGTTCCTCCTCAGGAAAATTAGTGAATAGAAAAAGAAATAATAACAAACAAACATAAACACTTTATTATATAGAAAATATAAAACACTTAAATATGAAATATTAATCCTACATTAAAGAAAATTAAAAATATAAATGATGACTGAATTCAACGCTAATATATATAGGGGTGTCTGGTGTTGGTGACACTAAGTGTTCTTGAAATCGTAGCAGCTGCTGATGATGGGAGGGGGGGGGGGGTATCAGGTGTTGGTTACAACCCACCGGTTCGTTCTTCACTTGAGTATTATATCCCGATGACAGGAAAGCAGGTTCTTTACCACTGCAATGATGAGGGTTTACGTCCTGCAATTTCATACAGGTGCACAGGTAATTAAATCCAAAAAGGGGAAGTCTCAGGATGTTAGTCCATCTCCATCCGTTCTGCTCGTTGATTGGCAGGTGACCCTTTCTGTCATCCAAGATGGAAAGATAGACAGGTTATCCACTGCTTAAGAAATCACTCTCCATGATAAGTACAATACCTAAAAGATGTGGTGATTATCACAACAGTCAACCTAGAGCAAGACTGAAAGGACTAAGTTTATTATTGGTCAAAAATGAAGCTTTCAACCAATAAATCCACTAGAATACAAGGCAGGCATGTACTTACAGTAGTGCTGGGAGCTGTGAGTCTAGTGATTACTGTTTGGACCGGAGCCCCACACGTCACCTTTCGGGGGGGGGGGAAGAAGGAGGGGAAGGGAATAGCGGGAGCTTGACTACCCTACCTTAACAAGTAGCCGGCAATAAAAACTATTGTTTTCTATATACTTCCCTCTCTACTCCTATCTATTGAACTTTTCCCTCACACTCCCCCATACCAAGACTTATAGTCAAGGAGTATAAGAAGAATAGGCGAGGAAAAAGTTCTAACATGTGGAAGTCGCGTAAGGCAAGAAATCTTCTACTGACTGTCACGACTTAACCAGCCCAGAGAAATAATTGATAAAACCATTGATATACACAATATGGAACTTAAAAGCCTGGAGTGCCAATGTCCACCTCAAGAGGCGACTGTTGGTTCCCTTAAAAGTTTCTAGGTATATCAAAGGTTTGAGGTCCGTTTCTAAAATGAATTCTTTTCCCAGCAAATAAAATTTAAGTTTGAAGATACCCCACACAAGGGCCAAACATTCCTTTTCTATGGTGGAGTATCTCGTTTCTGCAGGAAGGAGTTTCCGGCTTGGGAAAAGCATACAGGGAAGGGAGTACCATCATAGTATTGTAGTAGCACTGCACCTAAGCCAGTATTGGAGGCATCAGTTCTTAAACAAAATGTTTTATTAATATCTGGAATCTTAAGTATAGGGTCTTTCGAAAAGATACTTTTAATCTCATTAAACTTTTCCCGAGCTACGTCGGAAAGTTCAAGAGGTTCCTTCACAGATCTTTTTAAGGAAGTCGGATAAGATGCCTGTAAGATCAGTAAGGTTCGGGATAAACCGTGCATAAAAATTTACAGAACCAAGAAAGCTACGCATGAGCTTCTTGGTTTTGGGGAATTTAAATTCTAATAAAGCTTTGATCTTACTGGGAGAGGCTGCAGAGAGTTATTAAAAGTATCAGTCCAAGATATCTAATCTTGTTATACCCAAGGAAGCATTTTTCGGCTTGGCAGTGAGGCCATGTGAGCGTAACCTACGCAAAACTGATGTTAATGTTTGGATATGTTCGCCCCACGTGGATGTCATTACGTAAATGTTATCAAAATAAACTGAAACGTTTGGCATATTACCCAAGACCTTTCTCATCAGTCTCACGTAGGTAGCACAGGCAGTTACCAAACCGAAGGGCATAGTTCTATATTGCATCAGTCCTTGGTGTGTAGGAAAAGCGGTGTACTGCTTAGAAGAAGGATCTAACATTACTTGATGATATGCCTGCGCAATATCAATCTCTGAAAAAGAAGAAGCGACATAAAATTTGTGTAGATCACTATCTATTAAGGGCATAGGCTCAGCATCCCACCGAGTTATAGCATCAAGGCCTCTGAAGTCAATAGCAAGTCTATATGAATTATCCTCCTTCTTAACCATGACTACTGGTGAACAATATGAAGATACTGAAGGTTCAATGATCTTTAGTTTTAATAATTTGTCTACCTCTCGGTCAAATGCATCCCTAAGGTGAACTGGAACTGGGTATAATTTCCGTTTGATAGGATTGTCCGTCACTAAGTCAATCTTATGGACTACCGTGGAGGTAACACCTGAAATATCAGTAAAGACGTCTGGAAAGTTACTCACACATTGAAGAAGTTCATGTCTCTTATGGTCATCCAAAGATTCATTAATATTAATGTTGGTTGCGTCCGAGTGGTCAAGAGTCACCAAGTCATGTAGTTCTTCATCATAGTCTAAGTTAGAGGTGTCAATTACGCACACCTTACATTCTTCAGTTGTCGTATCAAGTTCGTGTGGAAAAAACTAAGTCAAAGTTATTAAGGCAGTTAACCGAATTTCTTCGGTAATATTTCTTAAGGATGTTGATATGATAAAGCTTAGGTTTCCCCTTGACTTCTATGAGGTAGTCAACTTTCCCACAAATCTTCAATACTTTATATGGACCTTTCCATGCTACTAATAATTTATTTGACTTGATAGGCAAAAGTACAAGAGCTTCATCTCCTACTTTAAAACTTCTCCTCTGACTTTTGGAATCAAAATAGGTTTTGTACTGGTCCATTGACAAGCTTAGGTTTTTCGAAACTATGTCAGAGGTCTCCTCAAGTTTGGATCAAAGGTCAAGGAGAAACTGGTAAGACGACTGAACCTCAGCACTCATCTCCTCATTAGTCCATAAGTCATGAAGGATGGACAATGGGCCTCTGGCCTGTCTACCATAGAGAAGTTCAAAAGGTGAAAACCCCAAAGAGTCACTGGGAACTTCCCTCATGGCAAATAAAGCACAGGGTAGGTAACGATGCCACTCCTTAGGTTTAAGGGAGCAAAGTTTCCCTCAAATGGACTTGAGAATCGAATGCTGGCGCTCAATCCTCCCATTACAGCTGGGATGAAAGGGTGTGGTGATGAGAGGCTTCACTTCCAGAAGTTGGTATAGATGTTGCATTAAGTCAGATGTGAATTGTGTCCCACGGTCAGACAAAATTTCTCTAGGGATGCCCACTCTGGAGAAGATGGACAAAAGGGCTTCAGCCACCTCTGTAGTAGTTATGGTCTTTAAGGGTATGGCTTCAGGGAAACTCGAAGCATAATCAACTAATGTTAATATATATCTATGTCCCCCAGATGACAGTGGAGATAAAGGACCAACGATGTCAATAGCTACTCTTTCAAAAGGTACCGTAAAGACTGGCATTTTGACCATAGTAAAATCGCCTGGTACCTCGGGAGGATACAGTTGGCAAACTTTACACTATCTACAATAGGTAGTGACATCTGAGGACATTTTTGGCCAAAAATAGGTTTCCCTAATTTTATTTAAGGTTTTACGATGCGAGAAATGTCCGGCCACTGGCAGGTCATGAGCCATTTTAAGAACAGTCTCTCTGCATTGACTTGGAACAACTAAGATGGAATAGTCTGTCTCATCTGAATTTAATTTGAATACTGACTTGTTCAAGATACCTTTTATATATTCAAATTTATATGAAAAGTTTTTCCCTTTGGATCACTTGATTTTGTTTAGCGGCATTATGGCAATTCTGAAGAGAAGGGCAATTACGTTGTAAATTGACAAAGGAGTCCTTCGATATATCTAAAGGCTTAAAGTCAGGGAAAATCAAAGGATGGACAGTAGGAGAAACCTGGGCTTTGGTCTGAGCCCTAGTCAAGACATTTATGGTATCGGAGGTGATATCTTCACTTTCATCTAACAAGTGAAACGGTGATCCTACTACCTCGCTTTCGAAAGTAGCATCACTGGTTTTTAATCCCTCATGAATCTCACGAGACATTGTCTCATCTGAACTTTCGAGGGGCTTCTCTGACTCTACAGGAAGAGGATCTGAAAAGCTTATGTCCACCTTTGGTTATGAAAGGTCAACCTCAGAAGGAAGAATGGCACCTTTTACATTACCTATTAGTACGGAGCAAGAAGTGATGGGAGCTAGTACGGCTTCAGACCAACCTGTGAACAATTTAGACCTAATGTAACAACGGATGGTAGGAAAAGTGTCTGTACGGCCCAAGTAGTCTGAAAGTATAGCAGAGGAATGAGTTTCTTTAAGGTTAGGGAACAGCTTATCAGAAATGACTATACATGTGCATCCAGTGTCTCGTAAAATGGTAGATACATTAAGTCCATTAACTGTTCCTGAACAGAAGGGTTCTTGCCATTACAGTCTTTAAAACATCTTCCAACTTTTTGGACCTTCTTAGAAGGACAATCTGGACGTTTATGTCCCTTAACACCACACAAATGACAAAAAGGAATAAAAGAAGTCATTTTACTTTCCACTAGAGGCTTTGATTTCTTAAGGTCTGATGAACCCTTGCCCTTAGGGTTCGATCCCTTTAGGTCTTTATAGGAATTGTGAGCCTCAGCATACAGGTCAGCAGCCTCAGCAACTTCCTCAGCTTTAATCAGGTTACGTTCTCTAATGAATGTTCGTATTTGGTGAGGAAGAGCTGTCAGGAACTGGTCAGCAACCATGAAGTCTCTAAGAGATTCATAACTGTGATCAATTCCTGAACTCTCTATCCAAAAGTCGAACAAACGAAAGAGTGTTACCTGTAACTGCTGAAAGTTCTGGCCCGGCTCTAAGGTGGCATACCTGAAATCTTTCCTGTAAGAATTAGTGGTTTTTTGGTATGCTTTAAGGATTGCCTTCTTCAGTAGGTTATAATTACATATAATATCCTGCGAAAGTTGCATAGATATTCAAAGCTGTACTGGAAAATAACATTCCTAACCTGGTAGCCCAGGTGTCAGCAGGCCATTCACAGAGGGTAGCGGTATTTTCAAACCTGATAATGTATGAAGTTATGTCTTCCCCCTCTGTGAAGGGAGGTAAATTAGGTGTTGGAATATGTGCACTAGCTGCATGATGTTCAATTACTCCTTCCTCTAATTGTTGTTGTGTAAGAAGTTAAACTTTCTAATTCTCTAATTCAAGGCGAGATTTTTCGAGCTCGCGATCCTTTTCTCTCTCTATTAACTCACGTTCTCTAACTTTTTCCTCACGATCTCTAGCTTTTTCCTCACATTCTCTAGCTTTTTCCTCACGTTCTCTAGCTTTTTCCTCAACTTCTCTATCCTTTGCTCTTTCCTCAAGTTCTCTTAATTTAACTTGTTCTTCACGTACTCTAGCTCTCTCCTCACGATCAAATCTATCATGCTCCTTTTTGTCTTCTCTCTCTCTTTCTGTCTTTCTTGGATTTCTCTCTCAATTCTCTCTCTCTCCTTTTTCTCTTCTCTTTCGATTCTCTCTCTCTCCTTTTCTTCTTCTCTTTCCCTTTCTGTCTTTCTTCTCTCTCAATTCTCTCTCTTTCAAGTCTTTCCTGGATCTTAGCACTAATGTAAGATTCTAAATTTTTCCCTGTTATTCCTAACTTACTTCCAGCATTCATCCAAAACTGGTATTCATCCATACTTGCAAGAATAACTTAAACTATCAGGGAAAATGAAACAGGTATTAAAGAAAACGGAGGGTTCAATTTCTGCTCCGCTCAAACTGTAAATAAACCAGAGGGCTCGATCCCTACTTCAATTAAACAATATGTATTAATTAAAACGAAGGGTTCCATGCCGGCTCCGAGCAAACAGTAAGTAGAATGGGGTCCCTTGACCATCCAATCTTCTCACCAACAAATCAAGAGTGTCCTATGACAGTTCCCTTGATATAATAAAGAGCTCAGTGAAACAAATTGTCACTGGAAAATCTCGGGTCCCTAGAGTCTAATCCTCCAAAGTGTTTCAAGCTCACACAAAAATATATGGCAGAATTAACTAGTATTCCTGCCTTGACTTGACTTACAATAAATTGAGACTAACAATCACCAAATCTTTTAAATACCTGTACTGTAGTCCTACCATAGAGAATGATTACTCATGGCTGGTGGTAACCGTCTGTGGTATGCGGCGTTGAAGTTCCAATGGTAGATTCGAGATGGAGTTGAATCTTGATTCAGTAGAGAGGGAATCCTGGCAAGGTCGCCACATGTGAAGGCTTACTCAGCCCTGTAACAACTTCAGTCAGTATTACTCAGGCTGGTTCCTCCTCAGGAAAATTAGAGAATAGAAAAAGAAATAATAACAAACATAAACACTTTATTATATGGAAAATATAAAACACTTAAATATGAAATATTAATCCTACATTAAAGAAAATGAAAAATGAAAAATATAAATGATAACTGAATTCAACGCTAATATATATAGGGGTGTCTGGTGTTGGTGACACTGAGTGTTGTTGAAATCGTAGCAGTTGCTGATGATGGGGGAAGGGGGTCTCAGGTGTTGGTTACAACCCACCGGTTCATTCTTCACAGTATAGCCTTGAGTATTATATCCCGATGACAGGAAAGCAAGTTCTTTACCACTGCAATGATGAGGGGTTACGTCCTGCAATTTCATACAGGTGCACAGGTAATTAAATCCAAAAAGGGGAAGTCTCAGGACATTAGTCCATCTCCATCAGTTCTGCTAGTTGATTGGCAGGTGACCCTCTCTGTCATCCAAGCTGGAAAGATAGACAGGCTACCCACTGCTTAAGAAATCACTCTCCATGATAAGTACAATACATAAAAGATGTGGTGATTATCACAACAGTCAACCTAGAGCAAGACTGAAAGGACTAAGTTTATTATTGGTCAAAAGTGAAGCTTTCAACCAATAAATCAATTAGAATACAAGGCAGGCATGTACTTACAGTAGTGCTGGGAGCTGTGAGTCTAGTGATTACTGTTTGGACCAGAGCCCCACACGTCACCTTTCCGGGGGGGGGGGAAGAAGGAGGGGAAGTGATAGCAGGAGCTAGACTGACCCTACCTTAACAAGCAGCCGGCAGTCAAACTATCACTTTCGGGGTGGGAGAAAAAAGGCGGGAATAGTGGGAGCTTGACTTACCATACCTTAACAAGTAGCCGGCAATGAAACTATTGTTTCTATATACTCCCTCTCTACTCCTATCTATTGAACTTTTCCCTCACAGGGAGAAAGACAGATGGATGATGTGGGAGACAGACAGATGGATGATGTGGGAGACAGACAGATGGATAGTGTGGGAAACACACTGGTGGATGGTGTGGGAGACAGAACAGGTGGTGCGTGTGGGAGACACACATGGTTGATGAGTGGGAGACAGATGGATGGTATGGGAGACAGATGGATGGTGTGGAGGACAGATGGAATGGTGTGGGAGGCAGACAGATGGATGGTGTGGGATATAGGCAGGTGGATTGTGTGGGAGACAGACAGGTGGAGGGTTGGGAGACAGACAGGGGGGATGGGTGTGGGTGACAGAAAAATGGAGGGTTTGGGGGGAAACAACAGGTGGATGGGGGGGGAACGACAGGGGATGGTGTGGGGAGAACACGGTGGATGAGGGGGGATGCACACGGGTGGATGGGTGGGAGACAGAAGGGGGATGGTGTGGGAGACACACAGATGTAGGGTGGGGGAACGTGGGGTGTGGGATATAGACAGGTGGAGGGTGGGGACGGAGGGTGGGGGACAGACAGTGGATGGTGGGGGGGGAAGAGGGAAAGGTGTGGGAGACAGAAAATGGTGTGGGGATATAACAGGGGAGGGTTTTTTGGGGAGACAAAAAGAGGGATGGTGGGGGAAAACAGACAGAGGTGGGGGGGAGACAGACAGATGGATGGTGGGGAAAAACAGCAAGGATGGTGGGGGAGACAGATTTGTGTGGGAGACAATGGATGGGGGGGAGAAGATGTATGGTGTGGGGAAGTGGATGGTGGGGGATATAGACAGAGGATGGTGTGGGAGAAAAAGATAGATGGTGTGGGAACAGACAAGGGAGGGTGGGGACGATTATGGTGTGGGAACAGATGATGGTGTGGTATGACAGGGGGTGGTGTGGAGCAGACAGGTGGGGGTTTGGGGGAGGAGACAGGTGGAGGTGTGGGAGACGACAGATGGTGGTGTGGGAAACAACATTTGGTTAGTGGGGAGACAAAAGGTGAAGGTGTGGGAACAGACGGGGATGGTGGGGAGACAGACAGGGGATTGTGTGGGAGACCACAGGGGGTGGCAGGGGAAACACACAGGTGGATGGGGAAAGACACACAGGTGAGGGGTGGGAAACACCAGGTGGTGGTGTGGGAAAACAAAAGGTGGATGGTGTGGGAGACAGACAGGGGGGGGTGTGGGAGACAGACAGATGGATGGTGGGGAGACAGACGGATGGTGTGGGAGACAGAGGATTGTAGAGAGATAGTGGATGGTGTGGGAGACAGACAATGGAGGTGTGGGGATATACAGGGGGGTGGTGTGGGAGAAACAGGGGATGGTGGGGGAGACAGAGAGGGGTGGTGGGGAGCAGATGGAGGGGGTGTGGGGACAGGGTAGATGATTGGGGGACACACAGGTGGTGGTGTGGTAGGCAAAAGGGGAGGTTGGTAGAAGCAGATGGATGGGGGGGGGAAAAAGACATGGTTTGGGTGGGAGACAGACAGGGGTTGGTGTGGGAGACAGATGGATGGTGGGGGGAGACCACAGGTGGTGGGGGGAGGCCACGGGGGGTGGTGGGGTAGCAGCGAGGGATGGTGTGGGAGAAAGACGAGGGGGTGTGGGGGAGACAGAAGTGGATGGTGTGGAGACGATGGAGGTGGGGGAGACACACAGGTGGAGGGTGTGGGAGGCACACGGGGGAAAGGTGCGGGAGACAGACGATTCAATTCAAGTTTTTTCTAAAAGGGGTTTACAAATGGGGGGGTTTACAGGTTTTGGGTATTGTGTGGCCCTAGACCTTTTGGGTATTGTGTGTCCCCGGGCTGGCACCTAGCAGGCTAGGCATTTCAGCAATTTTTATTAATTTTAACATAAATCCTTACGTTTAGGGTTTAAAGGGCAAAGTGACACTCATAATTGTGAGTTTAGTAATGTAATGCTTTTTTTTTGGCACAATACAAGGTGTCTATATTGGAGTATCATAGGCGAACTTATGACTAGTTAGGTTTTATTATTTTAAAAAATTTAAGAAAAGTATTTCGGGGGTTTTTTAATCAGTGGGTTTGGATAAGGTAATTGTAAAACCACCGGTGGTTCAGGTAGTTGTTGCGGGGGGTGGATCGGGGATAAGATGCTTTTAACTTATTTTTAAATAATAAAAAAAAAAAAAAAAAAAAAAAAAATTTTTAAAAAAAAAAAAAAAATTTATAAAAAAAAAAAAAAAAAAAAAAAAAAAAAAAAAAAAAAAAAAAAAATTTAAAAATTTAAAAAAAAAAAAAGTTTAGATCTTAAAAGGGTGGGGGGAGGGGTTGCCAGGGAAGGGATTTAGTGTTATTCTTATGCGGCTTTTTGTTGGGTTTTTTTTTGGTTTTGGTGTGTTCGCAGTTAAACCCCAAGCAAGATAGCATGGTGAGGTATGGATATAAAAGTGTGGTATAGTGTGGAAGGGCCCGGTTTGCGGCACGTAGTATCGTATTTTGGGAAAGGATCCCCACCGTTTTGGATTTTTTTTTTTTAGTTTGGGTATGGGTGCTAAAATTTAGGCTTTTGTCGAGGTATGGGCCGGGGAAATTTTGCCCTCATTATGTCTGGCAATTTGAGTGTTGTCGATTTGATTTTAAAAGTTCGCAAAAACCGCTTTTTACCAAACATTATATAGTAGGTTTTCAGTGTTAAGTGAAGTTTTTGGCTGTCACCAAGTCGAATTTTTGAGCAGTCCTCGTTTAAAAATGGTGTTGGGGTGGCAGATTTGGGGGAAATGACATAATCGTGTCGTCAGCAAGAGAATGTGTTTCAGGTGTTTGGGTAGCTTGGAAGATCATTGATGGGAAAAGAGGAAGAGAGGGGGCCAAAGACCTTCCTGTGGGAAATCCCGTGTCAAGTGGGCCCTATTGATAGGGTGTGTCTTTAATGGGACTATGAACCTATTTGAAAGGTGGGTTTAAAAAAAAGCAAAAAGCTTTGGCCTTATTCCAAAGGGGCAAGTTTTGGGGTAGGATGCCCTGGGTTTTGTCAAACGTTTTTTTGGTCAAAAAAATTTTCCACGGATATTCCTATTTTCCCAAAGCTGTGTAAAACAGGTCTGCATTTTTATAATTGTATCATTAGTGCTTTTATTTTTCCTAAACGAAAATTTGGAGGGTTGGGGTATGTTTTGTGACGTTATAAAAGAAATAGTCCCTGGAAGAGTTTCCGAAGATTTTGGTAGCAATGGTAAGTTTTATATGGCCTATAGTTGTTTAGTCTGTAGGGGACCACCTTTAGTATTGGGGTAACCTTGCTGTCTTGAGTTGGCGGGGGAAAATGCTGTTTTTATGACTCGTTAAAAAGTAATGCAATACATGCGAAAGGACTGGGGCCCCCGCTTTTAAAAAATGGTGGGACTGAACAGATTCCCGAGTTATTTTTTTAAATGACTTTGATCACGGGAAATTCCCTGGGCTCAGTTATACAAGATAGAAGGAATTTGGGAAATTCCAATCAAGGTAGTCCCCGGCACGGGCATTTGGGACGTGGGATTTTACTGGCAGATTAGATCCAGTTTTGAGAAAAAGTCGTTTATTTGTTTGCTTTTTTCGTGGGATGCAGTGGTGTTTCATGAGTTTAGTTTGAAAATATTTTTGGCTTTTTTTAGTTTGTGGGTCCCCAGAACTGGGAAAGTGTTTTCGGTCTTTTTTATTTCCCCCTTGTGTAGTGAATCTGCTGGAGTAGAAAGTTGTTTGGCTTTCTTCATTTAAAATTTGGGGAGAATGTTGAATATTTTTAAGAAAATCTTTGTGTATTAAGCCCTTTCCCATTTTGCTTTTTATATTGGTTTTCTTATCAAAGGTTTTTTAGAAATGCTGCTGGTTACCAGGGCAACCCAAGCCGTTTTTGTGTCTGTTTCGTTTTTTTTAGGACTTGTTTTGTTAGTCTAAGTATTTTTTTAAGAAAAAAAGTTGTCCATCGTCAATACCTTTATGGAGAATTTTGTAGGCCCGTCAACATCTCTAGTCTGCTGTGAAATTCCTTATTTAGGCCCCGTCATGGGTCTAAATGAAACTTTGTTGATTCGAGGTGGCTTACTAATGTTTAAGAGGAAAGGGTTGGGGAGGGTCGTAGTGCTGTGATTTTCCCCCGATTTAAGGGGGGCTAGTATTTGGGCCATTGGGTCTATTAGGTTTCACTTGTCTCGTCAGCCTATTGGTTTTAAATTTTGTTGGTATGAGAAGTGTTTTTTCATATTGTTGATGAAAACATTTTCGTCGATCATTGGTGGCCAAGGTGATATTGAAGTTTCCCGCTAAGAGAAAGGGGGGCTTGTTCATTTTTCTGTTTGTTATTTTGATTTAGATTCTCATGAAGTTTGGGAGTTTGTGTGAGGTATCCGGTATATGGACCGTTTTTTATAGGGGGGCGTGAGGTTTTTTTTCAGTAAAATTAGCAAAAAAAAGATTCCCCATATTCATCCCCAAAAACAATTAGTGCTAATACAAGAGAGTTGGTTAGAGAATAGATTGCAGTATCACCCCAATGGTTTGGTCTGAGTTGTGGGATTGCTGTGTATCCTGGTAGTGGGTAGATTCAATTGGTTTTTGCTTAAGCCGTTTTCAGAAAAGGTAATGCGGGAAGGGGGTCTTTTGTGTGGGAGACAGGGCAGGTGGATGGGGTGGGGAAAAGCAGGTAGAGGTGTGGGGGAAAGAAGAGGTTCAGAAATATAAATGCGAGGAAAGTAGATGATTAGGTTACTTGAAGATTTGGGAAATGAAGATCGTGGAAATGATATAAAGAAGAAACCCGCTTTTCGTTAGGCACGGTGGTGCTAACAGCGAAAGTTACACCCTTAACGTTTTCACGAATTGATCATTGATTTATGTTAATGGTTTTCAACCCTTGTATCTCGGGCCATTTTTTCAATGTGTCATTTCGATTTCTTGAGTCATTTTTAAAATTTCTTCCAGGGGGAACTGAAAAACTTTTTGGCTGAGAATTAGATACATGCAACATCCAGGTATCTTTATTTTGTAGACGTTCCGCCATCCATAATATGAAAACTGTGGAAATATATTCAGAAGACAGTGGAAGACAAGGTAATCAGTCCCTCAGCCTAGAAGCAGGTGACGAGCACCGTAGTCTGGCATCTACACAGTGCTTCTTACCATATTGTGTATGATTTTCCTTGCTTCTACGAATGTCAGACACTTTTTATTTTGCTATGTCATACTCGTCACACACCCGGGCCACTGAAACACCATCCTCCAGCTGCCTTATTATTGCTAGTTTATGAAAAATAAAAAGGCACAATACAGTGACTGGAACAATGCACAGAGAACCCGCACTTAGGAGACTGAAATTTATGACCACGTTTCGATCCGACTTGGACCATTAACTATTCACATTAGTTAATGGACCATTAACCAGTAACACTAGTTAAAGGTTTAATAGTGAATTATCTGTGTAAAGTTTCTTCTTAACAGTTAAAGTTGCACACTTCTTGGCACCATCACCGTACACGGTACATCAATAAAATTATTAAAAACACAGTAAATCCAAGGAAATATTGGAGATAATAACACAGATAATAACACAGTGACGTGGGCAGTCACTGTGCTCGCTGTCTTGCAACAGTGAAAATCGACTCGTCCAGGACGACCCCTCAGACCGTACAATCTTGTGATTAAGCTTAAGTGGAGTCGGTCCATGAGTCGGTCCATGAGTCGGTCCATGAGTCGGTCCATGAGTCGGTCCATGAGTCGGTCCATGAGTCGGTCCATGAGTCGGTCCATGAGTCGATCCATGAGTCGGTCCACGAGTCGGTCCATGAGTCGGTCCATGAGTCGGTCCATGAGTCGATCCATGTTATCGAATGTATATGATCAGACCGGATAGCTGTTCGATATAATAGATTTCTTCTGCTTCTTGGCTATTTAAATCAGACAACCCATTAAGTATGCATATTGAACCTTCGTCCTGCCCGATTTTTTTTTTTGTGCATTTTAACCGATATCTACTTTATGGGAGTCGGATTTACTGGACTCGTATTGTATTTCAAAAAGCGTGTTCAAAAAATTAATAATAATAATAATAAAAAATAACAAGATTATTGAATAATACTGCACCTTATAATCAACATGTGAAATGTGACAGTGAAACGATAACATGAGAATATAAGAAAATAAGAAAGAAGGAACACTGCAGCGGGCCTACTGACCCATGCGAAACAGGTCTAGCTTCCATCCCTCCCCGATTACCCCAATGATCCACCTAGTCAGGTCACTTCCACTTAGGGAAGGAACACGGCATCAGATCTAGTAGC
The DNA here is from genome assembly GCF_026875155.1 of Cherax quadricarinatus. Taxonomy (NCBI): domain Eukaryota; kingdom Metazoa; phylum Arthropoda; class Malacostraca; order Decapoda; family Parastacidae; genus Cherax; species Cherax quadricarinatus. The sequence goes on from NC_069409.1 coordinate 17,562,149, forward strand.
ACAAGCTAGTCAGATCCAACTCACACCCACCCACACTCACTCATACATTTATCTAAACTATTTTTAAAATTAGACAGCGTTTTAGCCTCTATAATTGTATTCGGGAGTTTGTTCCACTCATCCACAACTCTTTTACCAAACCAGTGCTTTCCTATATCCTTCCTGAATCTGAATTTTTCCAACTTGAAGCCATTGCTGCGAGTCCTGTCTTGGATGGAAATTTTCAGCACGCTATTTACATCCCCTTTATTTATTCCTGTTTTCCATTTATACTCCTCGATCATATCCCCCCTAATTCTAGGCCTTTCAAGAGAGTGCAGATTCAAGGCCTTCAGTCTATCCTCATAGGGAAGATTTCTGTTACATGGAATCAACTTTGTCATCCTCCTCTGTACGTGACTCACGAAATCGTAATGACACGATTGCAAACAAACCACGGTATGGTTTGTTTGCAATCGTGTCATTACGATTTCGTGAGTCATGTTAACGGCTTTGAGGGGACTTGAGCTAGAGTTCGTCACGGCCACGCTAGCTGGAGATTCGTCTGTAAAAACTTGCATTTGTGGTCACAGTGGTGCCTATGGTAACCTTCCTATGGTGTAGAAATATACCTAGTTGGATGAATCTTATTGTGGCTAGCTGGTCCAGTGGCTAACGCGACGGTCTGGAGTTTTGAGACTGACCGCGGGTTCAAATCCCGCTCGTGGTATGGTTTACATTACTGCTTACCTGAACTCCCAAATAAGAAAGGGAAAATAAACTTATTATATTATCAACGATTCTCTTGCTGCCTCACCAATGATAACAGATATTTTACATCAGTCTTGCATTTGGTTGGTTTGAGAGCCATACATACATCACGAGTATCTTCAGTATGTCTACTCTTACTCACATATTCATGTGAATCGTTGAAAACAACGGCTCACGTGGATATATAAATGATTGTACTGTTAATATTATATTATATTCGTAGGTTTGGTTGGGTCAGACTTTTTTTTCGACTTATCTTCATGGTTTGTTGTTGAGCTCTCACTGGAGAAAGGAAATAAAAATATCGTGACGCAACAGTGCATACTGCGTGCCAGGAAACTTTTTTGCCTACCACTTTACGCATGTGACATAGGTTCGCTATCCCTGGTTTGGGACACAAAAGAAAAACTCATATATAAGTATAGGGGAATGCATAAGGTTTAATAAGGTGCATTAAAGTTAAAGGTTTAAATATATTTTGATTATTCTGATAGAGGCAGATGATGTTTATATTTAAATGAGTTGTTAAAAATGGCCCTGATATTATTAACAATGGTCAGGGAATCGGCAATTAGATTTTTCAATGTTTTTCAAGAATTTTTGTAAAATGCTAGGATGCAGGGATGGGGTACAGGTCTGGAGAGTGCTGGATTGAGTTAACATTTGTGCTTTTCTTAGATAGGCAGGTCATGCTAGCAGGTCATGTTAGCAGGTCATGCTAGCAGGTCATGCTAGCAGGTCATGCTAGCTATGGTTCATACAGAGGAGGTTGAGATTTTTATGTCGTTGGGATATTTTGAACAACCAGAAACAGATTAATGAGTTTGGAGCAGGACGTCGAGGCTCTACTGGTGTAAGTGAAGATGGGGACGTCGAGGCTCTACTGGTGTAAGTGAAGATGGGGACGTCGAGGCTCTACTGGTGTAAGTGAAGATGGGGACGACGAGGCTCTACTGGTGTAAGTGAAGATGGGGACGTCGAGGCTCTACTGGTGTAAGTGAAGATGGGGACGACGAGGCTCTACTGGTGTAAGTGAAGATGGGGACGTCGAGGCTCTACTGGTGTAAGTGAAGATGAGGACGTCGAGGCTCTACTGGTGTAAGTGAAGATGGGGACGTCGAGGCTCTACTGGTGTAAGTGAAGATGGGGACGACGAGGCTCTACTGGTGTAAGTGAAGATGGGGACGACGAGGCTCTACTGGTGTAAGTGAAGATAGGGACGTCGAGGCTCTACTGGTGTAAGTGAAGATGGGGACGTCGAGGCTCTACTGGTGTAAGTGAAGATGGGGACGTCGAGGCTCTACTGGTGTAAGTGAAGATGAGGACGTCGAGGCTCTACTGGTGTAAGTGAAGATGAGGACGTCGAGGCTCTACTGGTGTAAGTGAAGATGGGACGTCGACGCTCTACTGGTGTAAGTGAAGATGGGGACGTCGAGGCTCTACTGGTGTAAGTGAAGATGGGGACGTCGAGGCTCTACTGGTGTAAGTGAAAATGGGGACGTCGAGGCTCTACTGATGTAAGTGAAGATGGGGACGTCGAGGCTCTACTGGTGTAAGTGAAGATGGGGACGCCGAGGCTCTACTGGTGTAAGTGAAGATAGGGACGTCGAGGCTCTACTGGTGTAAGTGAAGATGGGGACATCAAGCTCTACTGGTGTAAGTGAGAGGGGACGTCGAGGCTCTACTGTGTAAGTGAAGATGGGGACGCCGAGGCTCTACTGGTGTAAGTGAAGATAGGGACGTCGAGACTCTACTGGTGTAAGTGAAGATAGGGACGTCGAGGCTCTACTGGTGTAAGTGAAGATGGGGACGCCGAGGCTCTACTGGTGTAAGTGAAGATAGGGACGTCGAGGCTCTACTGGTGTAAGTGAAGATGGGGACATCGAGGCTCTACTGGTGTAAGTGAAGATTGGGACGTCGAGGCTCTACTGGTGTAAGTGAAGATGGGGACGCCGAGGCTCTACTGGTGTAAGTGAAGATGGGGACGCCGAGGCTCTACTGGTGTAAGTGAAGATAGGGACGTCGAGGCTCTACTGGTGTAAGTGAAGATGGGGACATCGAGGCTCTACTGGTGTAAGTGAAGATGGGGACGTCGAGGCTCTACTGGTGTAAGTGTAGATAGGGACGTCGAGGCTCTACTGGTGTAAGTGAAGATAGGGACGTCGAGGCTCTACTGGTGTAAGTGAAGATAGGGACGTCGAGGCTCTGCTGGTGTAAGTGAAGATAGGGACGTCGAGGCTCTACTGGTGTAAGTGAAGATAGGGACGTCGAGGCTCTACTGGTGTAAGTGAAGATAGGGACGTCGAGGCTCTACTGGTGTAAGTGAAGATAGGGACGTCGAGGCTCTACTGGTGTAAGTGAAGATAGGGACGTCGAGGCTCTACTGGTGTAAGTGAAGATAGGGACGTCGAGGCTCTACTGGTGTAAGTGAAGATAGTATCATTGTATCTTATGGCCCTCAAATGTAAATATTTATGTAATTTACCAGTGCTATAAATATTTATGCTTATTTATAATTGTAGATTATTTGATATTGATATTTATGATACAGTGTTAAAATTTTATTATAACTATGTGAAAGAAAAAGAGGGATGATAACTTTAGGTGTAACTACAGTTTTCTTTATTACAATTTTCCAACTTTTATTTAGTTATTACAGGAGAGTGAACATTAGTTTATTATAACCTTGACATGTAAGGTGAGTTTATACATTGATATATAATGTTACTGGGCAGCATTCATGATATTTGATGGTGACATTGTAATCTTATAATTCTGACTATCATTAAGCATTTATAAATCGCATAAGATAGGCAGCCTATGCAAGGCTTGTGAATGTCGGAAATGTCTTTAGGGAATTTTAAAAATATCATTTAATTAAGACATTGTGTATGACACTAGATAGTACCAACATCTGGGCAATCATATTCAAAAACTTGAAAAAGTTTAGAGGTTTGTGACACGGTTAGCTGTAGAGCTGAGGCGATATAGAAAGACTAAAGAAACCGAACCTGGCAGACTTAGAAAAGGCAAGTACCAGGGAAGGCATGACTGCGGTACACTCAAGATTCTCTAAGGATTTAACAGGGCCAATATTGTTTGACTGACACAGAGGCAAGGAGAAACAGAAAGAAGCTAAACACACAGGTGAATCACATTGCTTTATCCTCAAAGTGACTGACTGGATGAGGAAGAGATGAGGGAGAACTTTACGCAGTTTCAAGAAGATTTATGTTAGGGCATAAGAAGTAAAGAACCAGTAATGCCTACAATTGTAGTTTAAGTGGTGGAGCCAGGAGCCGAGGCTCAACACTTGTAAGTACACCTGAGTTCCATTCAGCAATGACATTGGCAGACAAACAACACCCCCTCCCCTCACTCTTTCCCTCTCCTCAAACGGGCCAGGAGCTATGAATCGACCCTTAATACCACAATTAGGTGAGTACAAACCAGGAGAATAGTTTATGGGGAAAGCTGACTACCTCAGCTTTCCCAGAGGAAAGGGTTGCAGAGGAAAAGTATGATGACTTAGCTATTCTTGAAACTCTGGAATAAAAAATGCAATATTCTCAGAGAGGTAATACTAATAAGAAAATAATGAGAAAGTGAAATAAAATTTTTCAGAAGTCACTCGGGACTTGAGGAAATAGAAAACTTGGACACAAGGGATTCCAAGGACTATATGGCAGGTATTGCAGTGTTGGAGAGATAAAGCTAATAATGACGGTGGTAAGTACTCCACACCTAAACGGTAACAGGCCAAGAAAAACATATGAACAGAACAAATGAGCAATTTCTACATTTTGAAAATAGTGAGAGAGAAAGCAAGATGAACTAAGGTAAAGTACTGGTACTAAGTTTCATTTATAAGGAGATCGACTGGACCCCCCCCCCCCGCCTCCATAGAAGATCAAGAATATGAAGAGTCGGTCTAATATTAGAAGAAAGTGAAAATATAATTTTCTGAATTAACATAGAAAGCAAACTTGACTCACGAAATCGCAACGACACTATTGCAAACGAACTATACCACGGGTGGGGTAGAAGCCGCGGTCAGAGAGTCATAAAACTCCAGACCCACGAGAAAGCAAACGTGCGAGGGGAGAGATGAACCAGGAACATTTATTCTGGTTTTCAACCTAAATGAATATGAAGCAGGTGAAATCGCCTATGAAGAACCACCGGGTGCCTTATAGTACTATCTTTTAATGGTGAAAATGGTAATGCGGAGAAAATTAAAGGAAGATGGATAACCAAAAGAACTATGAGGGAATGAGAATCTTTGTAATTGAAGTGCAACCAAAATGAGAACTGAAAGGCAAATCAGTTTCAAAAAAGAAGTCACAGTGCTAAGAGGCCAGGAAAGACTTCATGAACACCGTGAAGAAAAGAATAACAGAAACTGAGAAAGCCATGATTAAAAAAAAATGCGAAGAAAGATTGGAAGAATGCAAAGAGAAAGACTGGCATGAAATTAAAGTTAGAAAAAACAGTGAAACTCGCAGGGACGAAAAAAAACGAGACTGAAAGGCAGTTCAAAGTTTATATAACATTAAAGGCAAAAACTGAATCAAACTTAAAGAATAAAAATTACAATAACGTGACAGGAACCATACACAAATAACCCGTACATAGGAGGCTAAAAATTATGAGAGAAGTGCTTAGCGAAGGGAGCCAGAATATATATATGAAGGTGACGGGGACGGGAGTAGAGTAACAAAAAGGAGAAACTGTATAAAGTGGTAGTAGTGGTGTAGGCAGTAGTTGTGGAGGCAGTAGTAGTGGAGGCAGTAGTTTGTGGAGGCAGTAGTAGTGGAGGCAGTAGTTGTGGAGGCAGTAGTAGTGGAGGCAGTAGTTGTGGAGGCAGTAGTAGTGGAGGCAGTAGTAGTGGAGGCAGTAGTTGTGGAGGCAGTAGTTGTGGAGGCAGTAGTAGTGGAGGCAGTAGTTGTGGAGGCAGTAGTAGTGGAGGCAGTAGTAGTGGAAGCAGTAGTAGTGGCGGGGTGATGGTAATAGTAGTGGAAAAAGTAGCAGAACAGTGATAGAGGTGGCAGTAACAAGCAAGTAGTGATAGTGAGGAGGCGGCTAAAGAAACTTAGTGAAGAGGTAGCTGTAGCAGTAATAGTAGAGATAGTCAAAGAATATGAGAAAAGAGGAGCACTGCAGGAGAGCTAATGGCTCACGAAGCCATTTAACTCTTGTGGGCTAATGTCTTCTGCCTAGCTGTACTCTGTCCAATGGGGGTTTGTCCCGCTAGTATTTGGACCAGTAGCTCTGCTACAGTGCTTCTCTTTCCTCGTGTTCTTTGGCTACCTTCATTATTACTTATACTATTATCTCTTCGCTAAATCTTCACCCTTTGACTCTCTCCTCACTACCACTAATTTCTTCTAATTGCCACCTCTATCACTGTTGCACTACCTTTTCTACTACTATCACTACTACTACTATTACTGCAAGTACTACTATTACAACCACTATTACTGCCTGACTACTACTACTACTACTACTACAACCACTGTTTCTGTCTGTACTATTACTACTGCTACTACTTCCCTCCTGTTGTTACTCTACTCCAGTACCCTCCCCTTCTTGTAAATATTCTGGCTCCCTTCCCTTCTTGCTTATGTGTGACTAGTTATTGATTCACGTCAAACCGAAGTGTCATCATAGGTTTCAGCCTCCTATGTGCAGGTTATATACGTATAAATCAACCAAACTCTAAAGCTGTATGAGAAAAGTGACTATAAAGAACCAAGGAACTAAGGAAAGAACCAAGGAACTAAGGAAAGAACCAAGGAACTAAGGAAAGAACCAAGGAACTAAGGTTGAGATAAGCGTGAGAGAAGCTAAAGATAGATGACGGAGAAATATGTGAAAATATTAGCAGGTGATTTAATTGGTCTTCACGGAAGAGCTACTTAATGACACTCTAGTTTGAACAGATCAACAAAAACTAGACGGTAAGAGCAGAGCCAAAAAAAAAAAAAAGTAAAGCCCTTACTAAAGAAATTTAATATAATAAATAGGAAAAAGATTCAGTGTTGCCTCCAAATACATAAAGGGGGACTGACAAGAGGCACTGAGTCATAGGCCAGTATATTCATCAGGCATATTTGCAAAAAGTTCTGGAAAAAATGGCAAGTATAAGGTTATAAGTGCATGGGAAGAGATATTTCTTTTGAGAAAACTCTCACGAATTTGAAGAAGGAAAATTAGTCTTACGATTTCACTGGAGTTCTTTGAAAGAATCCCAGGATAAAAACAAGGATGTGTGCTTTGCATCGTCTTGGATTTCAAGAAATCACTTGATATAGTGCCATACCAGAGATTAGTTTAAATATATCAACGACCTATGAACAGGACTGAGTCATATTTGATGATTATGTAAAACCTAATGAATAAAGTAAGAACACAAGATAAGCTCTGGGGAGATGTCATCAAGCTGCAGATGTGGTGCAACATGTGGCTTCTGGAGTTCAGTCAGAGCAAATACAAGGTCAAGCGATTTAGAGAAAGTGAGAGAAGCTAAAAGTATCCATAAAGAAAAAAGGAATCGCTAGAGTTTCACAAACGACTTATAATTTGAGCACCATATTTATCTTGAGAGAAATCCTCTACCCTAGCCAACTCTTTTACCAACACTCCTTCCTCTTCCTCCTTCACTTCTACCGCTATGCTTTTAAGTTGTGTGGCACGAGCGTCTAGCTCACTGCGCACTCCATGTTCATCCTCTGGGAAGTACCTCAGACAACAGGATTACAGAGGTCACAATAGGTCTTCGTCCGATCCTACTTAGCATTGTTGCATCGCTATAGAGATATATTAGTCATTTCGTGTTTTACAGTTACTTTGTATAGTTGCTGGAGGCCTGGTCAAGGACTGGGCCGAGTTGGCGTTGACTCCTGAAACACCCTTCTGGAACATCCTCCTGGAACACCCTCCTGGAACACCCTCCGGGTAGACTCCAGGTAGTACAGTAAGCACTACAATCTCAAAAAGATGCAATCTTATTACCACTATTTTTTTTGACAATTTCTTCATATAGTCCAGTACAGATAACATGCTCGTAATAGAATGAAGCTTATGACGACGTTTCGGTCCGACATAGACCTTTAACTAGTCATACAGACACACAAAGGAAAGGCAGCCAGAACATATACGAAAGGAGGTCGGGGCGGGAGTAATATAGTGAGTGAAGGTAGTAGTTTAATTGTAGAGGTAGCAACAGTAGTCGTAATAGTAGGAGTGGCAGTACAAGCAATGCAACAGTGGCAGAAGTAGCAGGTAGTGATATAAGAGTCAGGGAGTGCAATGTTAGCGAAGGAACAGTAGTAGTAGCAATAGTAGTAGTGGAGATAGTCTAAGAGAAAGAGAAAAAAATAGAAAGGAGCACTGCAGGAGAGCTAATAGCCCACGAGAGTAGGACAAAAAGCTCGGGGAGGGGGGAACACAAAGAACAGAGCGCACCTAAGCAGTATAGAGGGAAGACATAGAAAATAAAAAAAAAACGAGAAGAGGTATAAATTTAAGGAGGAGATCAGGTCAAGGCACGAGTGTTCCTGAAGTTTGGAGCATTTGACAAAGTAATGAGAAAGGAAGGCATCTACAGAGACAAAGTCAGGGCTAATGTCAGCAAGTCTAACACTTCTTTGTGCCTTAAGTTTGTCAGAAAGGCAGCGGCCACTCCTAAAAAAATATTGGAAGCACAAGAGGAACAGAAAATGGAGTAAACTCCGGAAGTCTCAATAACAGGAGAGGAAACAAATTAAATTTCTACGGCTTGGCGAAAAGTAGGTTTGATGCCTAAGGAACGGAGGGAGTTATTAAGATTTAGGAAACTGGAAATACAGGGAAGGCAAAGAACAAGAGATTTTTCATAGAAATAAAGAATTTGGGAGAGAAAAAAAATCTTTTTTATCACTTAGTAGGCAGAGTTTATAAAATCGGAAGGGTACCCTTTTAGCCTTAGTCTAGCAGTAACATGTTGAAATTTCTACTGACCTTGTTATTGTCTCAATATTATATATAATATATATAATATATATTATATATATATATATATATATATATATATATATATATATATATATATATTTTATATACAATGTTTAACTTGACACATTTCATTATGTTTGGATAATGGATCTGCTAGTTTCTATCTGTACTGTTCTACTTTCTTCAATCCTCTGTTCGCTATTTTTTAGAAAGCCCGAAATTACATCGCCGCTAACTTCTCGTACCTCCTCTCTCTGCTTCTTCCTCATCCACTTCATTCCAATTAATCCTCCCTCTACCCCTTCCTTCGCTTCAACCTCTCTTTCCTCACCTCTCATTTCACATGACACTACCTACTTAATCACCGTAATTGATCAGACGACCACTTTTCTCAAAAATCTTCCCATTTCTTCCTTCCCTGACGACACCAGCCTGCCCTATCCATCAACTTTCAGTCCGCTCTCACAACCGTCGCTCAATTCCTACCCACGACCTCTCCCCCATCTTACTCCGAACGCACAACCTTCACTTTCAGTACTTCCCAGTCCTCCTTCTCCTCACGTTCATCTTGCTCTTCTTCCAGACACAAGACCAGCAGTTCATTCATTCACTCACTCATCAATCAACAGACCACACGAGCACGAATGCCTTGAAAGACTATTGAAGCCACCCGGTCCGTCTCCTCCCACACACAATGTCAATAATATCTTGAGCTATGCATGGAACGCAGGGATGTGCTACTACTCAACAGCAAGTGTGTGTAGAATGTTCAACGTATTAGGCACGTCTTCTGCACCACTCGCCAATCTCTTTCTGATCCCTAGTCATTTTGACTAACAGTATATTTGGAAAAAAAATGAACTGAAGAGTAAATTGTCATTACCTTTCAGTATTTTTTTTCCAAGTTATATTTTAATTTCCCTACAATCCTGATTTTTTTTAATATTTAAGAAACAAGCAGTAGCATTCCCGCCAGAGCTACCATATATGGAAAGCCTAGAGATTAAAATAATACTGGGTAAGTAGGTCCTTTACAAATTTCAATAAAAATCCGAATCTTTCTATAAGTAAGATACACCAGGACAGAAAACTTGAAAGCAATAATCCAGTTTCTTCATTAGTTAGTTTAATATGTTTATTATGCGACCCCATACCCATCCTGTGGGCGGTAGTCAAAAGATTACAGAGGTACATAATTGGTCCAGGGACTGGACTCCAAAGTTTAGATAGCTGAGCAAGTTACAGAGGTAATGAACTCACAATTTACAATGGTAATGAACTCACAATTTACAAATTCAATTCAATTCAAAGTTAAGTTTATTCTCTATAAGGATTACAATGCTGAGTTTACAGAAATTTGGTTATTGTTTGGTTTACATGTAGTAAAATTGTGATTACAGAGTGTACCACTAGAACGCTTAGCATGGCTAGGCATTTCGGGCATACTTAGTTTTATTCTTAATTGTAAAATATTACAAATTATGAGGTAAGTTGGTATTATGGCTAAATGACTAAATACTAGTTTATGAGTTTAGCAATGTGAATGCTTTTGTTTTGGCACAGTATATAGTTTCAGTATTGGAGTATCACAGGATTCATTATTTAAAAACTGAATTAATATGTCTGTTTAGGTCAAATGAGTGAGCGAGTGTAAGTGTGAACCACCAGGTGGTATTCGTGTATTTAGTTGACGGGGTGTATCAGGGAGATAAGAGTTCTCTAATGGTAGTTTTGAAGGTGATGAATTGTCTGGCATTTTCTAGAGTTCTCAGGTAGGGTATTCCAGATTTTAGGGCCTTTGACATACATTGAATTTTTGTAAAGGTTTAGTCGGAACGGGAATGTCGAGAGATGTTTGTGTCTGGTGTTATGCCTGTGGGTTCTGTCACAACTATCAAGAAAGCGTTTTAGGTCAAGTTGATATTAAGTTTAAGGCCCTGTAGATATAGATTGCACAGTAGTAAGGTGGATGTACTGAACTAGGAGTAAGTTTAGATCTTTGAAGAGTGGGGGGTGTGCTGCCAGGGATGGGATTTAGTGATTATTCTTACTGCAGCTTTTTGTTGGGTTATTATTGGCTTTAGGTGTGTTGCTGCAGTTGTTTCCCCAAGCACAAATAGCATAGGGGAGGGTAATGGATAAATAAGTGAGGGGTATAGTGTGAGAAGGGCATTTTGCGGCACGTAGTATCGTATCTTAAGAGGATCCCAACCGTTTTGGATATTTTTTTTGGCTATATATGCTGGATAGGGGTGCTGAAATTCAGGTTGTTGTCAAGGTATAAGCCTAGGAATTTTCCCCCATTATTTCTGGTAATTAGAGTGTTGTCAATTTTAATGTTAATTTGTGCATCTCCTGCTCTGCTACCAAACATAATATAGTAAGTTTTTGTCAGTGTTAAGCGTAAGTTTATTGGCTGTCATCCAAGTCGTATTTTAATCAGCTCCTCATTCAAAATGGTGTTGAGGGTGGCAAGATTAGGGTGAGAGATGACATAAGTCGTGCCCATCAGCAAAGAGAATGGGTTTCAGGTGTTGGGATACGTTGGAAGGGTCATTGATGTATATGAGGAAGAGCAGGGGACCAAGGACACTTCCCTGCGGAACTCCAGTATCAAGTGGCCGTGTTGCTGATGCTGTGTCTTTAATGGTGACGTACTGATACCTATTAGTAATGTAAGATTTGAAATAAGCAAGCGCATGGCCTCTTATACCGTAGTGGTCAAGTTTGTGGAGTAGGATTTGGTGGTTTACTGTGTCAAAAGCTTTTCTTAGGTCAATAAAAATTCCTAGTGAACTCACAATTTACAAAGGTAATGAACTCCAGGTAGGTCTAGTCACAATCATGACAAGTTACAAAGGTATTTACAGATTACAGAGGTACGTAATGGGTCCAGGGACTGGGCCCCCAAAGTTCTGATAGCTGAATTAGGTACAAAGGTAATGAACTCACAAGTTACAAAGGTAATGAATCCTGTAAGAATGGTTACTTACGTTTATACATGGCTACAATCATGAACAAATTATAAGAGTAATGAGCAATCACACTTCCACACCCGGTCACAACGTAGTGAGTTATTGGTGCAAATATTTATTGTTGAGTCACACACACACACACACACACACACACACACCCCACACACACACACACACACACACACACACACACAAACTCACACACACACACACAAACACACACACAACACACCCACACACACACACACACACACACACACACACACACACACAGTGTAGTGGGGCCAAGCCCAGGCTCCGAGGATCTTAGTGCTTTAGGGCGTGTTTTAGCAGCTAGAAGCAACCAGTGGGTTTGTGACAACGTCAGTGAACAACCCTACAAGTGATAACCAATGTATTAGAAAAAACAAATAAAGAAAGGCGAGAGAAAGCCTGAAATTATACAACAAAAAATTTAAAGTGCCAGTTCGTTGAGGCCCAGTTGGGCCCCTGTTGCCACATTGTTACACATTATACAAAGTACAAAGCGAGTGACTAAAGAGAAAAGACCAAATAAATTAAGAGAGGGGGGTAACGGCAAAATGTGATGTAGTACACAGCGTGAACAAGCTAGCCAGAAAGGGGATATATATATATATATATACCTATATATAAGCAGAGGGGTGGCAGCAGTAGGGCCCGAGGGAGTAGCTGCCGCCATAACAGGTTGGGTGTCATCACAAATAAAGTAGTGACTTACCCAAAAGTGAAGTGCAATTTATAAAAGTAGCAGTTTACAAGTGACAAGTGTGGTAAATGAGGACTCAAAAAGGG
>NC_069409.1:17579681-17585154 GCF_026875155.1 Cherax quadricarinatus
CTAGGATCAGTGCTTTAGAAGAGAAACAGCAAAGCCTGAAAAACAGATTAGAGAGACAAATGACAATTCAGATGTGAAATCAGGAATTTCAAAGTCAGTCGCAGACAAGTGGGATGGTAAGCAACAACGGAGACATGCCGTACACGAAGGCCCTATCAGACCCACGTGGGCCAGGGAAAAGACGAAGACAAACGAATCAAACGACAGGTCCGAAGACAATGAAGGAAATTCAAAGTCAGCGCAGACAAGGGGATGGTAAGCAACAACGGAGACATTGCCGTACACTAAGGCCCTATCAGACCCACGGGGGCCAGGAAAAGACGATGAGCACACTAAGATCAAGCGACAGGTCCGAAGACAATGAAGTTTGTTATATGCCAGAGATTCTAACAGCCAACTGCAGTATCAAAGGGACGCTGGTGCAGGAAAGACATGTTCACTGAGAATAGAAGTTTTCAAGATATGACAGGGAACTGAAGCAAGAACATTCAATGGAAGGAAAAAAAATGCCGCAGAGAAGCAGATGGAGAACATCAGTGGAGGAGGAAAGGGCGAGTCAGTTTTTGTGTTTCGGGCTCCAAGAAGCAGGGGGCCAAGTTTGAAGAAATAAAACAGGAGGAAAAAAAATGATTGAAGCACATGAAAACAATAGGGAGGGCAATATGACCCAGGTACAAATTTTCAGAGAATTGGGTGGTTATATTGCGAGTGGAAGGATACGCCTGTTCAAGAGTAACTTTCAAGGAAGAATCAGTTCGAACCAGGATTCTGCAAAGAGAAAGCAAGACTGAGGACAAAGAGGGGTACCAGAGAGTATACCTCGACCGCGACAGAACAACAAGAAGAAAGGACTACACTAAAGTGAGGGTACAGAGACCAAGGAGGAACGAGAAGCAGTGAAAATGAGCAGGACCCAGACACAGGAGGAAGGGCAAACCACTCCCTACAGATCTCCCACCAAAAGACTCCACCCGCACATTCCCAACGCACTGAGGGTCAACCAATACTACAACCCCTCACTGTTCCCTCTGCCACCAACCCCCATATCACAAACCTCACCCCACAGCCTGTATCCTTATGGCATTCTGACCCCCACCCCCCCCCTTCAACACAAACCCCCACCTACACCACAGCCCATATAGGCCCCCACTCAAGGCTCTCGCTCCCCCCAACCACAATATACTTTGCATGACCACAATTGATAAAAAGAACTAAAGGTTTGGGTTACACAAACGCGGATGGAATAACGACATAAACATGAGATGGAACTGAAAGAATCATAGTGAAAAATCCCCAGACATCAGAGCAAGTCACAGAAACAAAACTCGCTGAGACAATAACAACACAATCTCTCCCCAATCAGATATCAGATCCCTGAGGAAAGATAGAAGGAGTAGAGGGGGAGGAGGGGTTGCACTGCTCATAAAACACCATGGATTTGAGGAAATGGAAGGCATGGACATGATTTGGAGAAAGAACTAACATTGTAGGTACAATTCATTCCGGAAACTTAAAGTAGTCCATTGGAGTGATGTAAAATAAGCCCACCACAGACCTGCAGGAGGCAAGAGAGGAGTACAAAGTCCAACAACAGGGTGATGGTGGACCACTAGGCTGAGGTGGGCAAGAGAGCTCACTCGAGCAGAGCAAAGTTACTGTAATGGGCGATTTTCAACACAGGAGACGTCCTGGGAAAACCGGAGCCACATGGGGGGTTTTCCCGAAACATGAGAGCCAAGATGATGGCAGTGGAAACTTAAAAACCATCATGCATCAACATGTAAGGGACACAACCAGAGAGAAGAGGGGAGGATGAGCCAGCAAGACTGGATCTTGTGTTCACCCTGAGCAGTTCAGCATTGAGACATCACAAATGAAGGCCCCTTGGAGCTAGCGATCATGTGGTTCTGAGTTTTGACTATATAGTTAAAGAGTTTTTACAAGTGGAGAAGGTAACAGGAACTTAAGGGGAAACAGGCCAAACTAAAAAAAAATAAAAGGGGGACTAACACAGGTATAGAAACATCCTGCAGGAGGTTCAGTGGGACAGAGAAATGGAGGAAAATCAGTATACTAGATGATGGAATATGTGGCAACAAAGTGCAAGGAGGCAGAGGACAGTTTTGTTCCAGGGGAAACAAAATAATAGGCAGACAAAAACCGAGTCCTTGGTTTACCCAAGGTGTAGGGGAGGCAAAAACTAAGTGCAACAAGAATGGAAAAGGTACAGGAGGCAAAGACCCAGGAAAACAAGGAGATTTAGTAGAAGAGCCAAAACGAGTATGCGCAGATAAGGAGGAAGGCCCAGAGACAGTATGAAAAACGACATAGCATCGAAAGTCAAATCAGACCCGAAACTGCTGTATAGCCACATTAGGAGGAAGACAACCAGTCAAGGACCAGGGATAAGGCTGAGGAAAGAAGGTGGAGAACTCACAAGAAACTATTCAAGAGGTATGTGAGGAGCTCAACACGAGATTTAAGGAAGTATTTTAACAGTAGAGACAGGAAGGAACCCTGGGGTACAGACCTGATGGGGACACCACAGGACTACACCAACAAGTGTTGGAACGACATAACTTACAGAATGAGGAGGAGGTTAAGAAACTGCTAAAGGGACACCGATACCTCAAAGGGCAAGGGACCGACAACATCTCTCCGTGGGTCCTTAAGAGGGAGCTGAAGTTGTGCGTACCACTTACACAATCTTCAACACATCCCTGGAAACTGGGCAACTACCTGAGTATGGAAGACGCAAATTAGTTTCCCATTTTCAAAAAAGGAGACAGAAAAGAGGCACTAAACTAAGACCTGTGTCATGACGTGTATAGTATGCAAATTATGGAGAAGATTATCAGGAGGAGATGGTGGAGCACCTGGAAACGGAACATGAGTAAAAAAGCCTACCACACGGATTCACACGAAGGCAAATCCTGTTCACAAAACCTTCTGGATTTTATGATAAAATAACAGAAGTATACAGAGAGAGAGGGGTGGGTTGATTGCATCTTCTTGGACTGCAAGAAGGGCCTTGACCACAGTTCCTCTCAATAGATTAGTGCAGAAGCTAGAGCATCAGTGATATAACAGAAAGGGCACTGCAATGATCAGAGAATACCTACAGGGAGGCAACAACGAGTCCATGGTACGTAAGTGGAGGTATCACAGAGGGCACTTGTGACAGCGGGGTCCCCATCAGGGTCGGTCCTAGGACCAGTGCTAATTTTTGAAATTATGTGAACGACGATGAACGGAAGGGTTAACTCAGAAGTGTCCTGTTTGCAGATGATGTAAGTTAATGAGGTGAATGAAATCTGATAGGACCAGGCAGGACTTCAAGAACCGGGACAGACTGGACAAGACCTGGTCCAAGCAAATGGCTTCTCGAATTTAATCCCTGCCAAATGGCAAAGTCATGAAGATAGGGGAGGGCACAGAAACCACAGACAGAGTATAGGCCTAGGTGGCCAAGAGACTGCAACCTCACTTCAAGGAGAAGATCTTGGGGTGAGTATAACACCGGCTGTCTCCGAAGCAACACATCAAATCAGATAACTGCTGCAGCATATGGCGCTGGCAAACCTGAGAACAGCATTCCCCGATACCTTCGTAAGGAATCAATTCAGACACTGTACAACCGTGAGGTCAGGCCCATACCGGAGAATGCAGCACCTGTTTGGAACCCGCACTTGATAAAGCACGTACAGAAACTAGAGAAAGTACAAGGTTTTGCAACAAGGTTAGTGTCCAGACTAAGGGAATGGTCCGATGAAGATAGATTAAGGAAATCGGCCTGACGACAACTGAGGACAGGAGGGTCAGGGGAGACATGATAACGACAAGACAATAACTGCCGGGAATAGACAAGAATGTGGACGAAGGAACAGATGTTCAGGAGGGGGAACACCGAAACAAGAGCCACAATTGGACGTTTGAAGACACAAATGAGTCAGAGAGATAGTAGGAAGTATTTCTTCAGTCATAGAGTTGTAAGGCAGTGGAATAGCCTAGAAAATGACGTAGTGGAGGCAGGAACCATACACAGTTTTAAGACGAGGTTTGATAAAGCTCATGGAGCGGGGAGAGAGAGGGCCTAGTAGCAACCGGTGAAGAGGCGGGGCCAGGAGCTAGGACTCGACCCCTGCAACCACAAATAGGTGAGTACAAATAGGTGAGTACAGGTGAAGTAGCTGCTAAGTGACCTTGATACATCGAAGGCGATGGGACGGGACAACATCTCCCCATGGGTCCTTAGAGAAGGAGCAGAGACGTTGTGCGTGCCCCTAACCACAATCTTCAATAAATCCCCTGAAACTGGGCAACTACCTGAGATATGGAAGACGGCAAATGTAGTCCCCATTTTTAAGAAAGGAGACAGAAACGAGGCACTAAACTACAGACCAGTGTCTCTGACTTGTATAGTATGCAAAGTCATGGAAAAGATTATCAGGAGGAGAGTGGTGAAGCACCTGGAACGGAACAAGATTATAAATGACAACCAGCATGGATTCATGGAATGCAAATCCTGTGTCACAGACCTTCTGTAGTTTTATGACAAGGTAACAGAAGTATGACACGAGAGAGAGGGGTGAGTTGATTGCATCTTCTTGGACTGCAGGAAGGCCTTCGACACAGTTCCTCACAAGAGATTAGTGCAGAAGCTGGAGGATCAGGCGCGTATAACAGGGAGGGCACTGCAATGGATCAGAGAATACTTGACAGGGAGGCACCGACGAGTCATGGTAGGTGAAGAGGTATCACAGTGGGCGCCTGTGACGAGCGGGGTCCCACAGGGGTCAGTTCTAGGACCAGTGCTATTTTTGATATATGTGAAGGACATGATGGAAGGGATAGACTCTGAAGTGTCCTTGTTCTCAGATGATGTAAAGTTGATGAGAAGAATTAAATCGGATGAGGATCAGGCAGGACTAAAAGAGACCTGGACAGACTGGACACGTGGTTCAGAAACTCTCTTCTCGAATTCAATCCTGCCAAATACAAAGCATGAAGATTGGGGAAGGGCGAAGAAGACCGTAGACAGAGAAGACCGTGGACAAAGACTGCAAACCTCGCTCAAGGAGAAAGATCTTGGGGTGACCATAACACCGGGCACGTCTCCGGAGGCACACATCAACCAGACAACTGCTGCAGCATATGGGTGCCTGGCAAACCTGAGAACAGCGTTCCGATACCTTAATAAGGAATCGTTCAAGACAATGTACACTGTGTACGTCAGGCCCATACTGGAGTATGCAACACCAGTTTGGAACCCACACCTGGTCAAGCACGTCAAGAAGTTAGAGAGAGTACAAAGGTTTGCAACAAGGCTAATTCCAGAGCTCAGGGGAATGTCCTACAATGAAATGTTGAGGGAAATCGGACTGACGACACTGGAGTAAAGAAAAGTCCGGGGAGACATGATAACGACATACCAGATACTGCGTGGAATAGATAAGGTGGACGAGACAGGATG
>NC_069409.1:17585654-17603791 GCF_026875155.1 Cherax quadricarinatus
TCTTTCTTGTCACTTTCAACTTTCTACCTTTACACACATTCCCAAATTCGCCCACTAACCTTTGCAATTTTTCTTTAGAATCTCCCATAAGCACAGTATCATCAGCAAAAAGTAACTGTGTCACTTCCCATTTTGTATTTAATTCCCCATAATTTAAT
This sequence comes from Cherax quadricarinatus, assembly GCF_026875155.1. Lineage (NCBI taxonomy): Eukaryota > Metazoa > Arthropoda > Malacostraca > Decapoda > Parastacidae > Cherax > Cherax quadricarinatus. Next base: position 17,585,813 of record NC_069409.1, read on the forward strand.
CCCACCCCTCTCCCGAACACCCTAGCATTTACTTCTTTTACAACCCCATCTATAAATATATTAAACAACCATGGTGACATTACACATCCCTTTCTAAGACCTACTTTTACTGGGAAGTAGTCTCCCTCTCTTCTACACACCCTAACCTGAGCCTCACAAATCCTCATAAAAAACTCTTTACAGCATTTAGTAACTTACCACCTATTCCATATACTTGCAACATCTGCCACATTGCTCCCCTATCCACTCTATCATATGCCTTTTCTAAATCCATAAATGCAATAAAAACTTCCCTACCTTTATCTAAATACTGCTCACATATATGCTTCAATGTAAACACTTGATCTACACATCCCCTACCCACTCTAAAACCTCCTTGCTCATCCGCAATTCTACATTCTGTCTTACCTCAAATTCTTTCAGTAATACCCCTACCGTACACTTTTCCTGGTATACTCAGTAAACTTATTCCTCTATAATTTTTACAATCTCTTTTGTCCCCTTTCCCTTTATATAAAGGAACTATACACGCTCTCCGCCAATCCCTGGGTACCTTCCCCTCTTTCATACATTTATTAAACAAAAATACCAACCACTCCAACACTATATCCACCCCTGCTTTTAACATTTCTGTCATGATCCCGTCAGTTCCAGCTCCTTTACCCCCTTTCATTCTACGTAGTTGTTCTTGTTATAATAAGGTTAGGTAAGTTTTCTAAGATTCTTTTGGTGCAAAATAATTTTTTTTACATTAACATTAATGAAAAAAATATATACAATGTATCTTTAAACGTATAAGAAAAATTTTAGAAAGGTTTTAATTTTAAATGAGTTCTTGCTAATTGACCAGTTTTACATATTCGGCACGACATTATATATATATATATATAATATATATATATATATATATATATATATATATATATATATATATATATATATATTTATATATATATGTATGTATATATATAAGCAGAACTTGCCGAATAGGCCAAACTTCTTTAAAAACTGAACTTCTCTAAAAATATTTCTTACAGACTGATAGATATATTTTTCATTGATAATATAAAATGCTTTATTTTGGACCAAACATAACTTAAAACCTCATCTACGTTACCCTAAACTAGCGTAATTTTGTTTAGCAAAACTTCGCTATATATAGCATAGGTTAGTTTAAATTTATTTAATATTGTTTGAAATCAGTTATATGTGTCTTTTTCGTTGTGTTCAGACTTATTTCCGCTTATTTATGGCAAAACAAATTTTCACTTTGAGTTTATTCCACTCATCAATCTCTACTGCCAAATCAATGCTTTCCTGTATCCTTTCTAAATCTAAATTTTTCCAGTCCGAACCCACTTTTGCGAATCCTTTCATGATCAGATATTTTCAGCACGTTGTTTATATCCCCTTTATTTATTCTGGTCTTCCATTTACACACATCAGTCCTCTTAGTTTACAGCTTTCTTGTGAGTGCAAATTCGGTGCTTTCAGTCTCTCCACATATAAAAGATTTCTAATACAGGGATTAACTTCGTCATCGTAATCTGCATTTTCTCCAGCGCATTTATGTTCATTCTTTAATGTGCGACCTAGGACTGCGCCCTACAATCTTAAAGGCCTTACCAGTGACGCATTTATTTTAAATATAAATTGAGGATTCACTTACAGTTCTTGATATGAAAATAAAAGTTCAATTAGCTTTATTGCGAACACTTATACATTGTTGCCATAGTTTTAGGTTTCCACTAATCAAGATTCCAAAGTCGTTGTTCGCATTCAGACTGAGTGACTCCTACGTTATTCAGTTTATGTGTCATAGTTATTTTTGTTTCCTTGTATTAGAACCACATGTTTATGGACATTGAACTGCATCTGCCTCTTCTCTGATCACTGCGTCAGCTTATCCTCCATCTGAATTAAATTTGACTACCTATTTTAATGTTATCATTGAACTTGCTTACTTCGCTCTTTATTTCTTATTCTTTTATGTATATTGTGAACAACAAAGGTCCCAATACAACTCGTGGCTCATTCCCACTCTGATTTCTCTTCATTCATGCAAACTCTGTTGCTTATAGAACAACCATGCTTCGATCCAGGAGAAAATTTATCCTGCCATTGTGCGTGATGCTACTTTCTTCAACAGTCTTCTGTGTGAAGCTCTATCAAAAGTTTTACCTAAGTCCATATACACAGTATCGTATTCATTGCCATGATCTAACTCAAATATCTTAGTGAAGAAAAGTTTGTAAATTCGTAAGGCAGGAACGTCCCTTTGTAAAACTGTGCTTTAGAGTCACTGATCAATTTATATCTTTCAAAGTGACCTCAGATAGCCTCGTCATTCATTGATTCCATCAATTTTTCCACATTGGAGGTCAGGCTAATTGGTCTATAATTTGAAGCTAAGGACCAATCTCCCTTTTTGAAGACAGGTATCACATCTGCCATTTTCCATTTATCCGCTTAAGGTTTACTATAACCCTTATAAACAGCTCACCAGGGCCATGTGATTTGTTCGGTTTTAATCAGTGTTTTATTTCTTAAGTCCTGTTACTAGTGACTTTAATCTGGCATAACTTATTTTCGTCTTGACTTATATAATTAGTGATCTCTGAAATTTTGCTGGCAATTTCCTGCATGAAAAGAGAAGGGAAAATAAGTGTTAAAGATAGCACACACGTTACTCTGTTACTGAGTAAACTGACCTGAGTAACTTTTTCGTGGGCTTATCTTTCCCTAATCTAAGAAATCTTTTGGGATGGAATTTGATTCCCTTGCGGCTTGCTCACACTCCAACAGAGCGTCTATTAAAAACACTTGTTTCCATTTACTCCAATCTATCATGCTCAAACAAGCCTGTTGGATGGTCAAGCCCCTAAAACTCAAAACCTCTGCTAACACTCCACTCTCTCCAACCTTACTCCTCCTTCCTTACATACCAGATTTATGGACAAACTCTTCATCATCCTATCCCCCTCCATTTTCTCCACTTGCGACAAACCCCCCTCAGCCCTGTGACACATACCCTTGGTAACCCCACATCGCCTTTTAATTTCTGTGATCCAACTGCAATACATGCTAGTCACAGGACACTGCTCTCAAGCATGACATCTTCACTGCCTCCAGCCGCCTCATGGATGCAGCATTCAGAACTCATGTCTCACACATATATGAAAGTGTTGGTAGTTCTTTACTCTGGCACATTTTTTTTTTTGATTCACCTCATCTTGCATAGTCCCATCTGTTGACTTGCTAACTGTCCACCCCCAAATATCCTCTATATTCTTCTTTTCCAATCTGATATTCAGTCTATCATTTCTAGACATCTTTTTTTTAACTCTTATCACCTTGCTCTTTTCTACATACACTTTTAATTTTCTTCTTTTACATAACCTCCCAAATTCTTTCACCAACCTTTGCAACTTGTCTTCAGAATCTCCCAAAAGAACTGTCATTAGGAAAGAGCAAATTTGATAACTCTCACTTTGTATCAGATCCAACATCACTTTTTTTGAACATTAAAATGGTATAAAATACCGACAGGTTGTTAGGTAAGACACATATGCAACAGTTAGGTATCTTTATTTCGAAACGTTTCGCCTACACAGTAGGCTTCTTCAGTCGAGTACAGAAAAGTTGATAGAAGCAGAAGAGACTTGAAGACGATGTAATCAGTCCATCACCCTTAAAGTTTTGAGGTGGTCAGTCCCTCACTCTGGAGAAGAGCATTGTCCCATATTGTTTCATACTATGGGACAATGCTCTTCTCCAGAGTGAGGGACTGACCACCTCAAAACTTTAAGGGTGATGGACTGATTACATCGTCTTCAAGTATCTTCTGCTTCTATCAACTTTTCTGTACTCGACTGAAGAAGCCTACTGTGTAGGCGAAACGTTTCGAAATAAAGATACCTAACTGTTGCATATGTGTCTTACCTAACAACCTGTCGGTATTTTATACCATTTTAATGTTCAATCTGTCAGACACTGCAACACAAGGGTATCTTGGTACAGACCTGCAATCAACTTCGACAACCTCTACTAGTGAGAACGGCTGGATTTGAGAGGGACCTGACCTCCCAACATCTGCGTTCTTACCTCTTCTAGTGGCCTACGTCTCACCTCCTGGCGCTATATAAGGCTCCATCCTGTCACTTCCTCTCCATATTGTTTCATACTATGGGACAATGCTTTTCTCCAGAGTGAGGGACTGACCACCTCAAAACTTTAAGGGTGATGGACTGATTACATCGTCTTCAAGTCTCTTCTGCTTCTATCAACTTTTCTGTACTCTACTGAAGAAACCTACTGTGTAGGCGAAACGTTTCGAAATAAAGATACCTACTGTTGCATATGTGTCTTACCTAACATCACTTTTTTTAACAACTTCATCTATAAATATGTTACACAACCTGTTACAAAATGCGACATCTACTAAATGAAGATATCTCCAGAGAATGCAAGGTCTACTTATTGAAGACCTTCTGTTTCTGGTTTTGTAAAAGTTTGTCAGAGTTTTCTAGTCCAGTTAACCCGTAAATAAGGTGACTTTTCAATATTACTTTTGGACTGAAACTGGATGAATACAAACCAACCAAATAAAAATTGAGATCTTTAATAACAAAGGTGTCTAGGTGCTAATTTTAAATTAATATAGTATGAATAATTAAGGAGATAAGCTCCTAAACAACTCTTGGAGTATAATTTGGTATACATATATATCATAGTTATTCTATACATAAAATCATATGGTGCTAAGTGCACACTTAATAAGATACTGTACTACTCTTATTAAGTCTCATCTAGTACGTTGCTATGTTGAGATGTACTCATAAATACAAGATTAATATTGTGTAAGCTTGTGTGTTTGTGTGAGTGCTTAGTATGTGCTCAGATTGACTCGACTCAGATTTAAAATTTGACTGACAACATCAAGTCTCTTAATAATCTAACTTTTGAACCATCGAGGCAAACAAACATCTTGCTTGAACAATAGGACGACTCATTCGCCAAACAGCAATAATGTTCGAAACAGCAGAGAACAGCATATAGTCAGGTATGGAATCAAGGAGAGCAAAAACTACCCTAACAGTGTACCTAAAACAGATCCTACACAAAAGGTATAAAACTCCTTTAATACCGAACATGAGTTCACCAATTCTTATTTCCTGAATACGACAGTGCGTAGATGCCATTACATACGTAGGTCTAGAGCAGAACTCTAGACCAGAGATACAGAATGTCTCCACAACACAAAACCTCTGAAAACATCAAATATCACTAAGTCTAAATAATACTCTGTGAACAGAGTTGCACATTTGTCCCAGCTCACCAAAGGAACCATTACCAAAACAGAGTCTAAATGACATGCGATGACAGAGTAGGGAGATAAGATGTTTCCTTCACGAACAAAAACTAGAAAGAGGAGGAGAAGTAAGCCTGCAGCTCCGACGTCAGGTTACTGGAACCACCTAGTGCCTGGCTCGAACTATTTAACAGTCGGGCAGGTAGTTTGCATGTGCTGGCAGCCACTCAAAATTCTCCAACAGCGAGCACAATGAGAGGTGTAGTTTTCACTTCCTACCTATATACATAAGCTAATATAAAAAATCAAATAGCAATTTGAGCCATGAAATTTTCGTTTCAGCTATTAATGAAAATATTTGCAATATAATAGCTATTGCGTCCTTTCTCTGAGGTCGCAATACAATCATTGTGACGTTATGCATCCTTTTTTTAAGTTCTTTTACTGGGAAATAATTCCCCTCCCTCTTACACCTCCTAACCCAAGCAGTACTAGCTGCATAAAACTTCTCAAATACCCTTACACTTGCAACATCTGCCACATGGCTCCCCGAGTCACCTATTATTTTTATTATTATTATCACACTAGCCGATTCCCACCAAGGCAGGGTGGCCCGAAAAAGAAAAACTTTCACCATCATTCACTCCATCACTGTCTTGCCAGAAGGGTGCTTTACACTACAGTTTTTAAACTGCAACATTAACACCCCTCCTTCAGAGTGCAGGCACTGTACTTCCCATCTCCAGGACTCAAGTCCGGCCTGCCGGTTTCCCTGAATCCCTTCATAAATGTTACTTTGCTCACACTCCAACAGCACGTCAAGTATTAAAGACCATTTGTCTCCATTCACTCCTATCAAACACGCTCACGCATGCCTGCTGGAAGTCCAAGCCCCTCGCACACAAAACCCCCTTTTACCCCCTCCCTCCAACCTTTCCTAGGCCGACCCCTACCCCGCCTTCCTTCCACTACAGACTGATACACTCTTGAAGTCATTCTGTTTCGCTCCATTCTCTCTACATGTCCGAACCACCTCAACAACCCTTCCTCAGCCCTCTGGACAACAGTTTTGGTAATCCCGCACCTCCTCCTAACTTCCAAACTACGAATTCTCTGCATTATATTCACACCACACATTGCCCTCAGACATGACATCTCCACTGCCTCCAGCCTTCTCCTCGCTGCAACATTCATCACCCACGCTTCACACCCATATAAGAGTGTTGGTAAAACTATACTCTCATACATTCCCCTCTTTGCCTCCAAGGACAAAGTTCTTTGTCTCCCCCAGACTCCTAAGTGCACCACTCACTCTTTTTCCCTCATCAATTCTATGATTCACCTCATCTTTCATAGACCCATCCGCTGACACGTCCACTCCCAAATATCTGAATACGTTCACCTCCTCCATACTCTCTCCCTCCAATCTGATATTCAATCTTTCATCACCTAATCTTTCTGTTATCCTCATAACCTTACTCTTTCCTGTATTCACCTTTAATTTTCTTCTTTTGCACACCCTACCAAATTCATCCACCAATCTCTGCAACTTCTCTTCAGAATCTCCCAAGAGCACAGTGTCATCAGCAAAGAGCAGCTGTGACAACTCCCACTTTGTGTGTGATTCTTTATCTTTTAACTCCACGCCTCTTGCCAAGACCCTCGCATTTACTTCTCTTACAACCCCATCTATAAATATATAAACAACCACGGTGACATCACACATCCTTGTCTAAGACCTACTTTTACTGGGAAAAAATTTCCCTCTTTCCTACATACTCTAACTTGAGCCTCACTATCCTCGTAAAAACTCTTCACTGCTTTCAGTAACCTACCTCCTACACCAAACACTTGCAACATCTGCCACATTGCCCCCCTATCCACCCTGTCATACGCCTTTTCCAAATCCATAAATGTCACAAAGACCTCTTTAGCCTTATCTAAATACTGTTCACTTATATGTTTCACTGTAAACACCTGGTCCACACACCCCCTACCTTTCCTAAAGCCTCCTTGTTCATCTGCTATCCTATTCTCCGTCTTACTCTTAATTCTTTCAATAATAACTCTACCATACACTTTACCAGGTATACTCAACAGACTTATCCCCCTATAATTTTTGAACTCTCTTTTATCCCCTTTGCCTTTATACAAAGGAACTATGCATGCTCTCTGCCAATCCCTAGGTACCTTACCCTCTTCCATACATTTATTAAATAATTGCACCAACCACTCCAAAACTATATCCCCACCTGCTTTTAACATTTCTATCTTTATCCCATCAATCCCGGCTGCCTTACCCCCTTTCATTTTACCTACTGCATCACGAACTTCCCCCACACTCACAACTGGGTCTTCCTCACACCTACAAGATGTTATTCCTCCTTGCCCTATACACGAAATCACAGCTTCCCTATCTTCATCAACATTTAACAATTCCTCAAAATATTCCCTCCATCTTCCCAATACCTCTAATTCTCCATTTAATAACTCTCCTCTCCTATTTTTAACTGACAAATCCATTTGTTCTCTAGGCTTTCTTAACTTGTTAATCTCACTCCAAAACTTTTTCTTATTTTCAACAAAATTTGTTGATAACATCTCACCCACTCTCTCATTTGCTCTCTTTTTACATTGCTTCACCACTCTCTTAACTTCTCTCTTTTTCTCCATATACTCTTCCCTCCTTGCATCACTTCTACTTTGTAAAAACTTCTCATATGCTAACTTTTTCTCCCTTACTACTCTCTTTACATCATCATTCCACCATCGCTCCTCTTCCTCCCGCACCCACTTTCTGTAACCACAAACTTCTGCTGACACTTCTAACACTACATTTTTAAACCTACCCCATACCTCTTCGACCCCATTGCCTATACTCTCACTAGCCCATCTATACTCCAATAGTTTTTTATATCTTACGCTAACTGCCTCCTCTTTTAGTTTATAAACCTTCACCTCTCTCTTCCCTGATGCTTCTATTCTCCTTGTATCCCATTATTATTTACCCTTTCTAAATCCTTAAATGCAGCAAACAGCTCTTTACCCATATGTAAATACTCCTTACTAATTTGCTTCAATTTTTTCCTCTTTTTAATATTAATTCATTAACTCTTTCAGTGTTAACTCATCCCCTCATCTTCTACCTCCTAAATCCTCCAAACTCATTTGACTTATTTTTAGCCCTATCAATAACTAGACATATTTCTATCGCTGCGCAACTTGAGACAGGTTGCCCAGTACTGCATACCTGCATTCCTCAGTAACTCATTGGATGCGATTGGGGTAGTGCATAGTGCGTCACATGTTTGTAATGCAGTACTCTGTTTGAGTTGAAAATCTGAAGCGAATCAGAAGAGGTATTTACAGGTCATCATACGAAAAGTGATATCCTAATTTCTTCCATAAAAATAATTAAATTAGAACATACATATCCCACAGCTGATTCAAACCTTCCAGAGAGACTAATATTTTAAAATACATAAGCTGAGAAGTTACATTATCAAGTTATTGGTGTTGAATGTGACGTTTAGAAATCATCGCGTGAAAAGTAATATTTAAATTTTCAAAATTTCTTCCATAAGAAAATACAAATTGGGACCTTACACAAGTTCAAATCAATTCATCTAGCATTTAAGTAATATATTAAGCAAGTAATTAAGCCATTATGTAATTTTTAATTAGGCTTTGGGAACATATTTTTTTTACTTAGTCACATGAAAATACATTATGTAGATTTAACCTAAAATAACCCAATAAAGTAAAGCACTTGATTCATTACTATGACGCACGACTCTATGTCAGAGAAGAAGGCACCTCTAAATAACAAAAAGGCACAATACCGTGACTGGAACAATATACAAATAACCCGCACATACGAGAGAGGAGCTTACGACGACGTTTCGGTCTGACTTGGACCATTTGCAGTCACACTAATCAAAAGGAACGAACGAACGAACGAACAAGTGCAGGTAAGATCGCAATGGAATGAGCGGGTAAGACGGGACAGACGAAGAATAGAGCTGGAGAGGAATGTTCTTAGTTGTAGAAATAGAGCCAGGACTTAACCCAGCAGCTAAGGCGATCGTGGGACAGATATTGAGAGCAGGAATAGCAGGCTCTTCTGTTGGCAGGGTGAGCGGGGAAGACGAGACAGGCGATGATTAGCGCTCTAGAGGAGTGTAGAAATTGAACCAGGGCTTAACCAAGCAGCAAAGGCGAACGTGGGTCAGAGAATGAACAGCGCAAGGTACCTGACAAGAATCCAAAGGTTATTTGTAAATAGCGTTAGAAGAAGGATCATGCAAGGAATAGAACAGGTTGTGTTGGTTTGTGGGTCTGCGAATCTCTTCAAGGAGAGAGGACCAGCAGTCATGTCGTGTCTCAGGTTTGTCTATCTGTCATTGAGCGTCTTCCAGTACAGATTCAGCGCAGGGATGTCTAATTGGGCATGGAGAGTATTACAATCCAGGATTCCAAATGGCCTGTTATCCCGGGTGCAATGGGAGCGAAATAAACACAGCAGAAAAAGTTTAGACTTATATTATCCTTCACCAATTTAGAACAGCAATATGTACACTATGTACAGTGATAAGTATAGTGCACTCCACGGTAAGCAAGGCAGAAATAGAAGCCACAAGATAGCAGACCGTGCTTCAACCAGCTCTAGAATGGGAATGACAAGGGCAGACAGGAGAGTGGTACCCACATAACCTCTGCGATTGCCAAAACCACCATCTTATTGGCTAGAACCTGGTCACTAGTTGAACGACGGGGCCCCATCATCAACTCTTAGCAACCTGGTTCGCTGGTTGGGGGAGATAGCCTGTAAATGAGGGTGTGTACATGCGCCGAATAAAGGTTTACGTACTCTTTGGCATGCCACAGAGAGACTCGCTTGTGGCGAAGTCCTCCCATCTGACATCAAGTACCCAGCGCAGCGCCTTGTTCTGGACACGCTGCAGTTTAAATAAGTTTGTTTTAACTGCAAGAGAGAGGGCTAGAGGAGAGTAAGTTATCAGAGGACATATTAGGGATTTGTAGAGGTGTAGTTTGGTGGTGGGTTGGGAGGCATTTTGCAGCTTGTAGAGGCCCACAAAGGCCTTACTAGCTATTGCATGCTTTGAGTGAATGTGTCGTGTAAGCGAAGAAGGTAGTCAGATTAACGCCAGGACCGTGACAGATTATGTGATGGGGTATATGTAGGCCAGCAGACAGGGACGGACAAGAGAGGTAGTAGGAAAGGAAGAAAAGAGGTAGTGGTAGAGGTAGTAGTAGTAGTAGTAGTAGCAGCAGTAGTAGTAGTAGTAGTAGTAGCAGTAGTAGTAGTAGTAGTAGTAGTAGCAGTAGTAATAGTGTGAAGTCAGTCAAAGACTAAGAAAAAGAGGAGCATTGCAAGAGCTAGGGGCCCACAATGGGTAAGAACAAGAACAGAGAGGGGGGGGGAGGATACTAATGGACCAATCACCAGTCGCGTGCTAAACAGACTTTCTTCTCTCCAAAAACTCTACTTCTGGGAAGTCTCCTGTCTCTGCCTCACTTATATTCCAGTCTTTCTAATCTCAAACAATTCTCTTCGTCCTAGACATCAAACTAACTTTTCGCCAGACTAACACTCTCGCACAAATCTAGTCATACATGCCTCTCCTCTCTCTATAGATGCTCCTGATGTCTACTCTATTTCTTGTTCCTCTTATTCTCATCAGTACTCTGGAGAAACTGGCCATTCACTTTCTGACAGACTTAGGGAGTACATAAGTAGTGTTAGGCTTGCCGACACCAACAAGACTCTTTTCTGTCATGTCAGAGATCACGGTCATCCTATTGACTGGCCTTCTGCTAAAACTGTCTACCTTACTTTTAACTTTCACAGTCATCGTCTGGTTGAATCCTCTCTTATTCACAACTTTCCTTGTATGAATCATAGTCCTGGCTTTGTCTCTGTAGACGCCTTTCTTTCCCATTACACTGTAAATTGCTCAGAACTTCAGGACACCCGTGACTTAACCTGATTCTTTTTTTTCCCTTCTCCCTTTTTTCCCTTTCCTCTCTCCTCTCTCTCCTTTGGGCTTTCTTTCCTCTGCCTTGGGTATTTGGTTCTTGAGTATCTGTGTTCTTGTTCCTACCCTATGTGCGCCCCTAGCTTCCTTGCAGTGCTTCTCTTTCTTAGCCTTTGACTGACTCCAATACTACTACTCCTACTTCTACTACTACTACTACTACTACTACTACTACTGCTACTGCTACTACTACTACTACTACTACTACTACTACTACTACTACTACTACTACTGCCTGTAGGGAAACATAGAACCTATGGAATTGGAGGCAGTCGGATTCCATCCAATGGGAGGAAAAGTCTAGTTCTTTGGACCAGGAAACCTTCACCAGCAACAAGGCAACCCTCCATAAAGGAGCACAATTCAGTTTTATAATGGAAAATATTGCTTTATCATTTAAAGATCAAAAATTGCAACATGGCGTATACACACATTTTAATATCTAGACACTTTATAGGACGAAATTCATAAGGCATCTAGATATGAAAATGTTGTATTTATGGGAGATTTTAACTTTAGACAAATTGATTGGAACAGTGTGGCAGGAAATCTTGAGTCTAGTGACTTTCTTGATAAGGTTCAGGATTGCTTTTAAAACAGTTTGTGACGAAACCAACTAGAGGAAACAATCTGCTTGACTTGGTTCTTGCCAACAAAGAATCACTAATTAATAATCTTGAGATTAATGATGAGCTTAGGGAAAGCGATCACAAATCACTTAGTTTCAATATATCATGGAATTACCCAGATAACTGCAAGCAAACATCTGTCCCAGACTTTCGCTGGCGATTTCACTTGACTGAGAAATTACCTGGGTGGGTTTTAATTGGGATGACCTGATATGGGTCAGGCAGGTGGTGTTGGTTGCCAATATGACGTTTTTCAGAGCATAGTCAAGCTGCCCAGACAACTTTTATTCCGAATAGGGAAATTAGATCTAACAAAAATGATCCCAAATGGAAGAACAATAGATTAAAACAGTTCATTCTTCAAAAGAGAGGCATATATAGGCTTATCAAAAGAAGGGATGGGAAGTTAAGAAAATATATTCAATTAAAGAGAGAAATAAAAAAAGGAATAAGGAAAGCAAAATGGGATAATAAGGCTAAGGTCGCAAGAGATTCGAAGACTAACCCAAAAGGATTCTTACATGTATACAGAAGTAAGAGTAGGGACAAGATAGGCCCACTTAAGAGTAACTCAGGTCAAATCACTAACAGTGGTAAGCATATGTGTGAAATTTTCATTACTTCCTCTCAGTTTTTACGCAGGAAGATACTAGCGAAATTCCAGAAATAATAAATTATGTAGAACAGGACGATATTAAACTATCCACGGTTGGGGTAACTAGTGACATGGTCCTCAGACATATAGATAAATTAAAACCTAACAAATCTCCAGGTCCTGATGAACTGTTTGCAAGGGTTTTAAAGGAATGTAAAGAGGAACTTTTCAGACCTTTGGCTAATCTTTTCAACATATCACTACAAACTGGCATAGTGCCTCATAAGTGGAAAATGGCAAATGTAATACCTATTTACAAGGCAGGTGACAGGTCCTTAGCTTCCCATAGTGGGAAAATTTATGGAATCAATAATTGCCGAATCAATTCGTAGCCATTTTGAAAGACATAAATTGATAAATGAATCTCAGCACGGTTTTACAAAGGGGAGTTCCTGTCTTACGAATTTACTAACTTTTCTCTCTAAGGTGTTTGAGGAGGTAGATCATGGTAATGAATATGATATTGTGTATATGAACTTCAGTAAGGCTTTCGATAGAGTTCCACACCAGAGGATATTGAGGAAACTTAAGGCACACGGAATATAAGGAGAACTTTTTCCTGGGTAGAGGTATGGCTGACAAATAGGCAGCAGAGAGTCTCCATAAATGGGGGAGAAATCAGAATGGGGGGACGTCACAAGTGGTGTTCCTCTGGAGTCAGTGTTGGGCCCCTTGTTGCTCACAGTTTACGTAAACGACATAGATTAGCGAATAAATAGTGACATAAGTAAATTTACTGTTGACAACAAAATAGGCCGTCCAGTTCATTCTAATGAGGACACTAGAGCACTCCAGGATTATTCGAATAGACCAATGCAATAGTCAGAGAAGTGGTAAATGCTGTTTAATATAGACAAATGCAAAGTTCTAAATTTTAGACAGGAAAATAACCATGCCACATGAAAAATAAATAATGTAGATCTTAATACTACCTTTTGCGAAGAGGATTTAGGAGTTCTGGTTAGCAGTAACCTAAAACCAAGACAACAGTGCATTAGTGTTCGCAATAAAGCTAACAGAATCCTTGGCTTCATATCATGAAGTATAAATAATAGAAATCCTCAGGTTGTTCTTTAACTCTACATATCCTTGATTAGGTCTAATTTAGTTTACGATGCACAGTTCAGGTCACCGTATAACAGAATGGATATAAATGCTCTGGAAAAATGTACAGAGGAGGAATGACAAAGATGATCCCATGTATCAGAAATCTTCCCAAAGAGGATAGACTGAAGGCCTGAATTTCTGCACTCTCTAGAAAGGCGTAAATTAGGTGATTGAGGTGTATAAATGAAAAACGGGAAAATAATGAAGGGGATGTAAATAGCGTGCTGAAAATTTCCAACCAAGACAGGACTCGTAGCAATGGTTTAAATTTTGGGAAAAAAATCAGATTCAGGAAGGATATAGGAAAGCACTGGTTTGGTAATAAAGTTGTGGATGAGTGGAAAAACTCCCGAGTACCGTCATAGAAGCAAAACGTTGTGTAGTTTTAAAAAATGTTAGATTAAATACATGAGTGGGTGTGGGTAGGTGTAGTTGGACTGACTAGCTTGTGCTACTAGGTCTGATGCCGTACTCTTTCCTTAAGTGGAAGTGACCTAACTAGGTGGTCATTGGTCTAAGCCGGGGGGGTGACAGGACCTGCTTCGCATGGATCAGTAGGCCTGCTGCAGTGCTACTCTTTCTTATGTTTCTTATGTTCTTAAACAATAGTAATTTCTTCTAAGTATGATACACCAGTGCGAAATTTTCAAGCTGATCAGGCAACGTTCTTGAAAGCTGTCCCATTTAAAACCCAATTTCGGGAATTATCTATTAAAAAGTGAGCAGAAGGGACCTGCATTTGTTTTTATGAATACATCACCTTTAATTTTTTAACTCTGAAAAAGCTAAGTATTTTTGAGTTACTGAATGGAAGTCATTATTATTAATTATTTATTAAAAGTGGGAAATAGAGATTTTTTTTTTAATTAATGGGAACCGTTTTAAATTGAAAATATACAGAAAAACTTACAAATAACTATTCTTATGTGCACTATTAGTCTTCACATCGTGATTGACTTAAGTTTTCTGTATTATCATCTATCCACGTGCATAGTATCCCTCACTGTATATATGCTGAGAGGCAGGAGGCAGGATATATACACCTGTCGGTGTTATATCCTGTCTCCCTGTGAGTGTCAACTAAGTATTATATGAAAGAGCCCAACAAAGGCAGTTCAGGAATATTAAACCACAAATACTGACGTATCTGTTTCCCTGATGTAATGAGAACTTTACTGAGAATAAAGGCCAGTCACACCAACATAAAATTTAACATGTAACTTTGGCATTATAATGAAAATATAGTGTCACTTTACTTAACAGTATAGGACGGACTTGCGAAATCACAATAGCACGATTGCAAATAAATCACAGGACAGGCGGGGCTTAAACCCGTGACAAGCGAGTCCTGAAACTCACAGGTCAGTATATTATCTATTGGACTATACCGGCCTAATAAGATTCTTTCTAGGTAAGTTCCTCGCAATCGCGTTATTACGATTTCGTGAGTCACTCTGGTGTGAGATTAATTTATAAACACCTGCATTTTGTGGTCACAGTGGTGGCCCATGCTTACCTATAGTGTACAGCCTAATAAGATTCATCTTAGTTGGATGAATCTTATTAGGCTGGCATGGTTCAATGGACAACACACAGACTGCGCTTTTTAATACTCGCTTGCCATGGGTTCGATCCCCATTTGTTTTATGATCAGTGTGAGATTCGTTATTTAATGATATTTCTGTAAAAAAATGAAATCTAGGCCACTCTAGTACTGAATATAATATATGGAAATAATATACAAATGTAATGGATACTGAAAAATAATTACTATTATTACTCTTACCCAATAACGTTGATTGTAACAACGATGTCAAGCAACAGCAGCAAACCCAAAAAGAACAAGATCAGTAACAACAACAACAACAAATGATAATATTCGACAACAACACTGACTCAGAATTGTATCTTCACACATGTTGAGTCAGTCACCAGCTGCAGGTTTAATTTTACCTAAGGTGGTATTAGTATATACACTGAGAGTTTACTTAAATCACGATCTTAGTGACTAAATATTCTTGACCGGTGGTAAATAGCCTACACGCAGCCCTAATTAATGACCTTCATGTAGTTAATAGGCTTTATATTCGATTAATTAACCAACAGACACTGGTATATACGATATACTTTACTATGCCACATCTTGAGGGTGCACCAGTTGGTCATCTCTTACTATAATCCCCTTTATGGGGAAGGCAATTTTAAACGATGTTTCTTTTAGTCCTGTTGTTTATTGCTGGATTATAAAAAATTATGAACGGATACCAAAATGTTTCCAGAGGCGGGAGGTTGTGAGGTGGTTGGACATGTAGAAGAATGGAGCGAAACGAATGATTCAGGTTATCAGTCTGTAGTGGAAGGAAGGCGGGGTAGGGTCGGCCTAGGAAGGGTTGGAGGGAAAGGGGTAAAGGAGGTTTTGTGTGCGAGGGCTTGGATTCCAGCAGGAGGTGAGCGGTTTGATAGGAGTGAATGGACAAATGTTTTTATACTTGAGTCTGTTGGGTGTAGCAAAGTAACATTTATGAGGATTCAGGAACCGGCAGGCCGACTTGAGTCCTGGAGATGGGAAGTACAGTGCCTGCACTTAAGGAGGTTGTTAATGTTCTTTTAAAAACTGTGTGTAAAGCACCTTCTGGCAGACAGTGATGGAGTGAAAGATGGTGAAAGTTTTTCTTTTTCGGCCACCCGCCTTGGTGGAAACGCCGGTGTGATAAAAAAAAAAAAAAAAAAAAATTAATTTCCAATTATAACAGAAGAACGTCGAATATTTTAACTGTTCGATTATCATGTTCTATATAGGAAGACAGCATTTGGGACCCTGTACCCTCTGTTTAAGCATTGTTTTTGCATAGCTCAATTTATTTGAACCATTGCTTTTTAATTTATATTATGTAAGACATCTGAATAAAGGTATTATTTACAATGCTCCCTACTATAGTGGGGTACACGCTTACTTTTTAACGTATCCTCATAAAATTTTCTCCTTGCTTTTTAAGCGTCTTATAAAATGCGCAATATTTATTCGGTTTGGGTTGCTGGTTTTTGTTGCCAAGATATCCTGTATAGACCAAAATTTAAATGACCTTTTCTTTGTCCTCCATGGAAAGAATCAAGAAAATTCCTATGACGGTGGTGGTGCTGCAGTAGAAACTGGCTTGTGACGTCCATAATGTATGTTAATATCTGCAATGTTATGCCTGTCATTTTTACCAATGATCTAGTCTTCTGGGTTTTAATTGCAACCTGTCTTCATGGTAACGCCATTAAAATGTAAGTAGCAAGACAACACTTACCAGTTCTGTATATACGTTTAAAATGCAGGATTTAAGTAACTTCCCCAGTGGACAAGGTAAAATGCAATGCATATAATACACTTACAGCGAAGAAAAGCAATTACTGCTCACTAAGTGACAATCATATTATTTAAGATAGGTAAATTAGGCTATGGCCTAATTTACCCATCTTAAATAGGTAAATATGAAAGTATATCAAGTAATCTTGTAACTCGCCACGAAGCACTGTATGTAGGTTCTGGAAACAACGTACAAATGGTGATTTTGTGTACTAATCATCGCATTATGCGGATACCTACACCTTATAATTCGGCATTTTTCCCAGGATATGTCTTTAGTTTACTAAAAGTTAGTACTGTTATTTACCTCACGATTCGACTCACTACAGCCCAGAACATCCAGGTAAATTATGTACTGCTAGGTGAACAAGGGCAGCGGGATAAGAAATCTTCCTCATATGCATCGTCCTGCTCTCGTATAGAACTTCGGATGAACACTGAAGCTTTTTACATAATCCTATATAGTTCTTGGTATATTATTCGTCAGGGAAAAAGGACAAGCTTTTCCAGTCAATGGTTTTAGTCATATAAATCGCTAACCAGTGCATAATCATATGATAACCCGCTAAACCCGTGCAAAAATCAAATGATAACCGCTAACTAGTGTTTTTGGATATAGCACCGAAGCCTACAGCTGCCTAGACTGTCCATCTCGTAAAAAAAAATAAGAAATCACGTAAGTTTTGTTATTGCCTATATACTTCATGACTATCTCTTTGAATATCCTCTTCAGTACCGTTAATGAGTTGCAAATTAAGACTGAAAAATGCCGACAGATAGTCTAATTAAATCATGGTTGATGATATACATTCTTGAACTCCAGCGATTTCTGATGTTTAAGAAACCTGCTGTTCTAAGTACACAAA
>NC_069409.1:17604291-17631957 GCF_026875155.1 Cherax quadricarinatus
TGCCCCAAAGAAATTTCTTCATCGCTTCCCACATAAAACACTGTAAAAGGCTGCTCAAAATTTTCCCAGTCTCCTTTCCAAGCTACCCAAGTTTTTAGACTCTACAACCCCAAACTGGGTACATCATCAGTGCAGCATTTTTCACCTGACCTTGCCGGACTAAAAATATCGCGTTCCTTCCCCCCCGGGTATTTTCTTTTTGAGGAAAGGGTATGGTGATACCGACAAGATGTGGAAAAACCTATGTACGTTCAGGAATTTTTTAAAAGGGAAAACGTTTCGCCACGAGGGGGCTTCTTCAGCCCTAATACAAAAAACTAAAAAAACCCACATATATATAGGGGGGAGTAGGTGAGGGGAAGCGGGGGTAGGGGTGGTATTAAGTATAGTATAGAAGGGAACTAAGGGGTGGGTTAGGGGGGACCTGTTTGGCTAAAGAAAACACCATTCCCGGATGGGTAATATCCTCTTGCTTAATAATTTTGAAATACTTAACACCGGATTTTTTTGCTTTAAGTTATGCAAAAATTATGCAGTTTCAATGCTTTTTCTCCGTTTTAATCGTTTTCTTTAATAACTATTTACTTCATTAAATTTCATGGGTGTCCAACATCGCTCTATGTTAACACAGGGTTTTTTGCGGTCATCATTTCTGCAAGCTTTTTGGTTCTGCTTCCTAAGCCAGAGTTTTGGCGTTTCCCCTACATATACTTTGTCACCCCCCCCCACATGGTATAGTGTAGATTCCTGCATTGTGCCAGAATCATGCTTGGGTTTTTTTGTATCGGGTTTCCCTAATAGTAGTTAAAACAGCGGGTAGATATTTTACCCCATTTTTCTTCAAACTTTTTTGAAAATTTGTGGCAAGTTGCTGACGGAAAACATAAAATTTGGAGGTTTTCTTAAATTTGATGGGTGTTGGTCTTGCTGAGGATAGTTTGCAACTTTTCCTGCATCACGTAAAAGTGTAGGGGAAAGTGTAGTGAACTAAAAATTGGTGAGTATGTACATTTTCTTCGGGGAAACGCGGACGGGAAAAATTCTGTAGGCTCTCAAAAGAAGCCAATAACACCCCTCTTTTAGTTCTTGTGTCTGGTGAGAGAAGAAATGTGAAGTCTCTTGTAGGTAGGCTTCCGGTAACTTTAAAAAAAAGTTTGTTTTCCCCCCGTGCGTAAGAGAACGCGAAAAAAGGTAATGGTTGTCCTTCTCCCTTAGAGAAAATTTTAATAGTGGGGTTCCCAGAGTGTTGGGGTTTTGAGGATCCCTGTACGTAAAGATTTTTGGTACAATACCAAAATATTCTATAACCGCATCCAAGAACTAAAGGGGGATGTATTGAGGTCCTTCTTGATTCCAGGTCCCCCATTTTAAATTGGAAGAACTGCCTAAGGGGGGGACCCCATGGCTGCCCGAAGAGTTGTTTGTACCTTGTCCTCGAACCTAAAACATTTAAAACGAACAAAAAGTTCGACAAGGCTCACAAAATTTTGGCGGGGTACGGGAAACTCTGTATTTTTTAATCCCCCCTGCAAGAGACAAGGGTTTGATAAACTGGGACATTGGTAAAAAAGGCGTCCGTCAAAACTTGCAAGCTTTTTATCACTCATGTCGAGACCCCCTGATACGGTTAAGGGGTCACCCGAATGCTTTAGATAGCCTGACTGATTGTACCCGGGAGCTTTGAAAAAATTTTTCCCCAAAAACTCCTGCTAACTGTGAGGGGCCTGCCGATACCAGATGAAAGGGGTTCTTGGGGCACTTTTGGGGTTTGTGGGTTTTTTGGAAAACCCATAAAGTTAGCTGACGGGGGTTGGGTGGGATGAGGCCAAGAGCTTTTTACCTTCTTCTGATTTCCTGAGTTACTGCGGGTCTTCTGAAAAAGAATCGTTTCTTTCCTCATGCATTTCGGGGAGGGAAACGTATGTTTTGGCGTCGTTAAAATAAATTTGCTTTTACTAACGTATCTGTACTGTTGAGGATGACCACTCCCCCTCCTTTGTCCGCTGTGGTGTTTGAGAAATCATTTGGTAGGGCTTAAGTGTTTGAGTGCCTGGGGAAAGAACGAGAGGTGATGGAACACTGGTTCAGAAAAATGCAGCTGCAATAACCCCTTGTATGAACCTTTGTTAAATCAGAGCCCCGAAAAATGGTTTTGATCATGGTCTAACTGCTTTTAGGTTTCCCGTTCCCATAGCAAACTTGAACCCTAAGCATAAACCCACTCACGGATTTAAAATCCTTCTCCCCTGCTACTTACCACTACTCGAAGTGAAGGAAGATCTATCAGCTTGTCAAAGATTATTTCCATAGTGCTCCCTACTCCACTTCCCTTCCCTTTCCTGACAGACCACCGCGAACTCCAAAGCAAAGTTACCCCCGCTAACCTCAGCAGAAACAGGGGCTCTCAAGAAAACTCTCCCCTTGCAACACAGCAAATGGAAAAATATTTGGGAGAGCTGAAATCATCAATAACCTTTCTTCTTTGTTCCATGATACAGAATCCGAAGCCCAGCTTAGGTCTCAAGTTGCACTGGGATACGGGAACCCAAATGCGAGTTAGACACAGTGATCAAAAAACCCTTTCTTCGGGGACTCGAGTTTAAAAGGTTTCATACAAGGGCTTATTGCAGCGCGTTTCTGAACTAGTCTCCCTATTCCCCGTCGTACATCAGGCCTCAAAAACTTAGCTACCAATAATGATATTCTCATCCCCCCGCGGACAAAGGGAGGAGTGGTCCTCAACAGACGCTTTCGTAGTAAGATCAAATTTTTTTGAACACGCCAACACTAGTTTCCATCCCCCAAAATCTGGGGGGAAAAAAAACAGATTCTTTTTCGTAAGACCCCCCCGGGAGTATATAGGAATCAGAAGAAAGGGAAAATCTTGCCCACCCTACCAACCCCCAAATCAGCTAGAAATTTATGGTTTTCCAAAAACCACAAAACCCAAGTGCCTATGAGACCCAAAAATTGTATCGGCAGCGCCCCTCACAGTCTAGCAGGAGTTTTGGCGAAATATTTGTCAAAGCCCTGGGTACAATCATCGGCTCTCTAAAGCATTCGGGGGACCTCCCTTAACCCTACAGGGATCTCGACATTAGTGATAAGAAGCTTTCAAGTTTTTACTGACTCCTTATTTACCAAGTCCCGTTGATCAAGCCATTTATCTTCTTCGCAGGGGATTAAAGAATACAGAGTTACCTGTACCCCGCCAAGAATTTTTGTGAGCCTTGTCGAACTTTGTTTCTTATAAAACTTTTTAGGTTCGAGGACAAAAGAAAAACAACTTTCGGATAGCCATGGGATCCCCCCTTAGTGCAGTTCTTGCCAATTTATTAGGGGGATGGAATCAAGAAGGTCCTCAATAACATCCTCGTTCAGTTACTTGGATGCGGGAGTAGATGATATTTTTGGTCATTTTACCCAAAAAACTTGACGTCAGGGGATCCCCACACCCTCAAAACTTGGAACCTACTATTAAATTTACTTAGAGGAGGAGAAGGAAACCAGTTCCTTTTCTCGACTTTTCTTACGCACAGGGGAAAGCAAACTTTTTTTAAAAACTACCGGGAACCTACCTACAAGAAAAGACTTCTACATTTTTCTTCACCCTGCCAAAAAACAAAAGAGGGGTAGTTATTGGCTTTTTTGGGAACCTAAGAATTCCAGTCCCAGTTCCTCGAAAAGAAGTCAACACACCAACTCTTTTAGTTCCACACTTTTCCCCACACTTCATACGTGACTGAGGAACGTGCAACACTTTTCCTCACAAGACCAACCTATCAAATTGAAAAAAAGCCTCCCAATTTTAAAATCGTTTTTTCCGGCACAACGTTGCCACAAATGTTTAAAAAGTTTGACAGAAAACTGGCTAAAATATCTACCATGTTCAATACTATTGGAACCTTATACAAAAAAACCCAAACATGATTCTGGCAAAGTGCAGGAAACCACAAACCATGTGGGGGTGTGACAAAGTAATGTAAAAAAACGCCCGAACTCGGGGATTAGGGTAGCAGAACACAAAAATGCTTGCAGAAAGAGACCGCAAAAAAGCATGTGTTAACATAAAGACGATGTTGGCACCTCAGAAAATTTAATGAAGCTAAATATTATTAAGAAGACGCTTAAACGGGAAAAAGCATTGAAACTGCACTAATTTTTGCAGTAAAACTAAAAAGCAAAAATCCGGGATTTCGAATTTTAAAATTATTAAACAAAAGGGTATTACCCTCCCGGGGAAATGGTGTTACTTTATGCCCCCAGGTCCCTCTCTAAATCACCTCCTTTGTTCCATTACTCTACTATATACTACTCCACCTTACCCACGCTTACCCCTGACTCCCACCCCATATATATGTGGTTTTCTGTTTTTTCTGTATTAGGGGCGAAGAAGCACTCGGGCGAAAATTTTTCCCTTTTAAAAAATGTCCTGAACGTACATAAGTGTCTTTTTCCAAAGTTCTGTTTGTGACTTTTAAAAAAAACCCCCTGTGTGGGGGGAAACGTAGTCAATAAAGGATCACATTATACTGCATTTGTGTTTATATTACCATAAACAAGGGAGACATTAATAAGGTACTGAGGGTGTCGAACCAGGTAAGAACCAGAATAATGGATTTAAGTTGGATAAATTTAGATTTAGAAAGGACATAGGTAAGTACTGGTTTTCTAACAGAGTTGTAGATGCGTGGAACAGTCTTCCCAGTGGGGTGATAGAGGCTAGGACCTTGGGTAGCTTTAAGAAGAGACTGGACAAATATATGAGTGGGAGGGGCTGGGTTTGATTGGTGTTGGGGGGTGCGGGAGTTGTTTCTTGAGTAGCTTTAGGTAGATGTCGTTTTGATAAGGACCTGCCTCGTATGGGCCAGTAGGCCTTCTGCAGTGTTCCTACATTCTTATGTTCTTATGTTCTAAACTAGCAGATCCATTATCCATCATAATGAAATGTGTCAAGTTAAACATATATATATATATATATATATATATATATATATATATATATATATATATAAATATATATATATATATATATAATATATATATATAAATATATATATATATATATAATATATATATATATATATATATAATATATAAATATATATATATATATATATATGTATACATATATATAATATTGAGACAATAACAAGGTCAGTAGATTGCAACATGTTACTGCTAGACTAAGGCTAAGGCTAACCTTCCGATTTCATAAACTCTGCCTACTAACGTGATAAACAGATTTTTTTCTCTCCCAAATTCTTTATTTCTATGAAATCTCTTGTTCTTTGCCTTCCCTGTATTTCCAGTTTCCTAAATCTTAATAACTCCCTCCGTTCCTTAGGCATCAAACTTACTTTTCGCCAAGCCGTAGAAATTTAATTTGTACCTCTCCTGTTATTGAGACTTCCGGAGTTTACTCCATTTTCTGTTCCTCTTGTGCTCTCCAATATTTTGTAGGAGCTGGCCGCTGTCTTTCTGACAAACTTAAAGAGCACAAAGAAGTGTTAGACTTGCTGACATTAGCCCTGACTTTGTCTCTGTAGATGCCTTCCTTTCTCATTACATTGTCAAATGCTCCAAACTTCAGAACACTCGTGCCTTGACCTGATCTCCTCCTTACTTGATTACCTCTTCTCGTTTTTTTTTTATTTTCTATGTCTTCCCTCTATACTGCTTAGGTGCGCTCTGTTCTTTGTGTTCCCCCCTCCCCGAGCTTTTTGTCCTACTCTCGTGGGCTATTAGCTCTCCTGCAGTGCTCCTTTCTATTTTTTTCTTTCTCTTAGACTATCTCCACTACTACTATTGCTACTACTACTGTTCCTTCGCTAACATTGCACTCCCTGACTCTTATATCACTACCTGCTACTTCTGCACATGTTGCATTGCTTGTACTGCCACTCCTACTATTACGACTACTGTTGCACCTCTACAATTAAACTACTACCTCACTCGCTATATTACTCCCGCCCCGACCTCCTTTCGTATATGTTCTGGCTGCCTTTCCTTTGTGTGTCTGTATGACTAGTTAAAGGTCTATGTCGGACCGAAACGTCGTCATAAGTTTCATTCTATTACGAGCATGTATCTGTACTGGACTATATGAAGAAATAGTCAAAAAAATAGTGGTAATAAGATGCATCTTTCTGAGATTGTAGTGCTTACTGTACTACCTGGAGTCTACCCGGAGGGGTGTTCCAGGAGGGTGTTCCAGGAGAATGTTCCGAAGGTGTTTCAGGAGTCAACGCCAACTCGGGCCCAGTCCTTGACCAGGCCTCCAGCAACTATACAAAGTAACTGTAAAACACGAAATGACTAATATATCTCTATAGCGATGCAACAATGCTAAGTAGGATCGGACGAAGACCTATTGTGACCTCTGTAATCCTGTTGTCTGAGGTACTTCCCAGAGGATGAACATGGAGTGCGCAGTGAGCTAGACGCTCGTGCCACACAACTTAAAAGCATAGCGGTAGAAGTGAAGGAGAAAGAGGGGGATTTTTTAAAAGATTGGCGGTAGAGAAAAAATTTGGGAAATAAAAGTTTTTTGTAAAAACTCGGGATTTTTATTTTATATTTTTTTTCCCCTACTTTCCTTCCCTTGACTTTTTTTTCCTCACTCTCCAAACCACTGGCCCCTTTTGCTTGATGAACCCCCCAAGCACTTTTTTTTCACACATTAGTTTTACATTCCCCAAATTACTTTTCCTTTTTCATATTTAAAATTTTTAAATAATCGGGGGCAAAAACTGATTTTTAAACCAAACATCAAACAATCCTTGACCCGGATTTTCAAAAAACCCCTAAATCTAAAAATTTTTTCCTTTTAAATCGTAAATTTTTTTCCTCAAAAAATCTTTTCCCAAAAATTATCCTTTTAAATTGCCATTTTTAAACTTTTTTGAAAATTTTCCAAAGATTTCCCTAGCTAGGTTTTGCCTCCCCCTGGGTTTTTGGAAAAACCCCCTTTTTTATTTTTATACAATTTCTTTTTTTTTATTTTTTTTTTTTTTGATTGTTTTTTCCCCTTTTTTTTTTTTGATCTGTCCCTTAAGTCTTTGTGGAAAATTAAATATGCTAATTTTTTCACAATTTTCCTCTAAATTTAAAATTCTTCACGCTTATCTAAACCTTTTCCGGTTTTTCCTTAGTTCCTTTGGGTTCTTTCCTTATTCCTTTGGGTTCTTTTATTTTCCTTTTCCCCAAATTTTAATTTTTTTTCAAAAAAACCCTCCTAGAAGTGAAATAAAAGTATAAAACCGACATTGGGGTAAACACAAATGAACATTGAAAATTTATTTGAAACTTTGCAAAAAGACTTTTCACGCAAAAAGTACAAACATAAGAGTGAAAACGAAAATAACCCCCTTAAAGTCAAAATTTTGGGGTTCGTTTTGGGGGTTTCATTCCTGAAAGGCTATCGAAATCAAGCACATGCGGAGACTTAAATACGTGGGAAGGAGAGGTGCAGGGTAAAAGAAAGTATAATATAGTAGTAGAGTGAGAGCAACTGGGGTCATGCCCTCCCGATAAAACCCTTCTCATTTGAAAAGTTTTGTCCAAGGTGTTTTCTGCCAAGTGCCACTTTTCAGTGTCTGAAAAGAAACACAAAATGGTAACAATACCGCAGGTTTTAGGTAAGACACATTGCAACAGTTAGACAATTTTATTCCGAAACGTTTCGCTCCAATAGGCTTCCAGTGTACAAAAAGGGGGCAGACAAAGAGATGTGAAACGAAGTAATCAGCCCCATCCCCTTAAAGTCGTAGAATTTGAGGTTGTCACCCCCCGCCTGGAAGTTCTTTCCATATCAGGAACTATCTGAAACAAGCGACAGTGCGGAGATTTAAAATACGTGGGAAGGGAAAGGGGTGCGGTAGTATAGTAGAGTAGTAGAAAGTAGTAGTAGAAGAGGGGAAAAGGGGTTTATTCCCCTAAAACCCTTTTATTTTAAAAGTTTCCCCCTTTTTTCGTCCAAAGTCCCAGTTTGCATGCACAAATGAACATAAAAGGTTTTAAAACCCACATTGGGGTAGACACTATCAAAGTTCAACTTTTTGTTTTTTCCCACCAAAGTAGGCAAAAGTAAAACGGGGCCCGGAACAGTAGATGTAAGAGGAACGTTAATTAATATTTAACCCGACTCGCATCTCAGTGCCGATTGGACTGAACCCCGGGCCAGGGACTGAAAAACCTAAAACAGTTTTGGGTAGGGACGAACTCTCCAATCCCAAAATTTCCCCCTATTTTGATTGACGAAAACCCTACTTTTTGAAAACTTTTCAAATAAAGGCCTACGGGTTGAAAATTTTTCCCCTTTAAAAATGTCAA
The DNA here is from genome assembly GCF_026875155.1 of Cherax quadricarinatus. Classification (NCBI taxonomy): domain Eukaryota; kingdom Metazoa; phylum Arthropoda; class Malacostraca; order Decapoda; family Parastacidae; genus Cherax; species Cherax quadricarinatus. The sequence continues at coordinate 17,612,626 of NC_069409.1, forward strand.
ATTTTCCATTTTGTTTCATTTTTCAACCTCCCAAATTTCATTTGGACGAAAAACACCGGGAAAACTTTTTCGGGGAAAATTTTTTAAGGGGAAAAGGGTTTTTGACACTCTACTCTACACAAATACTACACTACCCTCCCCTCTCCCCGCTTTTTTCCGACCTTTTTATCTCAAAGCCCCTGACTAGGAATAATTCCCACCGGGGGGAAAACTGCCCCCAACCCCTCAAATTCACATTTTTAAGGGTGATGGACTGTTTACATCGTCTTCACACTCTACTTTCCCTCCCTACTTTCTGTATTCGACTGAAGAACCTACTGTGTAGGCGAAACGTTTCGGAAAAAATTGTCTAACGTTCATTTTGTCTTACCTAACAACATAGAACTGAAACCTATATGACACTTGGGTTTGAGTAAATAAAAAACTATCACACATAACAAAAGGGAAGGGAGCCGAAATTACAAGAGGGGGCGGGTACTGGTAGAGAAACAAAAAAGGGGGGAAGTAGTAGCATAAAAAATTAAACAGACAGAAACGTGGTTGTAGTATATAGTATCGGGGATAATATGATTGTATAGTAGTATGAGTAAATAGTAGTAGTGAGGTGTGTTTTTTTTCAACAGTGATAGGGGTGGCAATTAAAGAAATTATGGTAGTGAGGAGAGAGTCAAAGGGGGAAGATTTTGGAAGAGATAAAGTATAAGTAATAATGAAGGGACCAAAGAACACAGGAAAGAAAGCACTTAGCGAGTACTGGTCCAAATACTACGGGACAAACCCCCCTGGGCAGAGTAAAAGCTAGGGAGAAGACGCCCACAAAGAAATGGCTTCGGAGTCATTAGCTCTCCTCAGTGCTCCCCTTTTCCCAATTCTTTTACTACTCTACTATTACTGCTACCTACCTCTTCACTAAGTTTCTTAGCCGCCTTTTCACTATCACTACTTTCTTGTTACGCCACCTCTATCACTGTTCGCTATTTTCCACTTTTACCATCACCCCCCACACTACTGCTTTCCCCAAAACGCCTCCATACTACTGCCTCCACACTACGCCTCCACAACTACTGCCTCACTACTACGCCCCCCACAACTACTGCCCCACTTCACTGCCCCCACTATACTGCCCCCACAAAATGCCTACACCACTATACCACTTTTAAAAGTTTCTCCTTTTGTTACTCCCACTCCCGCCCCCCCACCTTTTATATATAGTCTGGCCCCTTCGCTAAGCACTTTTCTCATAATTTTTAGCCTCCTATGTACGGGTTATTTGTGTAGGTTTCCCGTCACGTTATTGTATTTTTTTTTCTTTTAAATTTGATTTTTTTTGCCTTTAATTTTTATAAAAATTTGAACTGCCTTTCGGTCCGTTTTTTTTGTCCCCGCATTTTACTGTTTTTTGGGAACTTTAAAATTTATGCCCTCTTTTTCTTTGATTCTTCCCAACTTTTTTCGCATTTTTTTTTTAAACATGGCTTTCTCATTTCTGTTTTTCTTTTCTTCACGGTGTTTTAGAAGTCTTTCCCGCCTCTTAGCACTTTGACTTCTTTTTTAAACTGATTTGCTTTTTAGTTCTCATTTTTGGGTTTCACTTCAAATTTCAAAGATCTCATTCCCCATATTTTTTTTGGGTTTTCCATCTCCTTTTAATTTTTTTCCGCATTACATTTTCACCATTTAAAAATAGTACTATAGGCACCCGGTGGTTCTTCATAGGCGATTTCACCTGCTTTAATTCATTTAGGTTTTAAAACCAAAAAAATGTTCCCTGGTTTATCTCTCCCCTCCACGTTGCTTTTGCGTGGGTCTGGGGGTTTTTAGACCTCTGACCGCGCTTCTCCCACCCGTGGTATAGTTTGTTGCAAAGTGTCATTGCGATTCGTGAGTCAAATTTCTTTCATTAATTCAAAAAATTATATTTTCACTTTTTTCGAATATTAACCGACCTTCATATTTTTGATTTCTATGGGGGGGGGGGGGGGGGTTTCCAGTCGATCTCCTTAAAATGAAACTTATACCAATACTTACCTTAGTTCATCTTGCTTTCTCTCTCACTATTTTCAAAATGTAGAAATTTCTCATTTTTTCTGTTTAATGTTTTTCTTGGGGCCCGTTTTCCGTTTAGGTAGGGGTACTTACCACCGTCATTATTAGCTTTTTCTCTCCAACACTTCAAACCTGCCATAAGTCCTTGAAACCCCTTGTGTCCGTTTCTATTTCCTCAAATCCCGAGTGCCCTTTTGAAAAATTTTTTTTTCCTTTCTCATTTTTTTTTATTATTATTCCTCTCTGAGAATATTGCATTTTTATTCCCGGTTTCAAAATAGCTAAGTCACATACTTTTCCTCTGCAACCCTTTCCTCTGGAAAGCTGAGGGAGGGACTTTTTCCCCCAAAAACCCTTCTCCGGGGGGGGGGGGGCCCCGGGGGGGGGTGGGGGGGGGGGGGGGGGGGGGGGGGGGGGGGGGGCCCGGGGGGGGGGCCCCCCCAAAAAAAAGGGGGGTTTTTTTGGGGAACTCCCTATTTTTCTCCCTATTTTCCCTTTGGGAAAAGAATGTGTTTTCCCGGTGTTTACTTTTTCTTTTTCTGTTGCCTCTGGTCACAAACAAATTTGGGGCCCCGTTAAATCCTTTAAAATCTTGATGAACCCCTCATCCTTCCCTGTTCTTTGCCTTTTCAAGTTTACCTTCGGTTTCCTTTGCCCTTTTCAGTCCCTAGCTTAAACTAACGTGTCACAAACCTCTCTTTTTTCAAGTTTTTGAATAGTGCCCAGTTTGGTACATCTAGTGCCCTACACAATTTTCTAATTAAAAAAGATATTTTTAAAAATTCCCCAAAGACATTTCCGACATTCACAAGCCTTGCATAGCTCCTACTTAGCATTTTTAAATGTTTAATGATATCAGAATTTAAGATTATAATTGTCACTATCAAATACATGAATGCTGCCCATAACTTATATATCAAGAAAAACCCACCTTACATGTCAAGGTTATAATAAACTAATGTTCACTCTCCTGTAATAACAAATAAAATTGGGAAAATTTTAAAAGGAAAACTGTATTACACCTAAAGTTATCATCCCTCTTTTCTTTCACAATTTTTACAAAATCCTAAAAACTGTATCATAAATATCAATATCAAATATTCACAATTAAAAATAAACATAAAAATTTATACACGTAAATTACATAAATATTTACATTTGAGGGGATAATACAATAATAATATCTTTACTTACACCAGTAAGCCTCGATTCCCTATCTTTACTTACACCCGTAGAGCCCGTCGTCCCCATTCACTTTCAATAAGCCTCGACGTCCCTATCTTCACTACCCAGTAGACCTCGACGTCCCTTTCTTATTACACCAGTAGAGCCTCGCGTCCCTACTTTATTACACCCTAAGCCTCGTCGTCCCATCTTTACTTAACCTAAGCCCGCGTCCCATCTTCACTTACACCAGTAAAAAGCCTCAACTCCCTTCACAAACCCTAAACTTTTTCAATTTTTAATAGAGCCCGAGGGTCTATCTTTCATACAAAAATGTCTTTTTAAATTAAAAAAAACCCGTTTGGTTGGGGGGGGGGGGGGGGGGGGGGGGGTTTTTTTTGGGGTTTTTGGGGGGGGGTTTTTTTTGGGGGGGGGGGGGGGGGGGGGGGGGGGGGGGGGGGGGGGGGGGGGGGGGGGGGTTTTTGGGGGGGGGGGGGGGTTTTTTGTGGGGGGGGGGGGGGGGCCCCTTCCCTATTTTCCTACACCAGGAGAGCCCGCCCCCCACCCCCCCCCCTCGACGCCCCTATCTCATTTACCCCCAGTAAGCCTCGTCGTCCCTATTTTCATTTACACCAGTAAGCCTCGCGCCCATCTTCACTACCCCTAAGCCTCGCGTCCCTACCACTTACACCAGTAGAGCCTCGACCCCCTATTTTCCATTTACACAGAGGCCTCGCGTCCCTATCTTCACTTACACCTAACCCTCCCTCCCTATCTTCACTTACACCGTAGAGCCTCGACTCCCTACTTCATTTACACCAGTAGAGCCTCGACGCCCTATCTTCACTTCACCATAGACCCTCGACGCCCATCTTCACTTACACCAGTAGAGCCCGACGTCCCTACTTCATTTTACACCATAGACCTCGACGTCCCATTTTCACTTACCCCAGTAACCTCACGTCCCTATCTTCACTTACACCATAGGCCCGACGTCCATCTTCACTTACACCAGTAACCTCGACGCCCCTATTTCACTTACACCATAGAGCCCACGCCCCCTATCTTCACTTACACCATAGAGCCCGTCGTCCCTATCTTCACTTACACCAAACCTCGTCGCCCCTATCTTCACTACACCAGAAGCCTGACGCCCCCTATCTTCATTACCCCATAAGCCCGCGCCCTATCTTCCTTCACCATAGAGCCTCGTCGTCCATTTTCATTTACACCAGTAGAGCCCGTCGCCCCCTATTTTCCTTACCCCAATAAGCCTCGACCCCCTATCTTCACTTACACCAGAAGACCTGACTCCCTATCCCCTTTTACACCAGTGAGCCTCGACGCCCATCTCACTTACACCAGAGACCTCGACGCCCTACTTCACTTACACCATAACCTCGACGCCCCTATTTCATTTACACAAGAGCCTCGACGCCCTTCTTCACTTACACCAGTAGAGCCCACGTCCCTACTTCACTTACCCCATAGAGCCTCGAGCCCATCTTCCTTACACCAGAGAGCCTCGACGTCCCTATCTTCACTTACACCAGTAACCTGACGTCCCTACTTCACTTACCCTAGACCCTCGACGCCCATTTTTCACTTACACCATAAGCCTCGACGCCCCTATCTTCATTTTACCCATAGAGCCCGTCGCCCCTATCTTCCTTTACACCAGTAGAGCCCGACCCCCCATCTTCATTTCACCAGTAGAGCCTCGACGTCCCTATTTTCACTTACACCATAGAGCCTCGACCCCCTACTTACTTACACCAGTAAGCCTCAACGTCCCTATCTTCACTTACACCATAACCTCGACGCCCCTATCTTCACTTACCCCATAGAGCCTCGACGTCCATCTTCACTTACCCCAGTGAGCCTCGACTCCCTATCTTCACTTACCCCAGAGAGCCCGCGTCCCATCTTCATTTACACCATAGAGCCCGAGTCCCATCTTCACTTACACCAGTAACCCGACTCCCCTATCTTCACTACCCATAGAGCCTCGACCCCTACTTCCTTACACAAGAGCCTCGACGCCCCCCTTTTTCATTTAAACCCCATAGACCCCGCGTCCCATCTTCACTTACACCAGTAGAGCCTCGACGTCCCTACTCACTTACACCAGTAAGCCTCGACTCCCTATTTTCACTTACCCCATAGACCTCGACGCCCCCCATCTTCATTACACCAGTAGAGCCTCGCGCCCTTTTTTCACTTACACCATAGAGCCTCGACTCCCTATTTCACTTACACCATAAGCCTCGACGTCCCTACTTCATTTACCCCATAGACCTCGACGTCCTATTTTCACTTACACCAGAGAGCCTCGCGCCCCTACTTCACTTACACCAGTAGACCTCGACCCCTATTTTCATTACCCTGAGCCTCGCGTCCCTATCTTCCTTACACCAGTAGACCCTCGTCGTCCCTATCTTCACTTACCCCAGTAGAGCCTCGACCCCCACTTCACTTACCCCTAGAGCCCGACCCCCAATTTTCATTTACACCAGTAAGCCTCGCGTCCCTATTTTCACTTACCCCAGTAGAGCTCCGCCCCATCTTCACTTCCCATAGACCCTCGCGTCCCTTCTTGACTTACCCATAAGCCTCACGCCCATCTTCACTTCCCCATAGAGCCTCGTCGCCCTACTTCACTTACACCAGAGCCTCGACGTCCCTATCTCACTTACACGAGTAAGCCTCGACGCCCCCATTTTCACTTACACCAGTAACCCTCGTCGCCCCCTATTTTCCCACTTACACCAGTAGAGCCTCGACGTCCTATTTTCACTTACACCATAGAGCCCGTCGCCCTATCTTCACAACACCATAGAGCCTCGTCGCCCCTATCTTCATTTAACACCAGTAAGCCTCGTCGTCCCTATTTTCATTACACCATAGACCTCGACGTCCCATCTTCACTTACACAGTAGACCCCTCGACGTCCCCTTTTCACTTACACCATAGAGCCTCGACGTCCCTATCTTCCTTACACAGTAAGCCTCGACGTCCCTATTTTCACTACACATAGAGCCCGACTCCCTATCTCATTTAACCCCCAGAAGCCCGACCCCCATTTTCCCATTTACACCATAGACCTCGACGTCCCTATCTTCACTTACACCATAAGCCTCTCCCACTTCATTACCCCATAGACCCGTCGCCCTCTTCATTTACACCAGTAAGCCTCGCGTCCCTATTTTCACTTACCCGTAGAGCCCGACGTCCCTATCTCACTTACACCAAGAGCCTCGACGCCCCTATCTTCCTTACACCAAGAGCCCACGTCCCTATCTTCACTTACACCAGTAAGCCTCGTCGCCCCTACTTCACTACCCATAGGCCTCGTCGTCCCTATTTTCCCTTTACACCAGTGGGCCTCGTCGTCCCTATCTTCATTTACACCATAGCCCCTCGCGTCCCTATCTTCACTTACACCGTAGAGCCTCTCGCCCTATCTTCACTTAAAAAACCATAGAGCCTCGTCGCCCCCATCTTCACTTACACCAAGAGCCTCGTCTCCCTATCTTCACTTACACCATAGACCCTCGACGTCCCTACTTCACTTACACCATAGAGCCCGACGTCCCTATTTCACTTACACCAGTAGAGCCTCGACGCCCTATCTCACTTACACCAGTAAGCCTCGCCCGTCCCTATCTCACTTCCCCAAGACCTCGTCGTCCCATCTCACTTACACCAGTAGAGCCTCGCGTCCCTACTCATTACACGGTAAGCCTCGACGTCCCCATCTTAAATTTAAACCATAAGCCCGACTCCCTACCATTTACACCGAGAGCCCGACGTCCCTATCTTCACTTACACCAGTGAGCCCCGACGTCCCTATTTTTCACTTACCCCAGTAGAGCCTCACGCCCCCCATTTTCCTTACACCAGTAACCCTCGACTCCCTATTTTCATACACAGTAGAGCCTCGACTCCCAATTTTCACTACCCATAGAGCCTCGACTCTCTTCTTCACTTACACCAGTAGAGCCTCGACGTCCCTATCTTCACTTACCCCATAAGCCTCGAGCCCCTATCTTCACTTACACCGTAAGCCTCGTCGTCCTTTTCTTCACTTACACCATAGAGCCTCGACGCCCCTATCTTCATTTAAAAAAACCAGTAAAAGCCTCGCGCCCATCTTCACTTACACCAGTAGAGCGTCGACGTCCCCTATTTTCACTTACACCAGTAGAGCCTCGACGTCCCATCTTCACTTACACCCAAGAGCCCGACGTCCCTATTTTACTTACACCAGAGAGCCTCGACCCCAATTTTCATTACCCCCGAGAGCCTCGACGTCCTATTTTCATTTAAACCCCCAGTAGAGCCCTCGACCCCCTATCTTCATTTTACCCATAGAGCCTCGACGTCCCTATTTTCACTTACACCATAGAGCCCCGACGCCCTATCTTCACTTACACCAGTAGGCCCGACGTCCCTACTTCACTTACCCCAAAAAGGCCTCGACTCCCACTTCACTACACCAAGAGCCTCGACGTCCCCATCTTCACAACCCCAGGACCTCGATTCCCATCTTCACTTACACCTAAGCCTCGCTCCCATCTTCATTTACCCAAAACCTCGGCGCCCCCCTTTTCACTTACACCAGTAGAGCCTCGACGTCCCATCTTCATTTACCCAGTAAGCCTCGTTTCCCATCTTCACTTACACCTGGGCCTCGACGCCCCCTATTTTTCATTACCCCAAAGAGCCCGCGCCCCAATCTTCACTTACACCAGTAGAGCCTCGACGCCCCCTTTTCATTTACATCGTAACCTCGACCCCCCCATTTTCACTTACACCATAAAGCCTCGACGTCCCCACTTCACTTACACCAGTAAGCCCGACGCCCCCCATCTTCACTTACACCAGAAAAGCCCCGACTCCTCATCTTCACTTACACCATAGAGCCTCGACGCCTCATTTTCATTTACACCAGTAGGCCTCACGTCCTCATTTCATACACCAAGACCCTCGACGTCCTCTCTTCACTTACCCCCGTAAGCCACGCCCTCACTTCATTTTACACCATAGAGCCCGGCGCCTCATTTTCACTTACACCATAGAGCCTCGACGCCCCAATCTTCACTTACACAATAAGCCCGACGCCCACTCACTTACACCAGAAAAGCCTCCTCCCCACTCCTTACACCAGTAAGTCTCGACTCCCCATCTTCCTTCACCATAAAGGGCCTCGACGTCCCCCATCTTCACTTACCCCCGTAACCTCGACGTCCTCATCTTCATTTACACCATAAGCCTCGACCCTCATTTTCACTTACACCAGAAGCCTCGCGTCCTCATCTCACTTAACCATAATCGACGTCCCTATCTTCATTTAAACCGTAAGCTCGACGTCCCCATCTTCACTTACACCAGTAGACCCTCGTTTTCCCATCTTCATTACCCAGTAGGCCTCGAGCCCCCTATCTTCACTTACCCCATAAGCCCCGTCCCCATCTTCATTTTACACCAGTAGCTCGACGCCCCCCATTTTCCCTTTACACCAGTAGACCCGATGCCCCATTTTCATTACCCAAGTAGGCCTCGACGCCCCCTTCTTCCTTTAACCCCAAAAAGAGCCTCGACTCCCCATCTTCATTTACATCAGTAAGCCTCGACGTCCCATTTTCATTTACACCAGTAAAGCCTCGACGTCCCCATTTTCACTTACCCCAGTAGACCTCGACGTCCCATTTTCACTTACACCATAGACCCGACGCCCTCATTTTCACTTACCCAGAAAGCCCTACGTCCTCATTTTCACTTACACCATAGACCTCGACCCCCTCATCTTCACTTACACCAAAGCCTCGCGTCCTCATTTTCATTTACACCATAGACCCTGACGTCCCATCTTCACTTACACCATAGACCCTCGACTCCTCACTTCACTTAACCAGTAAGCCTCGCCCCCTATCTTCACTTACACCATAAGCCTCGACGTCCCATCTTCACTTACACCAGTAAAGCCTCGACGTCCCCATCTTCATTTACACCAGTAGAGTCTCGACGCCCCCATCTCACTTCCCACCAGTAAAACCCGACGTCCCCATCTCACTTACACCATAAGCCTCGACGTCCCTTTTCACTTCACCATAGAGCCTCGACGTCCTCATCTTCATTTTACACCGTAAGCCTCGAGTCCCATTTTCACTTACCCATAGAGCCTCGACGTCCCTACTTCACTTACCCCGTAAGCCTCGACTCCCCCACTCACTTACACCAGTAGAGCCTCGAGCCCCCCATCTTCATTTACCCCCATAAGCCCGACGCCCCTACTTCACTTACCCCAGTAGAGCCCGCGCCCCCATCTTCATTTACACCATAGAGCCTCGACGTCCCATCTTCATTTACACCGTAACCTCGATGTCCCCATCTTCATTTACCCCAAAAGCCTCGACGCCCTTTCTTCACTTACCCCAAAGAGCCTCGGCCCCAGTCTTCACTTACACCAGTAAGCCCGACTCCCCATCTCACTTACACATAACCTCGACGTCCCCATTTTCATTTACCCAGTAAGCCTCGACGCCCCAATTTCCTTACACCAGTAGAGCCTCGATGCCCCGTCTTCATTTAAACCCCATAGAGCCTCGACGCCCTTTTTTTCATTTACCCCAAAAGAGCCTCGGCGCCCAAAACTTCACTTACACCAGAGACCTCGACGCCCCCCATCTTCACTTACATCATAGACCCTCGAGTCCCCATCTTCACTTACACCAGTAAGCCTCGACGTCCCCATCTCCTTACACCATAAGCCTCGACGTCTCCATCTTCACTTACACCAGTAGAGCCTCGACGTCCTCATTTTCACTTACACCATAAGCCTCGACGCCCCTCACTTTCACTTACACCAGTAGAGCCTGCGTCCCTATCTTCACTTACACCATAAGCCTCACGTCCCCATTTTTTATTTACCATAGAGCCCGATCCCCATCTTCACTTACACCATAGAGGCTCGGTCCCATCTTTCATTTACACCAGTAGAGCCTCGCGTCCCCATCTTCATTTACCCAGTAAGCCTCGACGTCCCTTTCTTCCTTACACCAAAGAGCCTCGCGTCCCAATTTTCACTACACCAGTAGACCTCGACGCCCCCATCTTCATTTACCCCAGAGAGCCTCGAGCCCCCCTTTTTTCATTTTACACCATAGAGCCTCGACGTCCCTATCTCACTTACCCATAGAGCCCGGCGTCCCCACTTCACTTACACCAGAGGGGGCCTCGACGCCCCCTTTTTTTCACTTACACCAAAGACCCCGGGCTCCCAATCTTCACTTACCCCATAAAGCCCGACTCCCCATCTTCACAACATCAGTAGACCTCGACGCCCCCCATTTTCACTTACCCGTAAGCCTCGACGTCCCCACTTCACTTAACCAGTAGAGCCCGACGTCCCCATCTTCACTTACACCATAGGCCTCGACGTCCCCATCTTCCTTACACCAGTAGAGCCTCGACTCCCATTTTCATTTACACCAGTAAGCCTCGACGTCCCTCTCATTACACCATAAGCCTCGACTCCTATCTTCACTTACACCAGTAAGCCTCGACGTCCTCATCTCACTTACACCATAAGCCTCGACGTCCTCATTTTTCACTTACACCGTAAGCCTTGACTCCCATCTCCTTCCCCGTAGAGCCTCACTCCCCACTTCATTTACAAGTAGACCTCGACGCCCCCTCTTCACTTACACCATAGAGCCTCGACGCCCCCCACTTCACTTACACCATAAGCCTCAACGCCCTATCTTCACTACACCAGTAGACCTCGTCGCCCCATTTTCATTTACACCATAACCTCGACGCCTGCCCCAAAACTCTTAATCTTTTCTGTTGTTAAAAATATCCCAACGACAAAAAAATCTAAAACCTCCTCGTATAAACCCATAGCAAGCAGACCTGCTACAACCTGCAGCTGACCTGCTAACAGACCTGCAGCATGACCGCCCTAGGAAAGCACAAATGTTAACTCAACCACCCTCAGACCTGTACCCCATCCCTGCATCCAGCATTTTACAAAAATTCTTTAAAAAAATTTAAAAAACAAATTGCCGATTCCCGACCATTGTTAATAATTCAGGCCATTTTTTAAAAAAACCATTTAAAAAAACATCATCTGCCTCTATCAGAATAATCAAAATTAAATTTTAAACCTTTTTCTTTAATGCCCTTATTTTAAACCTTATGCATTCCCCCATACTTATATCTATTTTTTCTTTTTTGTCCCCCAAACCCGGGGTAGCGAACCATGACCATCGTAAAGTGGTACGCAAAAAAATTTCCTGGGCCCCCATATGCACTGTTGCGTCACGTATTTTTATTTCCTTTCTCCATGAGAGCCAACAACAAACCATGAAATAAATCGAAAAAAAATCTGACCCAACCAAACCTACGAAAAAATATAATATTAACATACAGCTTTTATATCCATTGGCCGTTTTTTTTAACGATTGACATAATAGTGAGAAGAGTAACATACTGAAGATATCGTGATTAGTTGGGTCTCACACCAAATAAAAACAAGACTGATGTAAAATACTGTTATCATTGGGGGAGGCGCAAGAGAATCTTGATAATATAAGTTTTTTTTTCCCCTTTTTATTTGGAAGTTTAGGTAAGCAGTAAATTTAAAACCCTACCACGAGCGGGATTTGAACCCGCGGTAGTCTAAAACTTTCCGCCCGTCGCGTTAGCCATGGGCCACAGCCCCAATAAAAATTCCCAACTAGGTTAAAATTTTTACACCTAGGAAGGTTAGCACGGCACCACTGTACCACAAATGCAAGTTTTTACAGACAATCTCCGCACGTGGCCCTACGAAATCACTCTCCCCTCAAACCCTTAACATGACTCACGAAAACGTAATGAACATTGAAACAAACCCAAACCGTGGTTTTTTCAATCGTGTCAAATTTCATTTCGTAGTCACGTCAGAGGGGGAGACAAGTTATTCCAGAAAAAGAAATCCCCTATGAGGTAGACGAAGGGCCCCGAATCTGCACTTCCTTGAAAGGCCTAGAAATTTGGGGGATAGATCGAGGGTTTTAAAAAGGAAAACAGAATAAATAAAGGGATTAAAAACGTGCTGAAAATTTCCCGCCAAGACAGGACTCGCAGCAAAGGTTTTTAAGTTGGAAAAATTCAGATTCAGAAAGGGTATGGAAAGCACTGGTTTTGGGAAAAAGTGTGGGTGAGTGGGAAAAAACTCCCCAGTACAATTATAGAGGCTAAAAAGCTGTCTAATTTAAAAATAGTTTAGATAAATGTATATGAGTGTGGGTGGGTGAGTTGGATCTGACTACTTGTGCACAGATCTGATGCCCTGTTCCTTTCCCCAAGTGGAAGTGACCTGATAGGGGATCATTGGGGGAATCGGGGGGGGAGGGGAAACTAACCTTTTTCGCATGGGGCAGTAGGCCCCTGCAGTGTTCCCCTTTTTTCTTATTTTTTATATTCTCATTTATCGTTTTACTGCACATTTCCATGTTGATTATAAGCTGCAGTATTATTCAATAATCTTGTTATTTTTTTTTTATTATTATTATTAATTTTTGAACACGCTTTTTGAAAAAACAATCAAAGTCCAGTAAAACCCGACTCCCATAAAGTAGATATCGGTTAAAATGCAAAAAAAAAATCGGGCAGGACGAAGGTTCAATATGCATACTTAATGGGTTGTCTGATTTAAATAGCCAAGAAGCAGAAGAAATCTATTATATCGAACAGCTATCCTGTCTGATCATATACATTCGACAAAATGGATCGACTCATGGACGACTCAAGGACCGATCAGGGGAACCGACTCTGGACCGACTCATGGACCGACTAAATGGACCGACTCATGGACCGACTCATGGACCGACTCGTGGACCGACTCGTGGATCGACTCATGGACCGACTCATGGACCGACTCATGGACCGACTCCACTTAAGCTTAAATCACAAGATTGTACGGTCTGAGGGGTCGTCCTGGACGAGTCGTTTTCACTTTTTGCAAGACAGCGAGCACAGTGACTCCCCACGTCACTGTGTTATTATCTGTGTTATTATCTCCATATTTCCTTGATTTACTGTGTTTTTAAATAATTTTATTGATGTACCGTGTACGGTGATGGTCCAAGAAAGTGTGCAACTTTAACTGTTAAGAAAAAATTTTTTACACAGATAATTCACCATTAAACCATTAACTAGTGTTACTGGTTAATGGTCCATTAACTAATGTGAATAGTTAATGGTCCAAGTCGGATCGAAACGTGGTCATAAATTTCAGTCCCCTTTAAGAGGGGGGTTCTCTGTGCATTGTTCCAGTCACTGTATTATACCTTTTTATTTTTCAAAAAACTAGCAATAATAAGGCAGCTGGAGGATGGTGTTTCAGTGGCCCGGGTGTGTGACGAGTATGACATAGCAAAATAAAAAGTGTCTGACATTCGTAGAAGCAAGGAAAATCATACACAATATGGTATGAAGCACTGTGTAGATGCCAGACTACGGTGCTCGTCACCTGCTTCTAGGCTGAGGGACTGATTACCTTGTCTTCCACTGTCTTCTGAATATATTTCCACAGTTTTCATATTATGGATGGCGGAACGTCTACAAAATAAAGATACCTGGATGTTGCATGTATCTAATTCATCAGCCTAACAAGTTTTTCAGTTACTCCTGGGAAGCATATTAAAATGACTCAAGAAATCGTAATGACACGATTGCAAAATGGCCCGAGATACAATGGTTGAAACAGCATTAACATAAATCACATGATCAACTTCGTGTTAACGTTAACTGGTGCTAACGTTCGCTGTTAGCACCACCGTGCCTAACAGATCAAGCAGGTTTCATTCTTTATATCAGTTCCACGATCTTCATTTCCCAAATCTTCTACAGTAAACCTGAACCATCTACGTTTCCTCAGCCATTTATATGTTCTGAACCATCTTCATCTCCCACACCATCTACCTGTCTGTCTCCCACACCATCCACCTGTCTGTCTCCCACACTAAAGACACCCTTCTCCTGCGTTATCCTTACTGAGACCTGGCTTAAGCAGGACACAATTGATATCTACCCACTACCAGGATACACAGCAATCCACAACTGCAGACCAAACCAAGTTGGGGTGATACTGCAATCTATTACTCTAACCAACTATCTTGTATTAGCACTAATTGCTTTAGTGATGAATATGGGGAATACATTTTTGCTAATTTTACTGTAAAAAAAACTAAACGACGCCCTTTTAACAATGGGTGCCATATACCGGAATACCCCACACAAACACCCAAACTCAGTGAGAATCTAAAGTCACTAATAACAAACAGACAAATGAACAAGCACCACCTTCTCTTAGCGGGAAAGACTTCAGTATCAACCTTGGCCTACCAGATGATCAACTGTAACTGATTTCATCAACAATATGAACAACACACTTCTCATCCCAACAATAATTTAAAACCCCAATCAGGCTGACTGAGACAAGTGCAACCATAATAACCACATATGGACCAATATACTAGCCCCCTTAAATCAGGGAAAATCACAGCACTATGACCACTACCCAACCTCCTCTTAACAAATTTAGTAAGCCACCACTCGAATACAACAAAGTTTATTTAGACCCATGACGAGGCCTAAATAAGGAATTTCACAGCAGACCTAGAGACTGTTGACTGGCCTACAGAATTCTCCAAGGCTAATGGTATTAAACGATTGGACAGACATTTTTCTTAACAAAATACTTAGACTATACAACAAACAATGCTATAAAAACGAAACAGATCACGAATAAACGGTTTGGGTTGCCCATGGCTAACAGCAGCATTCTGAAATCCATTGATAAGAAACCCAATTTATGAAAAGAAATATAACAGGGCTTAATACACAAAGTATTCTTAAACAATATTCAACAGTTCTCACCAAATTAATAAAGGGAAAACCAAACAACTCTATACTCCAGCAGATTCACTGACACAAGAGGAGATATAAAAAAGACCTGGAAAACACTTTCCCAGATTCTGGGGACCCACAAACTGAAAAAGCCAAGAATATTGTTCTAACTAAATCTCATGAAACACCACTGCATCCCACTGATACAGCTAACAAGATAAACGACTTCTTCTCAAACATAGGATCTAATCTCGCCAGTAAAATCCCACGTACCAATGCCCGTGCCGGGGACTACCTTGATTGGAATTTCCCAAATTCCTTCTATCTTGTACTAACTGAGCCCACGGAAGTTACCGTGATCATAAAGTCACTTAAAAATAACTCGGGGAATCTGTCTCACGTCCCACCATTATTGTACAAGCGAGCGGCCCATGTCCTTTCGCATGCTATTGCATTACTTTTTAACGAGTCACTAGAAACTAGCACTTTCCCGACACTACTCAAGACAGCAAGGGTTACGCCAAACATAAAGGTGGTGGGCCCTACAGAGTAAAAAACTATAGGCCAATATCAAACTTACCATTGCTATCCCAAAATCTTCGAGAAACTCGTGCACAGGAGACTATTTCCATTTAAACGTCACAAAAAATAAATCAACCCCCTGCCAATTTCGATTCAGGAAAAATAAAAGCACTAATGATACAATTATAAAAATGCTAGACCTGCTTTACACAGCATTGGAAAATTTAAGGAATATCCGCTAGGAATTTTTATTGACCTAAAAAAAGCGTTTGACACAGACCACGGCATCCTACTCCACAAACTTGACCACTATGGTATAAGAGGCCATGCGCTTGCATATTTTAAATCCTACCTTTCTAATAGGTATCAGTATGTCACCATTAAAGACACAGCCTCATCAATACGGCCACCCTTTCACTGGAGTTCCACAGGGAAGTGTCATTGGACCCCTGCTCTTCCTCATTTACATCAATGATCTTCCCAAACATATCCAACACCTGAAACACATTCTCTTGCTGACGACACGACTTATGTCATCTCCCCCCCTAACTTGCCACCCTCAAACCCCTTGTTAACGAGGAGCCTGCTCAAAATATCGACTTGGATGACAGCCAATAAACTTACACTTAACACTTGCAAAACCTACTATATTATGTTTGGTAGCAGAGCAGGTGTTGCGCAACTTAACATCAAGATCGACAACACTCAAATTGCCAGACATAATGAGGGCAAATTCCTCGGCCTATACCTCGACAACAACCTAAATTTCAGCACCCATACCCAACACATAACAAAAAAAGTATCCAAAACGGTGGGGATCCTTTCCAAGATACGATACTACGTGCCGCAAACTGCCCTTCTCACACTATACCATTCACTTATATATCCATACCTCACCTATGCTATCTGTGCTTGGGTTTCAACTGCAGCAAACACCCTAAAGCCAATAATAAACCCAACAAAAAGCCGCAGTAAGAATAATCAATAAAAAACCCATCCCTGGCAACCCCCCCCACTCTTCATAGATCTAAACTTACTCCCTGTTCGAAAAATCCACAAATTACTACTGTGCAATCTATATCTACAGGACCTTAAATTCCAATATTAACCTTGACCTAAAACACTTTCTTCATATTGTGACATGATCCAGGGCATAACACCAGACACAAACAATTCTCTATGACATTCCCCGTGTTCGACTAAACCTTTACAAAAATTCAATGTATTTCAAAGGACCTAAAATCTGGAACACCCTACCTGAAAACTCTAGAACTGCAGGACACATCATTACTTTCAAAACTACAGTTAGAAAACATCTTATCTCCCTGATCCACCCCGACAACTAACTACATGATAACCACCTGGTGGTTCACAATTACACTCACTCACCCACTGATTATAAACCCAGAAATACTAATCTTAATCTTAAAATAATAAATCCTAACTAGTCATAAGTTCGCCTATGATACTCCAATATAGACACCTTGTATTGTGCCAAAACAAAAGCATTCACATTACTAAACTCACAAATTATGATGTAGTCACTTAGCCTTAATACCATAATCTGTAAGGATTTAATGTTAAGAATTAATCAAAGTCTGCTCGAAATGCCTAGCCATGCTAGGTGTCCTAGCATGGCTAGGACACACAATACCCAAGGATCTAGGACCACACAATACCCAAAACCTGTAAACCCCACATTGTAACCCTTATAGAGAATAAACTTGAATTGAATCTGTCTGTCTCCCGCACCATCCACCTGTGTGCCTCCCACACCATCCACCTGTGTGTCTCCCACACCATCCATCTGTCTCCCACACCATCCATCTGTCTGTCTCCCACACCATCCATCTGTCTTTCTCCCACACCATCCATCTGTCTGTCTACCACACCATCCACCTGTGTGCCTCCCACACCATCCACCTGTGTGTCTCCCACATCATCTACCTATCTGTCTCCCACACCATCTACCTATCTGTCTCCCACACCATCCACCTCTCTGTCTCCCACACCATCCACCTGTCTGTCTCCCACACCACCCACCTGTATATCTCCCACACCATCCATCTGTCTGTCTCCCACACCATCCATCTATCTCTCTCACACCATCCATCTGTCTCCCACACCATCCGTCTGTCTCCCACACCATCCATCTGTCTGTCTCCCACACCATCCACCTGTCTGTCTCCCACACCATCCACCTGTCTGTCTCCCACACCATCCACCTGTGTGTCTCCCACTCCAATCACCTGTGTGTCTTTCACACCATCCACCTGTGTGTTTCCCATGCCATCCACCTGTGTGTCTCCCACACAATCCACCTGTCTGTCTCCCACACCATCCACCTGTCTGTCTCCCACACCATTCACCTGTCTGTCTCCCACACTATCCAACTGTGTGTTTCCCACACCATCCATCTGTCTGTCTCCCACACCATCCACCTGTCTGCCTCCCACACCATCCACCTGTCTGTCTCCCACACCATCCACCTGTCTATATCCCACACCATCTATCTGTCTCCCACACCATACATCTGTCTCCCACACCATCCCTCTGTCTGTCTCCCACACCATCTATCTGTCTTTCTCCCACACCATCCATCTGTCTATATCCCACACCATCCATCTGTCTCCCACACCATCCATCTGTCTCCCACATCATACATCTGTCTCCCACACCATCCATCTGTCTGTCTCCCACACCATCTATCTGTCTTTCTCCCACACCATCCATCTGTCTGTTTCCCACACCATCCATCTGTCTGTCTCCCACACCATCTGTCTGTCTCCCACACCATCCATCTGTCTGTCTCCCACACCATCCACCTGTCTATATCCCACACCATCTATCTGTCTCCCACACCATCCATCTGTCTCCCACACCATCCATCTGTCTGTCTCCCACACCATCCGTCTCCCACACCATCCACCTGTCTATATCCCACACCATCCATCTGTCTCCCACACCATACATCTGTGTGTCTCCCACACCATCCACCTGTGTGTCTCCCACACCATCCACCTGTCTGTCTCCCACACCATCCACCTGTGTGCATCCCACTCCATCCACCTGTGTGTCTCCCACACCATCCACCTGTCTGTCTCCCACACCATCCACCTGTGTGTTTCCCACACCATCCATTTGTCTGTCACCCACACCATCCACCTGTCTGTCTCCCACACCGTCCACCTGTCTGTCTCCCACACAATCCACCTGCCTATATCCCACACCATCCATCTGTCTGCCTCCCACACCATCCATCTGTCTCCCACACCATCCATCTGTCTCCCATACCATCCATCTGTCTCCCACTCCATCCACCTGTGTGTCTCCCACACCATCCACCTGTCTGTCTCCCACACCATCCACCAGTGTGTTTCCCACACTATCCATCTGTCTGTCTCCCACATCATCCATCTGTCTGTCTCCCACATCATCCATCTGTCTTTCTCCCTGTGAGGGAAAAGTTCAATAGATAGGAGTAGAGAGGGAGTATATAGAAACAATAGTTTCATTGCCGGCTACTTGTTAAGGTATGGTAAGTCAAGCTCCCACTATTCCCGCCTTTTTTCTCCCACCCCGAAAGTGATAGTTTGACTGCCGGCTGCTTGTTAAGGTAGGGTCAGTCTAGCTCCTGCTATCACTTCCCCTCCTTCTTCCCCCCCCCGGAAAGGTGAGTGTGGGGCCCCGGGTCCAAAA
>NC_069409.1:17632457-17674957 GCF_026875155.1 Cherax quadricarinatus
GGGTTTACTTTTGCAATTTGGAAACATTTTGGGCCGGGCCCCTTGGGGTTAAATTTTTGGGCCAAAGAAAGGATGGGGCCCCAAAATTTAAAAAACTTGAAAAAAACCCGTTTCTGGGAATTTTTCCTTTTTGGAAAAAATTTTAAAATTGAAAAATTTTCGAAGGTGGTTCCTTAACCCAACCCACCCAAACCCCTTTTAATTAACTTTAAAAAGGTCAAACCCAAAAACCAAACTCCCTTTACCCCCCCCCTTTTTTTTAAACCACCCCAACCTCAACCATAACAATTACCCCACTTTTCCCAAACCAAAAATACCACCCAAAAACCACTTTCCAATTAAAAAGAAGCCCCCCTCACCCAACATTTTATTTTTTTCCCAAAAACCAAAACCAAAACCCCAATTTAAAAACCATAGAAAATCACCCCCAACCCACATACCCACCCCACCACAACACCTTTCCCACCCCACCCCCCAAACCCATCACCACTCCACCCCACCCACCACTAACACCATCCTCCATACCCCACCCCATACCCCACCAAAACCCCCACCACTAACCCCCAAAGCACCAATACCAACCCGGGAACCCAACCCCTCCCCCTTTCCCCAACCCCACCAAATCACCCCACCCCCACCAACCAAAATAAACCTAAACCCAACCACCCCATCCCTCCCCCACCCCCCATTAACACCCCATTAAAAAACCACCAAACCATCACCCCCCTCCATCACCCCACTTCCCCCAAACTACCCACCAAAAACCCTCACAAAACCCCCAACCCCCTTTCACCCCCCCAAAACCCACTAACCCCACCAACCACCACTACACCACTCCCCACCCACCCCCTCCACCACCACCCCCCACCACCACCCCAAACCACCACCACCATCCCCTTACCACACCCCCACCCCCAACACCACTACCCACCCCCACCACAACCCCCAATACCACCACTACCACCCAAAAATCATACCCCCCCACCCCCACCACCACAACCAATACCACCACCCACCCCATCCAACCCTACCACCACCCCCAACACCACCCCACAACCCCCAAACCCCAACCACCCCCACTACCCCCATACCCCCAAACCACCCCCAACACCACCCAAAACCCCCAACCACCCCCACCACTACCACCACCCACCCCCACCACCATACCCCCCCACCACCCCAACACCACCACCCCCAAAACCACCACCTCCCCCACCACCACCACCCACCTTCACCACCCCCCAACACCATTTCCCCACCACCACCACCCCAAACCCCCACCACCTACCACCACCACCACCCCCAAACCACACCCCCCCACCCCCCTCCCAAACCACCCCTACCCCACCACACCGCCCCCACCACCAAACACCCCCACCACCCCCAACCCCCACCACTACCACCCCCAAACCAACATCACTACCCCCACCCCCACCACCACCAAAAACACTCCCCCAAACCCCCACCAAAAATCACTACCACCCCCGCCACCACCAAAAACATCACTACCCCCACCGCCAAAACCCAAAACCCAAATTTCCACTCCCCCCAAAACACCGCCCCCCCCTACCACCGCCACTACACCGCCACTCCCCCCCCCCCCCCCCCCCCCCCCCCCCCACTACCACCCCCACAAAACCACCACACACCACCCCCACCCCCATCACTACCCCCCACCCACCATTACCCCCCCAAACCCCCATATCCCCCAACCACCACCTACCACCATCCCCCATCACTACCCCCAACCACCTTCCACAAACCACCATTTACCACCACCCCAACCACCCACTCCCCACCACCACCCCCACAAACCAACCCCCCCCCCCCCCCCCTGTAAAATTTCCCTATCCCAAACCACCACCCCATACCCCCACCCCCCGCCACTACCCCACCCCCCCACCGCCACTACCCCCACCCACCACCCCACTCCCACCCCACTACCACCCCCTACCCCCACCACTACCACCGCCCTCCACCACCACTACCACCCACTCCCACCCCCACTCCCAAACCGCCATACCAACCACCCCAAACCGGGCCACTCCCACCCCACTACCCCCCACTACCACCCCACCCCCCACCACCCCACCCCAACACCCCCAACAACCCCCGCTACCCCCAACCCACCCACCACCCCCCAAACCACCCCACCTAACACCCCCACCACCACCACCACTACCACCACCACCAACATCACTCCCCCACACCCACCCCCACTACCCCCACCACTACCACCACCACCACCCCCACACCCCCAAAATCACAAACCACCCCAAACCACCACCACCAAACATAAACTACCACCACCACCCAAAAAACCTCCACCCCCGCCACCACCAACAAATCACTAGAAACCACCCCCACCACCAACAACTTAAATACCACTACCACCCCCACTACCCCCGGGCCACTACGGGTTTTGGGAAAAAACTGGACAGCTTGAAGAATTGGTCATTTAAAGAAAAACTTTATGGGAATTTTTTACTGAAGAAACGTTTCCCACACATTGGCTTCTCAGCCCAAAAACCAAAGTAGAAGTGGGTAAGGAGATTTAGAAGTTTTGGGGGAATTTCAGCCCCTAAACTGGATTCGATGTTTTTCGGGTCCTTCACTCTTGGGGGAAAGTGCAGCATGGGCCAGAAAGGGGGCTTATATACGGTGAGATGACTTTTGAAGCGGAGGGGTGGGATCAAGGGGGACCTGCCCTAGTGTAATTTGGTGGGTGGGTCCAAAGGTTTGGGGAAGCGTTGAAGTCTTTGTCCCAAATTCCCCATGATTTCCCGTGTGCCCTTTGGACGACGACCTACTTACACTAGGGGCAGGTCCCACTGTGACCCCGCCTCCTCCTGCTTCACGTCATCTCACCGTATATAAGCCACCTCTCTGGCCCTATGCTGCATTTCCTTCAAGATTTGTGGACTTGAAAAATTTTCAAACCCAGGTTGAGGGACTGTTTTAACCTAAAAATTTTTATTTCCCCTTTCCCATTTTTATTTTTTATTGGACTGATGAAGGCCACGGGTGGCGAAAACGTTTCTTAATAAAGTTTCCCCAAGGGTGTTGCAAAAGGGGTCTCAATTTTTCCACATATATCTAGATTTCTCTCCCCTCCTCCAAAAAACTCGACATCCTTTCCCCAAAAAGACTTTAAAAAACTTCCTCAGACACCTTCCCCCCCAAGGCTCCTGTGCCTCTCCCCCTAAACCATATTATCCAAAAAACCCCCCCTTTCCCCCGACTCTATCTTTTACTCCCTACTGGTAGGTAAAAAACTTTAGGCAACAGTTAGGAAACTTTTTTCCGAAGCGTTTCGCCTACACAGTAGGCTTCTTCAGGAAAAAGGGAAAGTAGGCAGGAACAGAAAGAGATGGGAAGACGATGTAATCGGGCCATCACCCTTGAAGTCGAAAATTTTGAGGTTGCCCAGTCCCCCCGGCCGGGAGGGTTCAGTTCCCTAGTCGGGAAAAACCTTTCTGAAGATAAAAGCGACATTTGCGGAGCTTAAATACTGTCGGAGGAGAGGGGGCGGGAGTTTAGTGTAGTGAGAATTACCCAATGAGAGGTCAGGCCCCTCTCAGATCTAACGTTCTCACTTAAAAGGGTTGTCAAAGGGGTTTTTCCCTGTTTCAAGAGGCCATGGGTTGCAGTGTTGACAGAGAACATCTGTAGTTTAAATTGGTTCAGAGAACCGTTTTGGGATAAATTAGACCACATGTGCAACCTTGGGTATCTTTATGAAAAAAGGAAACCCAAGAGTTGCCCTGTGTCTAATTTATCAAGATGAACACCCAAAAAATGGTTTTCTTCCCGCCCGGGTTGGTAGGTAAGACACATGGGCCCTTTAAGTTGGCCTATGTTTTCTTACCTACCAACCTGTCGGTATTGTTTTCCCAAATTTTTGATGTTCTTTAAACTCCCTACACAAACCCCCTAAATTTTGCCCCCCTTTTGCCTCTGGATTACTTCCCTTCCCTCTTAAAAAGCTGTAATGCTTTTCCCCCTTTTCCAAAACCCAAAAAAAGACCACTCGGGATCTGGGAAAACTATCCCCCTATCAGCCTCCTCGAAATTTTTTAGGAAAACTTTTTGGAAAAAACTCAAAACCTCGCCTTCGCAGATACGGAACCCCCCAACTCTCTTTTTCTGAGGGCCCGTTTGGCTTCAGAAACACACGACCCCAAAACGGGGATACCTTTAAATCATTCTAACTACTCCAAAATCCACAAAAAACAAAGAAAAAGGACAGCCCTGGTTGCAAAAGACGTTAAAAAAAGTTTTTGGGGACATTTGGACAAAGGGTCAAGTACAAACTCTGCACTAATTTTAAAACCGGGCCTCTAAATACTCGTAAACTCCTCGGCAACTTTCTAGCCCGGGCCCTCCCATGAGAAAAAAAATTCCAAGGCTGTTACTCTGACTACCCCAAAACGCTAAATTTTGGGTACCCAGGGATCTGTCCTCTCCCCTACCCTCTGCTTTTTATACACAAACGACATTCCAACACATGTAAAACCAAAAAACTCCTCACATGGGCCTATGCAGACGACATTACAAACTTATCAACATGACAGTATAGAAAACCAAATCAAAAACAAAAAAAAACCAAATGGGGTCGGGAAAAAGGAAAAAACCAAATGGGGGAAACCAAAAATTTTAAAGGAAAAAACCCAATTGCAGTTTAAACAGCTTAAAATTTTTTCCCCCTTACCCCCGGTTTTTTAAAATCCTTTCTTTTACCGGTTCCAACTAAAGAAAAGCTGAACCCGGGGGCCTTAACCCATCCCCCAACCCAAAATCACTTCCTTTTTTAATCCCCTTGAAAAACTTTTTCCTTTTCCCCCCCCCCCCCACCTTTTCAACTCAAACTGAAACGTTAGAAAGGCTCGCGGGCCCTTTCATTGGGAAACTTCCCCCAAGGGGCCCACCCAAAACACCCTCCAAATCCCTAAACGCCCCTCCGAAAAAACCCTTACCCCCTCTGGCCCTCTCCCCTTGGGCAAGCTAAAAAACCAACCCCCTTTTTTAAATTGCAGGTGCCAAAAAGGGGCTTTTTGTGGCTTTGCCCCCAGGGGGAAAAAAAAATCCCAAAAAAACAAAGTCCCTCCCCCGGGGGAAATTTTCCCTCGGTCTTCTGGAACGCTAATTTAAAGGGACGTTTCCCCAATTTTTGGGACAAAGCTACTATTTTCTTTTTCCCTTGAGGAAAATTTTGAAAAACCCCCAAACCAAAAAACCTTTTTGGGAAATTAAGCAATTCCATTTTGGGTATTTTATTTTTTGCCCCTTTTCGCCTTTAAAGGGTTTAAAATCCCAAATCCCGGAACCTTTTAACTTGAGATAAAAATTTTTTATTTTTAAAAAGTTTCCCAAACTAGGTTCCTTCGCACCAAATGGCAATTTGAGGGAAAAGGTTTAAATCAGTCCCCCCTTGGAACTAGTTTTTATTTTTAAAGTTTTGCCTGGAAATTTGTTTTGTTAACTAACTGGGTCGAAATTTAAATAAAATCCCCAAATTTTAAATATATTTAATTTAATTTGTTTTATTTATAAATTTTAATTTTTAAAATTTTTAAAATTTTGGTATAAAATAAAATTTTATTTTAAAATTTTAAAACTTTAATTTATAAAATTTTTATTAAATTTCCTAAATATTTTAATATTTAAAATAAAATAAATTTAATAAATTTATAATATATTAATTTTAATTATTTATTTAATTAATTCTTTTAAAATCTAAATAATAAATTTATTATAATTAAAATATTAAATAAAATTAATTAATATATATATATATATTATATTATATAATAATATTTTAAGTTTATATATTATTATATATATATTATATTTTTATTTTTTAAAAGTAAAAGGCACAAGTGGAAAACTAATGTGACATTTATTGTGGAAAACCGTTCGCTCACCAGGAGCTTTATCAATAATGGTTTTTGAAAAAGCTCCTGGAGAGCGAAACGTTCCCACAATTTTGCCCACATTAGTTGAAATTGTTTTCCTTTTACTTTACATTTTTGTCGGTAATTCTCCCAAACTTTATTTATTTTATATATATATAATTATTTTATATAATAATTTTATATATATATATTTTTATATATATATTTATTTATATAAAATATATATTTATATATAAAATATATTATATTATAAATATATATATAATTATATTTTATATATATTTTATATAATATATATAAAACCATTAACATATATTAGGGAGGGTATGGGATGTGAAATTTAGATATGGCGGATGCGGTTTTTGTATTCGGATGTCTTATCATTTTGCGGATCCCGGATGAAAAAATGTGGATATTGCTTACTTACAATTGGGATGCGGATGCGAATTGCGGTTTGTCACATCTTGAAAATTCCGCCGGATGCGGAGGTTTGCAGGAAAAAAGAAACCCCCTTTTTTTTTTTTTTAAAAAATTTTTGGGGGGGAAAAATCGATTCCCTTTGGGGTTTCCCGAAACTCTCCCCTTTTTTTTTTTTTTTTTTGGGGGGGGGGGGTTTTTTTTAAAAATTTTTTTTTTTAAAGGGGCTTTTAAATTTTTTTAAACCTTTTCCCCCTGCTTATTTTTTAAACCCTTTTTTTCCCAAACCCACTGTCTTCAAGTTTTTGGGGGGTTTTTTGGAAAAAAATGGGGGAAAAAAAAAAAAACCCCGATGTTTCCAATTTTTTTTTTAAACCCCCCTAAAAGGAAAAACAAAGGGGGGTTTTTAAAATTTAAACCCCCCCCCAAAAAAAAAAAAAAAACCCCCCCCCCGGGGGGGGGGGGTTTCCCCCCTTGGGAAATTTTAAAATTTTTTTGGAAAAAAAAAAAGGGTTTTCATTTTTGGGGGTTTTTTTGGGAAATAAAAAAAAAATTTTTTTCGATGGCTAAAAAAAAAAAAAAAAAATTTTGGGGGGGGGGGTTTTATTGGTTTGGGGGAAAAAATAAAAAAAATAAAAAAAACTTTAAAACTTGGGAAACCCCCCCCCGGTTGGGGGGGAAACCCCCCCCCCGGGGCCCCCTTTTAAAAAAAACCCCGGGGGGGTTTTTAAAAAAAAAATTTTTTCCCCTTGGGGCCCCCCCCCCTTCCCCCCCAAATTTTTTTTTTCCCCCCCCCAAAAAAAAAAAACTTAAAAAAAAAAAATTTTTAAAACAAAACCCCCCTTTTTTAAAAAAAAAAAAAAGGGAAAATTTTTGGGGGTTTTTTTTTAAAATTTTCCCAACCTTTAAAAAAAACCGGGGGGGAAAAAAAAATTTTTTTGTCCCTTTAGTCCCTTTTTTAAAAAAGGGTTTTTGGGGGTTTAAAGGGAAAAAATTGGGGGGGAAATAAAAAACCTTTTTTTTTAAAAAATTTGGGGGAAAAAAAAGGCCCCCAAAAAAAATTTTTTTCCCCCCCCTTCCCCCCGGGTTTTTTTCCCCCCCCCAAATTTTTTTAAAAAAAGGGTTTAACCCCCCCGGGTTAAGGGTTTAAATTTTTTTTTTTTTTTTTTTTTTTTTCCTTTAAGGGCCCCCCCGGGAAAAGCCTTTAAAAATAAACCCAAAGGGTTTTTTTTTTTTTAAAAAAGGGGTTTTTTTTTTCAAAAAAATTTTTTTTTAATTTAAAGGGAAAAGGTTTAAAAAAACCCCAACCAACCCTTTAAAAGGGTTTTCCCCCCGGGGTTTTTCCCCCTTTAAACCCTTTTTTTTTCCAAAAAATTTTTAAAAAGGAAAAAAAAAGGGGGAAGGGGCTTACCCCTTTTTTAAAAACTTTAAACCCCCCCTTTTTAAAATTTTCCCTTTTTCCCCTTTTTTTTTTAAAAAAACCCCAAAAAGGGTTTTTAAAAAAAAATTTGGGGGGGAAAAAAAAAACCCCCCCCCCAAAAAAATTTTTTTTTTAAAAAAACCCCCCAAAAAAAAAAAAAGGGAAAAAAAAGGGAAAAAAAACCCAAACCCCCCCCCCCCCCCAAAAAAAAAAAATTTTAAAAAAAAAAAAATCCCCCCTTTTTTTTTCCCCCAAATTTTTTTTTTTTTTTAAAAAACCCCCCAAAAAAAACCCCCAAAAAAAAAAAAATTCCGTTTTCCCTTTTTTTAAAAAAAAACCCCCAAAACCCAAAACCCCCCTACCTTTTCCCCCAAAAAAAAAACCCCAAAAAAAAAACCCCCCAAAAAAAACCCCCCCCAAAAACCCCCCCCCCCCCCAAAAAAAAACCCCCCCCCCCCAAATTTTGAAAAAAAAAATTTTTCCCAAAATTCCCCCCGGAAATTCGGCCCCCCCAATTTTTAAAAATTTTTTTTCCCCCAAAAAAAGGCCCTTTTAAAATTAAAAAAAAGGGGGGAAAAAACCCCCCCTTTTTACTTCCCCAAAGGCCTTTTTTTTTTCCCCCCCCCCTTTTTTTAAAAAAATTTTCCCCCCCAAAAAACCCCCCCCAAACCCCCCCTTTTCCCCCAAAAAAAAACCCCAAATTTTTCCCCCGTTCCTTCCCTTCCCCCCCAAAAAAAAAAAGGGCCCCCCCCCCCCAAAACGATCCCCCCCGGGGGGTTTTTTTTTTTTCCCCCTTCCCCCCCCCCCAACCCCCCCTTTTTTTTTTCCCCCGGGGTTTTTTTTCCCTTTCCCCCCCCCCCCGGGAATTCCGGGGGCCCTTTTTTTTTTAAAAAAATCCCCCCAAAAAAAAGGGGGGGGTTTTTTAAAAAAAAAACCCCAAAAAAAAAATTTCCCCAATTTTTTTTTTAAAAAACCCCGGCCCCGGGGTTTTTTTAAAAATTTAATTTTTTTCAAAACCCAAAACCCCCCCAAAAACC
Source organism: Cherax quadricarinatus (assembly GCF_026875155.1). Lineage (NCBI taxonomy): Eukaryota > Metazoa > Arthropoda > Malacostraca > Decapoda > Parastacidae > Cherax > Cherax quadricarinatus. Next base: position 17,641,247 of record NC_069409.1, read on the forward strand.
CCTTTTCCCCCCCTTTTTAAAAAAAAAAAACCCCAACCCTTTTTTAAAAAAAAATTTTTTTTTTTTCCCCCCTTTTTTTTTTCCCCCCCCCTTTCCCCGGGCCCCAAAAAAATTTAAAAAGGCCTTTTTTTAAAAATTTAAAAAAAAATTTTTTTAAAAAAAAAAATTTTGGGGGGAAAAAAAAAATTTCCCCCCAAAAAGGGGCCCCCCCCAAAAAAAAAAAAAATAAGGGAAAAATTTTTTTTTTAAAAAAAAACCCCTTAAAAATTTTTTTTTTTAAAAAATTTTTTAAAAAAAAAAACAAAACCTTTTAAAAGGGAAAAAATTTTAAAAAAAAAAAAAAAAAAAATTTTTTAAAAAAAATTTTAAAAAACCCCCCAAAAAAAAAACAAAAAAATTTTGGGGGGTCCCCCTAAAAAAGGGGGGGGGCCCCCCCCCCCCTTAAAAAAAAAAATTTTAAAAAAATCCCAAAACCCTTTTTTTTCCCCCCCCCCCGGAAAAAAAATTCAAAAGGGGGGGCCCCCCTTTTGGGGGGGGTTTTTTTAAAAGGGGGGTTTTTCCCCCTTTAAACCCCCCCAAATTTTTAAAAAAAAAGGGAAAAAAAACAAAAAAAAAGAAAGGGGCCGGGGCCCCCCAAAAAAATTGGGGACCCCCCCCAAAAAACCCCCCCTTTTCCCCTTTTTAAAAAAATTTTTAAAAACCCTTTTAAAGGGGGGGGGCTTAAAAATTTAAACCCCCCCCCCAAAAAAAAAACAAAATTTTTTTTTCCCTTTTCCCCCCCCTTTCCCCTTTTCCCCCCGGAAACCCCCTTTAAAAAAATTTTTTTTAAAAAAACCCCCCCTTTTGGGGGGGGGGCCCCCCCCTTTTGGGAAAAAAAAATTTTTTCCGGGTTTCCCTTTTTTCCCAAAGGGGGAAAAAAAAGGAAAGAAAATTTTTTTTTAAAAAACAAGGAAAAAAAAAAATTTTTTAAATTTTTAAAACCCCCCAAAAAAATTTTTAAAAAAAAAATTTTTTTTTTTTTTTTTAAAAAAAAAAAATTTTTTTTTTTTTTAAAAAAAATTTAAAAAAATTTTTTTTTTTTAAAAAAAAAAAAATTTTTTTTTTTTAAAAAAAACCCCCTTAAAAAAAGGGGCCCCCTTTTTTTTTTTGGGGGGGGAAACTCTATTTTTGAAAGGGTTTTTTTTTTTAAAAAAAACCCTTTTTTTTTTCCCTTTTTTTAAAAAAATTTTTAAAAAAAACCTTTAAAAATTTTTTTTTTATTTAAAAAAAATTTTAAAAAAATTTTTTAAAAAAATAAAATTTTTTTATTATATATATTTTTTTAAAAAAAAATTTTAAAAAAATTTTTAAAAAAATTTAAAAAAAATTTTATTTAAAAAAAAAAAAAATTTTTTAAAAAAATTTTAAAAAATTTTAAAAACAAAAAAATATAAAAAATTTTTTTTTTTTTAAAAAAAAATTTTTTAAAAAAAATTTAAAAATTTTTTTTTTGGGAAAAAAAATTTTTTTTTAAATTTTTTTTTTTTAAAAAAAATTTTTTTTAAAAATTCCCAAAAAAAATTTAACCCCAAAAAAAATAAATAAAATTTTTTTTTTTAAAAAAAAAAAATTTTTAAAAAATTTTTTTTTAAAAAAATTTTTTTTTTAAAAAATTTTTTAATTTTTAAAAAAATTTTTTTTTTAAAAAAAAAAATTTTTTAAATTAAAAAAAAAATTTTTTAAATTTTAAAAAAAAAAAAAGGGGGGGGGGCCCCAAAAAAAAATTTTTAAAAGGGGGGGGGAAAAAAAAAATTTTTTTAAAAAAAAATTTAAAAAAAAAATTTTTTTAAAATTTTTTTTTTAAAATTTTTTTAAAAAAAAAAAAATTTTTTTTAAAAAAAAATTTTGGGGGGCCAAAAACCCCCCCAAAAAAAAAACCCTGGGGTTAAAGGTTTTGGAAAAAAGGGGAAGGGGGAAAAAGGGGGAAAATTTTTTTGGGGGCCCCAAAGGGGGGCCCTTTTTTTGGGCCAAAATTTTTTTTTTAAAAAAAAGGGGGGGAAAAAAGGGTTTTTTAAAAAAAAAACCCCAAAAAATTTTTAAAAAAAAAATTTTTTATAACCTAATATATATATATATATATATATATTTTAATATATATAAATATTTTAATATATTATAATATATATATTGTCGTGCCGAATAGGCAGAACTTGCGATCTTGGCTTAAATAGCAACGCTCATCTTGCCATATAGGACAAACGAAAATTTGTGTATGCAATAATTTCGCCAAAACTCATTCTGAACCTGACGAAAAAAAATATATATCACTATGTTTATTTAGTTTAAATTATTGTAAACAAATCTAAAATATATTTAGTTCGGTTAGGCTAAAATAAATTGTTCTTCTTATAATAAGGTTTAGGTAGGTTTTCTAAGTTTCTTTTGGATCAAAATTAAAAAATTTTACATTAACATTAATGAAAACAATATATCTTAAACGTATAAGATAAAATTTTAGAAAGGACTTTAATTTAAATGAGTTCTTGATAATTGACCAGTTTTTAACATATTCGGCACGACATATATATGTATCTATATATATATATAATATATATATATATATATATATATATATATATATATATATATATATATATAATATATATATATATATGTATATATATATATAGCTTTCGATAGAGTTCCACACCAGAGGCTATTGGGGAACCTTAAGGCACACGGAATGGAAGGAGAATTTTTTTCCTGGTAGAGGCATGGCTGACAAATAGACAGCAGAGAGTTTGCATAAATGGGGAGAAATCAGAATGGGGGCACGTCACAAGCGGTGTTCCTCAGGGATCAGTGTTGGGCCCGTTGTTGTTCACAATTTACTTAAACGACATAGATGAGGGAATAAATGGCGACATAAGCAAATTTGCTGATGACACCAAAATAGGCCGTCCAATTCATTCTAATGAGGGCACTAGAGCACTCCAGGATTATTTGAATAGACTGATGCAATGGTCGGAGAAGTGGCAGATGCAGTTTAATATTAGCAAATGCAAAGTTCTAAATGTTGGACAGTTAAATAACCATGTCACATATAAACTAAATAATGTAGCTCTTAATACTACTCATTGCGAAAAGGATTTGGGAGTTCTGGTTAGCAGTAATCTAAAACCAAGAAAACAGTAAATTTGTGTTCACAATAAAGCTAACGTTTCTTGGCTTCATATCAGGGGGGGAAAAAGAAAAATAATAAAGTCCTCAGGTTGTTCTTCAACCTATATACCCTTTGGGTTAGGCCTCTTTTAGACTAGCTGCCAGTTCGGTCCCCGTTTTACAGAAGGATGTAAATGCTTGGAAAACTACAGAGGAGGATGACAAAGATACCCCCATGTACAGAAATTTCCCTAGGGATAGATTGGGGGCCCAATCTCCCTCTCCGAAAGGCAAAAATTTGGGGGGGATATGATCGAGGGTATAAATGAAAAAAAAAAATAAAAGGGGATGTAAAAAACTGCGAAAATTTCCAGCCAAGACAGGCCGCAGCAATGGTTTCAACTTGGAAAAATTCAGATTCGGGAAGGATAAGGAAAGCTTTGGGTTTGGAAATAGAGTTGTGGATGGTGGAAAAAACTCCTGATACATTTTATTCAGGCAAAAAAACGTTGTGTAGTTTTAAAAATGGTTGATAAAATACATGATGGGTGGGGTGGGGGAGTTGGGCCTGACTAGTTTGTGCTGCGGGGGTCGGTGCCGTTTTCCTTTCCCTTGAGGGGGGGTGACCAGACGGGTGGGTCATTGGGCTAACCGGGGGGGGGGACATGGACCGCCCGAGGGGTCAGTACCTGTTGAGTTTTCCCTTTCTTTCTTATGTTTATTTATATTTATATATGTATGTATGTATGTAGTATATATATAAAAAATATATTTATAAAATATATATATTATATAATTATATATATATATTTTATATAATATATATATAATATGTCGTCCCGAATAGGCAGAACTTGCGATCTTGGTTTAAAATAGAACACTCATCTTGCCATATAGACAAGCGAAATTTGTGTATGCAAAAATTTCCCCAAAAACTTCTTAACCTAACGAAAAAAATAATTTCACTGTTTTTGTTTGCATTAAATTATTGAAAACAAATCTAAATATATTTAATTAGTTAGGCAAAAAAATTGTTCTTGTTATAATAAGGTTGGGTAATTTTCTAAGATTCTTTTGGGAGAAAAATTTAAAAATTTTTACTTTAAACATTAAAAAAAAAATATATCTTTAAATTATAAGAAAAATTTTAAAAAGGGACTAATTTTTTAAAAAATTTTCTTGCTAATGCCCAGTTTTACAATGGGCACACATATAAATATATTTTAAAATATAAATAAAAAAAAAATATAATAAATTAATATATATAAATAATAAATTTAAAATTATCAAAACCAGGACGAGTGTTTTGACAATAAAAAACTGCGAAACCCAAGGGTTTAAACCCCAGTTTACGGCCTCCTCGGGTAACGAGAACCACATGAGGGTTTTAAACCAAGGACCCCCCAACCCTAAAAAAAGGCGCCCCAGCCGACTAGGTTGGGCCTAAACCCCGGGGCCCGTACGGAGGTGGGGGAGCTTCTAAGCAATTTCATTCTTTTCCCCTTGGGGTGTACAGCCTTACAAACATATTTATATAAATTGAAACCACGGACGAGTGGTACTGACATAAAAAAACTTCGCTAACCAAATTCGAACCCATGTTGTACGGTTCCCTCATGGTAAGGGAAACCACATACGTTTTAAACCACAGGAATTTTTGCGGTCTTCTTTATCCTTCCCGACTTCATTTTTTTTGTTTGGGGGGGTTTAAATTCAAGGGCCTTTTGCTGGACAGGCTTGTAGCATGTCAAGGTTTCTTTGTAGCCCTTTCCCTGACCCTCACCCGATTTAATTCTCCCTTTAAATTCACATCATCTGAAAACGGAAAATTTTGGGGTCTATCCCTCCTTATAACTTACATATACCAAAAAAGCACAGGTTAGACGACCCCTGGGGAACCCCACTTTTCAAGCCCCCAAATCTGACCCGTTATTCTTTTCTTCTCTGTACAACGGTTTAGGCCGTGGAGGTAGCGAGGTAGCAAAATAGGGCGGGGACTAGTTTGGCTTTAATTGGGTAGGAGTAGTACACAAGGGGCATGTAGGGAGTGACCGCAAGCCGTCCGTGGGGGGGGAGCCCGTGCTGTAAAGTCGGTGGGCCTGAGTGAGGGAGGGGCATGGGCCGGGGGGCTGGCGTGCCTACCAGGGGCCTGGCACAAAGGGCAGCACCTATGGCGCGAAATATAATAAGCTCAGACAGCATGGGCTCCCCCCCGTGCAGACAGTACGGGCTGCTACATATGCTCAGCCACCTACCGCGTTTTCGTCCCGAGCGACAATACGGGGGGCCCCGTGGTAAAAGGGAATTACGACACTAACTACCCCAGAGGGGGACTGGCTTTCGCTCATAGTAAATCAAAAAGGGACTAAAAATCAACGGGAAAAAAAAAAACTCCCCACCCAGGGAAGAAAAAAGGTTTGCCCCACTGTTTCATCGGGAGAGAGTCCGGAGACGTCAACTGGAACTAAAATTTTCTATATACGGGTTGTCCGCGGGGCTGAACATCTTTTACACTCGTCTAAACGTTGTTCCCCCTCACACTGCAAACAATGACTGACAGTAGCTTTCCAAAGGTGGACATGTGACTCAGAGGCACACTGCCCTGACCGTAATACGGGCTTTTTTTTCCTTTTGTTTAAAAAAACACGGTGACAACGACAATAATCTAACCATGAATTTCATTACACCGGGGTACCCTTCAAAAGTATTTCAAAATTACATGATTTGTCCACCCTGACTCCATTATCGACAGCTATAAAATTTTGGGGCAAAACTAGCTAGGAGTCAGAAATCGTAGGGTACTCAATGTCACGAAAGTACTGTTGCCCTGGGTCGCGGGCCATAAGTATGGAGCCTTACGGGGCCGTTTTCCGTACCGTAGTAGGGGGAGAAAGGATAGACGGTTTGTCCCTAACATTAGCTGATCGGGCGTTGCCCGCACCCCCCTCCGCTCTGCTTGGGCCTGCATAGGGCCCCAAAACTTCAGTAAACAAGGGGGGTTCCTTGATAGTTCCCGTAGAAACCCCTCACCCGCTTATTGCCCCGGGGTGCGTAGAAAGGTAAGGACCCACAAACTTTTGGGACAAGTTTGTGCTACCTGGGGGCTGCACTGGGTTAGCAACAAAATTTGAACCTGGTTTCCCCTTTGCTTTTCCTTTGGGGCGGGGATTGCGCTCAACGTGAACCTATCGACTTTCAAGGTTCCTGACCCCCTGAAGACAACTGCGTTGCCTCACTTTACTACACTGGGGGGTTTTCAGTATCGAAGTAGGGCTAGGGGAGCAAAGAATTTCATATGGTAACGTTTTTCTAGCCCTACAAAGCAAATGAGGTTCTCCCCATCGAGCTGTTTAGGGGGGAATTTAAAGTACACGAACATCTGGGGGAAGCCCATCCCTGTATACAACTTGGGGTTTGGGTTTCTCTGAGCACCTCCGGGGCTTTGGGGTTTGTACTTCAGCAAGACCTTACTCGCAGGTGGCTGGGCTACTGGCGCTTGATGAAAGTTGAACTGGAGCAAAGATCCCCCCGCATATGCCATTTTTAAATCAGACCCATTTTCGACGAAAGGGCACTGGCAAGTTGACGAAGAACAACATGCTCACGGAAAGCACTAGCGACCGTTTTTCGGGGTTTTTATCAGGAAAGGGGACTAATTTACGTACCGCGTCAATTTTTCTACCATTACAAAGGGGCTTATTTCCCTTTTCCGAGGTCGAGAAGTTTGTCAAAGGTCGACGAAATTCTCTCCCAGGGCTCCTTTGTAATGGGATACTTTAGAATGGGGGTTTGGGGCCCGTAAGGTACCCTTGTCTGTAGGGAAAAAACCAAAAAGGGGTACATGCTGGGAATGTCCGCTGCATCTTAGGCCGAAATATTTTATTTTGCCTGTTTGAACGCGTCCTTCCCGGGGACGACACCGGGACATTGTGGGAAACAACCTAATTGTAGTGGGACATGGGTTGGTATCACCAGTTGGGAATTTGGGTTTTGCCGGGGGCCACCAATGTGCAAAAACGGCACATACCCCTGGTTCCCCCAAACCTTTAGTGGAAAAGGGGGGACTTGACCCGTAAATCAACGTCCTCCTTGGCAGGAAACGAAGGCTGGAGACCACACAGGGGCCTGTCGTTGGGCTCTCCGAGATCCTCAACAAGAACGAATTGCCTACACTCACGAATGTATATGTCTCGACAGGGCTCAGCTACAACATTTTGCTTACTGGGACATAGCAAATTTCAGGGTTTTATCATTGAACTGAGCGACCACCGGCAGCTTTCCCCCAAGGTTCTTATTTGCAAAAAGGGCCCAAAAGGGGGAAAAATCTGTTAAATTTATAGGGTAATGATAGATGATACCCGAAAATGACTCAGGGGCCCTACAATGGAAAAGCTTCTAGCTCTGCACTGAATAAATTACTTCCGCTTTTGTAAGGCACGGCTAGATAGGGAAAAAGGGGTTGCTTACCCTTAATTCCTGTACAAGTGCACCGATGCAACTTTTCGGCATCATCTCAAGGGAAATGCCTTGGTGAAATAGGGGAAACTAAGGGGTTGGGGGGTGATGTTAAAATTGTTCTTAAGAATGACAAAAACTCGTTCCTGACACCGTTCACCAAAAAAGGGGGATCCCCCTTTTAATAAGCGTGTCAGGGTGCAGCAATGGTGGAGAACCTGCGATAAAGGTGGTAGAAAACCCCCCAGGCCTATGAAAGGGCCGGTGATCCCCCGTCATGGGTCGGGGAATTTTTTTGCACGGCCCAATTTTTAGACTCGTCCGTCTTTATGCCATCTGATCACTACTGACCCAGAAATTTTTTTTTCCTCCGGGGGAAATGACATTTTGGGGGCTTTTCCTTTAAAATTTTCCTGAGCTAGCCTGTCCAAAACCTGTAATTTTTTCAAAATGTGACGGGGCATCTTCAACTGACATGAGTCATCCCGGTAACCCTGAGGGCCACCTAGGAGGGTACGGGAAAAATTTTCGTCATCAAACACTAAATTTGGGTTGGGGTTTCCGCGCAACCGAAAGGCATCACCTGAATGGTAATGACCAGTTAGTAGAGAAAGCTTCAACCTCTGCCTCATCATGGGGGGATCTGCCAGAACCCTTTTAAGAAAATCAAAAGTTGAAAAGACCCTTTTATCGCCGTGTTTTGCAAAGGGCTTAGAAATGGGAATGGAAAGCGGTCTGGGATGGGACATGCATTCAGTTTCCTTTAATCAAACAGGGGCCAGGTTCCGTCTTTCTTGGGAACCCGAATAAGGGGGGGCATTCCACGGGGGGGTGGACTCCTCAAAACTCCATCACGGAGCATCCGTGTAATGAGTTTTTTCGCAAGACTCTTTTTTCGCATGTGGCAGGGATACGCAGGTACATAAATGGGGTTTTGTACCTTTGTCAAGTGGAAAGGTGAGAGACGTGGGTCAAAAAAATTGACTCACCTTCTAGTGCGACTGCAGAACGTGCACGATTGAGAACCTGGAGAAGTTTTGGGACCTCTTCAGGATAATCTGTCAATGCTAGATCATCTTCCTGCACTGGCCGGGTGTTGGAAGAGTCAGCAGCAGACTCGCCTGGGAGAACTGCACTCACAAGGAAGTCAACTGGGGCTTCACCCTCCACTCTCACCGGGAGAGGGAATCTGACAAGGTCGACAAGTGAGGTATTCTTCCGCAGGGGAAATTCTCGACTATGCATGTTGACAACAAGGACTGGGTAGGAGTGAGTACACAACGGACAGTGTGAGGGAGTGACCGCAAGCCAGTCCGTGGAGGGGGAGCACTTGTGTCTGTCAAGTCAGTCGGCCTAGGAGTGAGGGAGAGGCATGGGCCGGCAGGCTGGCATGCCTACCTAGAGGCCTGGCTACAGAGGGCAGCACCTGAGTGGCGCGAAATATGAACTAAGCTGGCAGACAGCATGGGCTGTCTGTGCAGACAGTACAGGCTGTCTACACACCTCGTCATGTACCATGATTCATTGTTGCCTCCCTGTCAGGTATTCTCTGATCCAGTGCCTTTCCTGTTATGTGTGCCTGATCCTCTAGCTTTTGCATTAACCTCTTCTGAGGAACTATGTCGGAGGCCTTCTTGCAGTCCAATAACATGCAGTCTATCCACCACTCTCTTTCGTGTCTTACTTCTGTTACCTTGTCACCAAACACCAGTAGGTTTGTGACATAGGATTTTCCTTCCCTGAAACCGTGCTCGTTGTCATTTATAAGCTTGTGTCTTTCTAGGTGCTCCACCACTCTAGTCCTGATCTTCTCCATAACTTTGCATACCATACACATCAGTGACACAGGTCTATAGTTTAATGCCTCTTGTCTGTCCCCTTTATTAAAAATTGGGACTATAATTGCCTTCTTCCATACCTAAAGTAGTTGCCCAGTTTCAATGGATGTGTTGAAGATTTTTGTTAGTGGCATACACAGCATCTCTGCTTCCCTCTAAGAACCCATGGAGAGATGTTGTCTGGTCCCACCACCTTTGAGGTATCAAGTTCACATAGGAGCTTCTTCACCTTCTCCTTGATTGTGTGTATTTCATTCAGCACTTGTTGGTGTACCTCCCTATTCTGAATTCCTGGAGTCCTTCCTCTCTCCACTGTAAATACTTTAAATCTCGTGTTGAGCTCCTCACATACCTCTTGGTCGTTTCTTGTGAACCCCCCACCTTCCTTTCTCAGCCTGATTATCTGGTCCTTGACGGTTGTTTTCCTCCTGATGTGGCTATACAACAGCTTCAGGTCAGACTTGACTTTTCATGCTATGCCATTTTCGTATTGTCGCTGAGCCTCCCTTCTTATCTGTGCATATTCGTTTCTGGCTCTTCTGATAATCTCTTTATTTTCCTGGGTCTTTTGTCTTCTGTACTTTTATCATTCTCTATTCCACTTAGTTTTTGCCTCCCTACACCTTAGGGTGAACCAAGGATTCGCTCTGGTCTTCCCATTATTTCTGTTTCCCTTAGGAACAAAACTCTCCTCTGCCTCCTTGCATTATGCTGTCATATAGTCCATCATTTCTTGTACTGGTTTTCCTGCCAATTCTCTCTTGCACTGAACGTCTTGCAGGAAGTTCCTTATGCATCTGTACTCCCTCCTTTTGTAGTATGGTTTTTACTCATCCTTTTCCTGCTACCCTCTCTACTTGTAGTTCAGCTATGTAATCAAAGCACAGAGCTACATGATCACTAGCTTCAAGGGACCTTTCGTATGTGATATCCTCGATGTCAGAACTACTCAAGGTGAATACAAGGTCCAGTCTTGCTGGGTAATCCTCACCTCTCTCTCTGGTAGTGTCTCTAACATGTTGATGCATGAGGTTTTCCAGTACCACATCCATCATCTTGGCTCTCCATGTTTTGTGACCCCCATGGGGCTCCAGGCTTTCCCAGTCGATCTCTTTGTGATTGAAATCACCATAACTAGTAACTTTGCTCTCCCCATGTGAATTCTTCTCGCCACCTCGGCTAGTGTGTCAACCATTGCTCTTGTTGTATTCTTCTCTTGGCCTCCTGCAGTTCTGTGGGAGGTTGTACATTACAGCATTACCATCTTATGGCCCTCAGACTGGATTGTTCCTACTATGTAGTCCCTTTCGCCCATTCTATCAATTCCTTCCATTTCCTCAAATCCCCATCAGTTTTAAATAAGCAGTGCAACCCCCCTTTCCCCCCCCTTTCTTCTCTATTTTTTTCCCTCAGGATTTGAAAAAAACTGGGCTTTTAAAGATTGCATCTGTTACCCACCCCTGGTGATTTCATTTCTGTGAGTGTTTATTATATCGGGGGAAATGTTCCTTGATTTTTTCATGCCACTCCAAACATTTTTTTTTTTTTTCCAAATCTGCATTTGTATCCCCACCCCCCTTCAAGTTTTTTCAAAAATTTGTGGTTTGGGGGATCATTGGAGCTGGGGAAGGAGACCTATGGGGAAACCCTATGGGGGGAAAGTTTATAAAGGGGGTTGGGGGGGGGAAATTGGGGGATGGTATTTGTTTTTTTTTGGGGTTAGAATGCAGGGTTCCTTGGGGGTTTTGCCGGGTTTGGGGGATTTCTGTGGGTTTTGGTTGTGGGGAGGTTGTTTTGATCTTCCTTTTTGAGTCTAGGTTTTTCCTGTTTTATCCCCAAATCTTAAACCCCCCTTTCCCCCTCCTTCATCTCAGTCCCCTCTCTTTCAGTTTTCCCTTTCTTCTATTTTCTGTTCAGTCGAGTTACCCCCCCGGGTACCCCAAAGATGTCCCTTGGGCCCCTTGCTTGTTTGGGGAACCACTTCTGCCTTAAAAAAAAACTTTGACCAGCCTTGTTTTCCCTTTTTGAAATATCCTCTTTTCTCAGAAAATTTTTGTACTGGGCCCAATGCCCAATCTTTCTATTGCTTTTGATACTTTAAAACGTTTTTTCCCTCCCCCCCCCTTTTTCTTCTTGCTTCGTAATTTTTCCCCCCTCAACTTTCCTGGAGTTTCTTAAACAAATGGTCTTTTTGTTTTTCCTTTCAGTTTTCCCCGGGGGCCACTGCTGTGGTCTGGGGGCCTCTGTTATATAGCTTAAATTTTTTCATTTTTTTAAAACCCCCTTTGGGAATGTTCCTGATGTGCCCTTTCTTTTTTTCTCAGGCCCTCCCGATGGTCTGATGGGGGCCTCTGAAAAACAGTTTTGCTCCTTCGTTCCTACAGCCCCCTTTTTTGTGACTGAGGAGCATTTCGTTTGTCATGCCAGAAATTCTCTTTATTTCTTTTAGGTTTTTTTCAGTTTTTTCATTTTCCTCTTTTTAATCTCTAAAATTTTTAGCCTCGCTGCTGTACTTGCATCTTCCACTTCCGGCTCTCGCAGCAATCCTCCCCTCCATTTTTAAATTTTTAAGCTCTTTAGTTTCCCTTCCCCACTCATGTTCATTTTTTCCTGAGCTTGCTACTAAATTTTTCCCTTTCCCCTTTGCTCATTTTCCCCAGCCCCCTTTTTTTTCCCTTCCTGCTCTCTGGAAAAACCTTTTTTTTTTAAATTCCCCCAGGATGAAAAACTTTTTTTTTTGGGGTAGTTTTTTGGGCGTTTTATGTTTGTCTGAGTGTGTGGGGGGGGGTGGAGGGAGGGGAGGGGAAGCTAAAAGACAGAGGCAAAAATGGGAGAGGGGGGGGGGGAAAAAAAAGGGGGGGAATTTTGGGAGAGAGAGAAAAAGGGAGAACATGGGGGGAAGAGGAATGGGAGAGGGGGGGGGGGAAAGGGTTGGAGAGGAGGAGGGGGAGGAAGGGGGAGGGAGAAAGGGAGGAGGGGGGAAGGGGAGAGGGGGGGATCGGGGAGGGAGTGGGGGGGAGGGGGGGGGGAGGGGGGGCGGGGGGAGAAAAGGGGAGTGGTGGGGGGCCCTTGTAAAAGTGGGAATGACTCACCTATTTGTGGGTGCAGGGGTCGATTTTTTGCTCCTTGCCCCCGCCCAATTCACTGATTGCTACTGGGGTCCTCTCTCTCCCTCTCCTAAATTTACCAAACCTTGCCTTAAAACAAGAAATTTTTCCCCTGCCTTCATTTTTTTTAACCTTTCACTTTATGGGCTTTTTCCACTTCCTGACAACCCCAAAAAACGGGAAAAAATACTTTCCTAAAACCCCCTTTTGGTTTTCTTTAGGGTCTTAAACCCTTTCCCAAATTGAAGCCCTTTTTTTTTGGTTCCTTCTCGGGAAACACCCCGGGTCTTTTTTCCACCTGTCAATTCCCCGCAATACTTTAAAATCTTATTATCGGTCTCCCCTGACCCTCCTGTCCTCCAGTGTCGTCAGGCCCCTTTTTTCCCTTTAAACCTTTTCCTTTTTAGGGGCAATCCCTTAGCTCTGGAAATATCTTGTTGCAAACCCTTTTTTGGGGTGTGTGGTTTTGTGGTGTGTGCGTGTGTGTTGGTGTGTGTGTACCCATTATGGGGTTTTCAGGGGTCGAGTCAAACTCCCGGCCCCCCCCTCTTCACTTCGATACTAAATTTTACCCCTCTCCCTGCCCCCATGTATTTGGGCATACCTATTTTTTAAAGCTAATTTTTGGAACTTTCTTCCACTACCCCAAAATCTTTCCCGATTATTCCAATTTTCCCGACAACCCCAAAGCTAAAGAAAAAAACTTCCCAACATCCCTTTTGAATTTATCTGGGTTTTCAGTTTCCAAATTTTGTCCCCTTGTTTCTGTATCCCCCTCTCTGAAACAATTTTAAACCCTTTTCCACCCTTTTCAAAGTTATCTGTCCCCTTATCCCTCCATCCCCTATGTCATCAGGTTGATTTCCCTTTTAAACCCCTCCCCATAAGAATTTTCCCCCGTTCCGAGACTTAACGTGTTGCAAATTTTTGCACTTTTTTCCCAATTTTGTGACGTGTTTGACTAATGGGGGGTTCCCTACTGGGCGCTGCATTTTTTCCCGTATAGGCCCCCACGTACAATGTTTACAATGTCGTGAATGGGCCCCTTTCTCAGATGTTCCCAAAAAGTTTAATTCAAATTTTCCCCCCTTAGGTTGCCAAACCGGTTTGCCAATTCCCTTTTTTGCTGCGGGTTTTTTGATTGAGTGTGCCTCCGGGGGGCTTTTTCGTTATAATGCTTTACCCCCAAAAAAACCTTTTTTTAACGACGTTTGCAGCTGTTGGTTTTCCCCAACCGACTCCGTCTGCGGTCTTTTTATGTCCTTCCCCCTTTTTCATGACCTTACACTTTCTGGGATTAAAAACCCCGGGCCATTTGTCGGGCCCTTTCTTTTTTTGTTTGTCCCGATCCCCTCGTAATCTTAATGATCCTCCCCACTTGTATTCTTTCCCTTTAGGTTTTTAACCCTCATCCAGAGAAAAAGTGCCCCTTTTTGAAACTTTCCTTCCCCCATGTTTATTCACGTAAACCCAAAAAACAGCACCGGGGCCCAGGAAATGAACCTTGTGGAACCCCACTCGAACATTCGCCCACCTTTTGACACCTTTTAGCACGTACCAACCCCAAAGTTTTTTTTTCCCTTTCCCGCAGGGATTTTTCCCCGAAACCATTGCAGGGACTTTCCCCGTATATTTCCCGCCCGCTCCCAATTTTTGCACAAGTTTTTGTTGGTAAAAAGCGAAAAAGCCCCCCTTCCCCCCGGGAAAACTAAAAAGATTCAAAACTCCCATCCCCTCTCTCCTGTCTTACTTCTGTTACCTTAACGTAGAACTCCCAAATAAAATTTTTAAAACCGGATTTCCCATCTCTGAAGCCGTGCTGACTTCATGTATGGCCCCCAAACTTTTTAATGTGTTCCCATACTTTTCTCCTGAAAAATTTTTTTCCATACTTTACATACATACAAGGGCAGTGACACTGGTCTGTAGTTTAATGCGCCTGTCCCCGCCACTTTCTTAAAAAATTTGGGAAATTTCAAAGTGCGTCCCTTCCCACGCCTCAAAGGGAAAATGCCCTTTTTTTTCGGGTAATTTGTAAAGTAAAAGGACACAAGTGGGAACTAATGTGACAATTTTTTGTGGGAAGTTTCGTCTCCAGGAGCTTTAAACAAACCCTTACAAACAAAAACATGGGCAAAAGGGGGGTTTTTTTAAAGGGTTTAGAGGGGGGGAATACTAGTGAATCTCACTTTTGAGCCTTTTTATACCCTCTGGGGTCCCGTATTTTTTGTAAGGGTTGAAAAAAGCTCCCGGGGGGAGCGAAAAGTTTCCACAATAATTTCACTTTTGTTGCCCCTTTTGTCCTTTTTCTTTACAAAATTGTCCCGGGAAATTTTAAACCAAAATTTATTACATTCGTAGATTTCCTGATTTTGCTGCTAAAGACAAAAACAGTTCCCCCCGCTCCCTCTCCCAGTATCCTTTGGGGGAATTTTGGGTTTTCTGGGGCCCCCCGCCTTTTTTTGGGGATCGAGGTTTGGGCCCAGCAGTTTCTTCCCCCTCTACCTTGGTTTTTGGTATTGTGTCCCGCGCCTGCTGGGGCACCCTACCTCCACAGTTTGCCCGGAAGCTTTTCCCGACTCTATTTTTTGAAAATTCTTAAAACTTTTGTTTGTTCATCAATACTTCTTGGTCCTCTTCGTGAGCTCCCCCCCCCCTTTTTCCTCAGCCCCGATTTTCCCGGTCCTTTACGTTTTTTTTCTCCTAATTGCTGTTTTAAAAAACTTTTGGGTTTAGATTTGGGGTTTTGATGTTTTTGTCCCTTCCGTTTTTGCCTCCGGGCCTTTTCCCTTATTCCTGCCCTGTTCGTTTTTTGGTTCTTCTTTCACTTTTTTTTTCTTGGGTTTTTTGCTTTTTTATACCTTTTCCCCTGCTCTAGCCCCATTGGCTTTGGCCCCTTTACACCCCAAAATTTAAAACCCAAAGGGCCACTCTGGTCTTAAATTTTTTTTTGTTGCCCTTTGGTATGAAAAAACCCCCTCTGCCTCCCTGCCCTTAAATGGTCCTATTTTCCATCATTTTATTTTTCTGTCCCTTTCCCTCTAGGTTTTCCCCTTTTCCCACTGGGACTTCATGCAGGAAACTTCTCAAACCCATGCAATCCCCTTTTTTGGGAAATTTGGTTTCTTCTTTGTTCCCCGTACTGCTTGCCCGTGTGTGGTTTTGTGTGTGTGTGTGTGTGTGTGTTGTGTGTGTGTGTGTGTGTGTGTTGTGTGGTGTGTGTGGGGTGGTGTGTGTGTGTGTGTACTCACCTAGTTGAGGTTGCAGGGGTCCCAAGTCCTAGCTCCCCGGCCCCGCCTCTTCACTGGTCGCTACTGGATCACTCTCCCTGAACCGTGAGCTTTATCATACCTCTGCTTAAAGCTATGTATGGATTCTGCCTCAACTACATCGCTTCCCAAACTATTCCACTTCCTGACTACTCTGTGACTGAAGAAATACTTTCTGTGTGTGTGTGAGTTGTGTGTGTTGTGGGGTGTGTGTGTGTGTGTGGTGTGGTTGTGTTTGGTGTGTGTGTTGGTGTTCTCATCTATTTGTGGTTCCAGGGGTCGAGTCATCTGACTCACCTGAGTCTTCAACTTTCAATTGTGAACCCTTGTTTCTGTGTCCCATCTCTGGAACATCCCGTCTTTGTCCACCTTGTCTATTCCGCGCAGTATTTTAGTGTCGTTATCATGTCTCCCCTGACCCTTCTGTCCTCCAGTGTCGTCAGGCCAATTTCCCTTAACCTTTCTTCCTAGGACAATCGCCCTAAGCTCTGGGACTAGTCTTGTTGCAAACCTTTGCACTTTCTCTAATTTATTGACGTGCTTGACTAGGTGTGGATTCCAAATTGGTGCTGCATACTCCAATATGGGCCTGACGTATATGGTGTACAGAGTCTTGAACGATTCCTTACTGAGGTATTGGAAAGCTATCCTTAAGTTTGCCAGACGCTGGTATGCTGCAGCAGTTATCTGATTGATGTGCGCTTCAGGAGATGTGCTCGGCATTATACTCACCCCCAAGATCTTTTTCCTTGAGTGAGGTTTGCAGTCTTTAGCCACCTAGACTATACTCTGTCTGCGGTCTTCTTGGCCCTTCCCCGATCTTCATGACTTTGCATTTGGCGGGGTTAAATTCAAGGAGCCAGTTGCTGAACCAGCTTTGTAGCCTGTCCAGGTCTCTTTGTAGTCCTGCCTGATCTTCGAACGATTTGATTCTCCTAATTAACTTCACATCATCTGCAAACAAGGACACTTCTAAGTCTATCCCTTCCGTTATGTCATTTACATATACCAAAAACAGCACAGGTCCTAGGACTGACCCCTCTGAAATCCCGCTTGTCACAGGCGTCCACTCTGACACCTCGTCACGTACCATGATTCGTTGTTGCCTCCCTGTCAGGTATTCTCTGATCCATTGCAGTGCCTTTCCTGTTATGTGTGCCTGATCCTCTGGCTTTTGCATTAACCTTTTGTGAGGAACTGTGTCGAAGGCCTTCTTGGTCTGGTGCCGTGCTCCTTCCTTGAGTGGAGGTGACCAGACTGGGTGATTCATTGGGCTTATCCGGGGGGGGGTGACATGGACCTGCTCTGCATGGGTCAGTAGGCCTGTTGCAGTGTTCCTTCTTTCTTATGTTCTTATGTTCTTGCAGTCCAAGAAAATGCAGGTTATCCACCCCTCTCTCTCTTGTCTTACTTCTGTCACCTTGTCATAAAACTCCAGTAGGTTTGTGACACAGGATTTTCCTTTCCTGAAACCGTGCTGGTTGTCGATTATACACTTGTTTCTTTCCAGGTGCTCCACGCTCCACCACTCTCCTCCTTATGATCTTCTCCATGACTGTGCATACTATACACGTTAGTGACACAGGTCTGTAGTTGTGTATGTGTGTGTGTGTGTGTGTTTTTCTGTGTGGAATAATATGAGTGTGGCTTTATAAAGTGTGTGAAAAGTAGTGGGTGAGATTGTGTGTTATTGTGTATGAGTGTGTATGTGGAGTTTGTGTGACACATAGTCTACAGTGCTCTTCCTGATCTGTCCCACAACCACCTATTAGCTTTATGTCTTCTATGCTTCATCTGTCTCCTCGCTCTATTCTATTATAAATTGCCTATTGCTATTCGTTATCGAGTATTTGATATCCTATTCTTTATCATAGTAAGAGAGTTGGACCGTTCACGAACAGCTTGGCGGTAAATTGGAACTCAACACCCGACTCCCAGCAAACCTCGCATAGGTTAGATATTTGCGATGTAGCCTGCAGCAGCCTGCAACAGCCTGCAGAAGCCTGTAGATTGTCCAACTCGATGTGATGTCCTGGCGTATATCCACTTCTGTTTTTTGTCATATATAATATAACCTATTCGCTGTATTTCTTTCACTGGTCACACATTTATTTCACTTTATTATCTTTCTTGGGTGAAGCAAAATAAGTCACCGGGTCCTGATGAGGTTTTTTCAAGGGTTCTAAAGGAATGCAAAATGGAAGTCTGTGAACCATTAACTAATATTTTTAATTTATCTCTTCAAACAGGTGCAGTGTCTGATATGTGGAAGATGGCTAATGTAATTCCTATTTTTAAAACAGGGGACAAGTCGTTACCGTCAAATTACCGCCCAATAAGCCTGACCTCAATTGTAGGCAAATTACTAGAGTCAATTATAGCTGAGATTATAAGAAGCCATCTCGATAAGCATAGCTTGATTAATGATACTCAGCATGGATTCACAAGAGGCCGGTCTTGTCTAACTAATTTATTAACTTTCTTCAGTAAAGCTTTTGAGGCTGTTGACCACGACAAAGAATTTGATATTATTTACTTAGATTTTAGTAAGCATTTGACAGAGTTCCGCACCAAAGACTGTTGAAGAAAGTAGCAGCTCATGGCATTGGGGAAGGGTGCTCTCGTGGATCGAATCATGGCTCACAGACAGGAAGCAAAGAGTGTCCATAAATGGGGTTAAATCCGAGTGGGGATCAGTAACAAGTGGCTTCCACAGGGATCAGTCTTGGGCCCGTTGTTGTTTATAATATATATCAATGATCTTGATGAAGGAATTACTAGTGATATGAGCAAATTCGCCGATGACACGAAAATAGGTAGGATAATTGATTCAAACGTAGATGTTAGGGAACTTCAGGAGGATTTAGACAAACTCTACTCTTGGTCAGAAAAGTGGCAGATGCAGTTCAATGTAGATAAATGCAAGGTTCTGAAGCTCGGGAGTGTCCATAATCCTAGCACTTATAAGTTAAATAATGTAGAACTTAACCATACAGATTGCGAAAAGGACTTGGGGGTTATGGTAAGCAGCAACCTTAAAACCAAGACAGCAATGCCTAAGCGTACGTAAATAAGGCAAAATAGATTACTGGGATTTATATCAAGAAGTGTAACAACAGAAGTCCAGAGGTCATACTGCAGCTTTATACATCATTAGTAAGGCCTCACCTAGATTATGCAGCTCAATTCTGGTCTCCATATTACAGAATGGACATAAATTCGTTAGAAAACATTCAGCGTAGGATGACTAAATTAATACATAGCATTAGAAATCTTCCTTATGAAGAAAGATTGAAGACTCTTAAGTTACATTCACTTGTTAGACGAAGAATGAGGGGAGACCTGATCGAAGTGTATAAATGGAAGATAGGTGTTAATAAAGGGGATATTAACAAGGTCTTGAGGATATCTCTCCAAGAGAGAACCCGCAGTAATGGATTTAAATTAGATAAGTTTAGATTTAGAAAGGACATAGGCAAGTATTGGTTTGGAAATAGGGTAGTTGATGAGTGGAACAGTCTACCTAGTTGGGTTATTGAGGCTAGGACTTTGGGTAGTTTCAAATTTAGGTTGGATAAGTACATGAGTGGGAGGGGTTGGATTTGAGTGGGACTTGCACATCAGAGCTTATTTCTTGGGTAGCATTGAAAATTGGGTGGGTCAAATGTTTGTTAGTGGGATGAATTGTAAAGGACCTGCCTAGTATGGGTCAACAGGCCTGCTGCAGTGTTCCTCCTTTCTTATGTTCTTATGTTCTTATGACACGTGGCAACGTCGCTTGTGTGTGTACTCACCTACTCACCTATTTGTGGTTGCAGGGGTCGAGTCATAGCTCCTGGCCCCGCCTCTTCACTGATTGCTACTAGGTCCTCTCTCTCCCTGCTCCATGAGCTTTATCATACTTCGCCTTAAAACTATGTATGGTTCCCGCCTCCACTACGTCACTTTCTAGGCTATTCCATGGCCTGACTACTCTATGACTGAAGAAATACTTCCTAACATCCCTTTGATTCATCTGAGTCTTCAACTTCCAATTGTGACCTCTTTTTTCTGTGTCCCATCTCTGGAACATCCCGTCTTTGTCCACCTTGTCTATTCCGAGCAGTATTTTATATGTCGTTATCATGTCTCCCCTGACCCTCCTGTCCTCCAGTGTCGTCAGGCCGATTTCCCTCAACCTTTCTTCGTAGGACAATCCCCTTAGCTCTGGGACTAGTCTTGTTGCAAACCTTTGTACTTTCTCTAATTTCTTGACGTGCTTGACCAGCTGTGGGTTCCAAACTGGTGCTGCATACTCCAGTATGGGCCTGACGTAAATGATATACAGAGTCTTGAGCGATTTCTTACTGAGGTATCGGAACGCTATCCGTAGGTTTGCCAGACGCCTATATGCTGCAGCAGTTATCTGATTGATGTGTGCCTCAGGAGATATGCTCGGTGTTATACTCACCTCCAGATCTTTCTCCTTGAGTGAGGTTTGCAGTCTTTGGCCATCTAGACTATATTGTGTATGCGGTCTTCTTTGCCCTTCCCCAATCTCAATGACTTTGCATTTGGCAGGGTTAAACTCAAGGAGCCAGTTGCTGGACCAGGCTTGTAGCCTGTCCAGGTCTCTTTGTAGTCCTGCCTGATATTCGTCCGATTTGATTCTTCTCATTAACTTCACATCATCTGCAAACAAGGACACTTCTGAGTCTATCCCTTCCATTATGTCGTTCACATATACCAAAAACAGCACAGGTCCTAGGACTGACCCCTGTGGAACCCTGCTTGTCAGAGGCGCCCACTCTGACACCTCGTCACGTACCATGACTAGTTGTTGCCTCCCTGTCAGGTATTCTCTGATCCATTGCAGTGCCTTTCCTGTTAAGTGTGCCTGATCCTCTAGCTTTTGAAGTAACCTCTTGTGAGGAACTGTGTCGAAGGCCTTCTTGCAGTCCAAGAAAATGCAGGTTATCCTCCCCTCTCTCTCTTGTCTTACTTCAGTCACCTTGTCATAAAACTCCAGTAGGTTTGTGACACAGGATTTTCCTTCCCTGAAACCGTGCTGGTTGCCAATTATACACTTGTTTCTTTCCAGGTGCTCCACCACTCTCCTCCTGATGATCTTCTCCATGACTTTGCATACTATTCACGTTAGTGATACAGATCTGTAGTTTAATGCCTCATGTCTGTCTCCCTTTTTAAAAATTGGGACTACATTTTCCATTTTCCATACCTCAGGGAGTTGCCCAGTTTCAATGGGTGTGTTGAAGATCTTTGTTAATGGCACACACAATATCTCTGCTCCCTCTATATGGACCCACGGAGAGATGTTGTCTGGTCCTACTGCCTTTGAGGTGTCAAGTTCACATAGCAGCTTCTTCACCTCCTCCTTGGTTATGTGTACCTCAACCAGCGCTTGTTGGTGTACCCCCCTGTTCTGATTTCCTGGAGTCCTACTGGTTTCCACTGTAAATACTTCTTTAAATCTCGTGTTGAGCTCCTCACATACCTCTCGGTCGTTTCTTGTGAACTCCCTATCACCCTTCCTCAGTCTGATTACCTGGTCCTTGACTGTTGTTTTCTGATGTGGCTATACAACAGCTTCGGGTCAGACTTGACTTTCGATGCAATGTCATTTTCATATTGTTGCTGAGCCTCCCTTCTTATCTGTGCATATTCGTTTCTGGCTCTTCGGCTAATCTCTTTATTTTCCTGAGTTCTCTGTCTTCTGTACCTTTTCCATTCTCTAGTACACCTAGTTTTTGCCTCCCTACACCTGTCGCGGTCACAAACTGCTAATCCCCAAAGCAGCTCAGGGTCTGTGACCTCACGTGACGACTGACCACTGACCACTGTGTTCTGTCGAGGTCGAGATACACCTTCCTGTATGCTGGCATGTCCCTTAATCTTGCTTTCTCCTGCAGGATCCTGTTCCGAGTCGATTCTGCCTTGAAAGTCACTTTCACTGGCCGGGTTCTTCTTCTTGTAAACCCCCCTATTCTCCAAAAATTTTCCAGCTGGGTCATGTCATCTTCTCCTATTGCTTTTATGATGCTTTCAATGGTTTTTTTTACCTTGTTTTCTTGCTTCATATGTTTCCCCTTCAATTTCCATACACAAAGACTCACCTCTCCCTTTCAATCTCCCAATGTGTATCCTTGTGTATCCACTCATTCAATTTATTTTCCTCCATTGCAGCTTTCCTTTCTTCAGTTTCACTATCTATTGTACTTGGGCTCAGTGGCCTGTCATTTTCCCTTCTCGGCTTTCCCTGGGCTCTGCTGTGGTCTATTAGGGCCTCCACATATAGCTTAGCTCTTTCCTTTACTACAGTCCCCTCTGATAGAACTTCTACATGCAGTTTTGCTCCTTCTTTTCCTACAGTCCCCTTATATGTGACTGAGGTAGCAGTCTCTGATGTCATTCCCAAAATGTTCTTTAGGCTGTTTCAGATTTTTTCAGTTCCTATACTAATCTCTGTATCCTAGCCTCTGCTGCTATGACTTGCATCTCCCACTTCTTGCTTTCCATATCTATCCTCTCTTCCATTCTCATGCTAAGTTCTTCTAGTTTCTTTTCCCATTCTTGTTCCCTTTTTGTGAGCTCTGCTGCCCAGTCTTCCTTTGCAGATTCATCCTCCTGTCCATTGGTTTTCCTTCCTGCTCTCTGGCAATCTATTTTTTTTTTATTTTGATTGCCTCAGAAAGGAAAACTTATGTAATTCTGCATGTTAGGTTAGTAGTGTGTTTGTCCGACTGTGGGGGGGGGGAAAGGTAGAGGAGGAACTGTGGATAGTGGTTATATGGGAGAGGGGTGGGGAGGGGGATTTAGGGGGAATATGGGGAGGGGGATTTAGGGGGGAATATGGGGAGTGAGAAGGAGGGAGAAGCAAGGGGGAGAATGGGAGAGAGAGAGGGGGGAAAGAGGGAGAGGTGGGGAGGAGGAGGGTGACTGAGAGAGGGGGGGATCAGGGGAAGGAGTGAGAGGTTGGTGGGGCAGGGGGGAAGTGTATGTGTGAGTCTGTATATGTGGGTGAGTGGGTGGGTGTGTGTGTGCATGTGTGTGTGTGTGTGTGTGTGTGTGTGTGTGTGTGTGTGTTGTGTGTGTGTGTGTGTGTGTGTGTGTGTGCTCACATAGTTGAGGTTGCAAGGGTCGAGTCCAAGCTCCTGGCCCCGTGTGTGTGTGGGGGGGGGAATTATGTGTGGAATTATGTGTGGGTTTATTAAGTGTCTGAAAAGTAGGTGGAATTGTGCATTGGAGTGTTATGTGGAGTCACAGTGGTCCCTTACCTGACCACAACCTCTTGTGACCTGACCCACACCCTCCTGTGACTTGACGCACACCTACTTGCAATGCTGCCCTCTATGCTTTTACTCCCACCTAGGCTTATAGTAACTTACTCGCCTTGTTCCATAGAATACCAATTGTTATTCCTTATTGAGTACTTGAGTGCCTATTCTTTGTCATGCTAGGAGAGTTGGACCATTCACAATCAGTTTGGCGGTTAATTGGAACCCAAAACCCCACACCCAAACAACTATGCATAGGTGATTACAGAACTTGCAATGCAGCTGTAGCAGCCTGTAGAGTGTCCAGCTCGATGTGACGTCCTGGCGTAGATCCACCTCAATTTCTTCTCGTTATATAATGTACCCTATTCACTGTATTTCTCTCACTGGTCACACGATTGTTTGACTTTATTATCTTTCTTGGGTGACACGTGACAGCATCGCCTGAGCCCTACCTGCTCTGGAACCACCACCACGCTTTACTTTGCAGATCACTTACAAAATTGTGGCTCTCCCAACACTTATGTGGCTCAGGCAGATTGTAAATGGCTTCAAGGAATTGTTCACTACCTTAACACACTTAGCAACACTTGCAGTACACTTGGGTAGTCCTCAAAAACACTTATATTCGCAGATAGGTAAACATAAGAACAATAAAAAGAAGGAACACTGCAGCAGGCCTACTGGCCCATGCAAAGCAGGTCCAAGTCTCCCACCAGCCCAAGCCAATGCCCCAGCCTAAAAAATAAACCATACCATGGGCAGGGATAGAACCCGCGATCAGAGACTCTCAAAACTCCAGACCGTCACGTTAACCACTGGACCAGCTAGTCACAAGAAGATTCGTCCAACTAGGTATATTTCTACACCATAGGAAAGTTAGCATAGGCACCACTATGACCACAAAAGCAAGTTAATACAGCCTAGTCAGGTCAGGTTATATTCACTTAAGGAAGGAGAACAACATCTGACCGTCATAGCAGCACAAACTAGTCAGATCCAACTCACACCCACCCACACCCACTCATGTAATTATCTAACCTAACATTTTAGCTTCTATGACGGTACTCGGGAGTTTGTTCCACTCATCCACAACTCTATTAGCAAACCAGTGCATACCTATATTCTTCATGAATCTGAATTTTTCCAGCTTAAAACCATTGCTGCGAGCCCTGTTTTGGCTAGATATTTTTAGCACGCTATTTACATCCCCTTTATTTATCCCCTTTCCCTTATAACTTAATATACCCTATTCACTTTAGAGAGTGCAGATTCAGAGCCCTCAGTCTATCCTCATAGGAAAGATTTCTGAAATATGGGATCAACTTTGTCATCATCCTTTGTATATTTTCCAGAGCATTTATATCCATTCTGTAATACGGTGACCAAAACTGTGCAGCATAATCTAGATGAGGCCTAACCAAGGATATATAGAGTTGAAGAACAACCTGAGGACTCCTATTATTTATGCTTCTTGATATCAAGCCAAGATATTCCGTTTGCTTTATTGTGAACACTAATGCACTGTTGTCTTGGTTGTGCACTGTTGTCTTGGTTTCAGATTACTGCTAACCAGAACTCCTAAATACTTTTCGCAAACAGTAATATTTAGATCTACATTATTTAGTTTATATGTGCCATGGTTATTTTTCTGTCCAGTGTTTAGAACTTCACATTTGTCAATATTAAACTGCATCTGCCACTTTTCCGACCATTGCATCAGTTTATTTAAATCTTCCTGGTGTGCTCTAATGTCCTGGTCAGAATGAATTCGTAGGCCTATTTTGGTGTCATCGGCAAACTTTCTTATATCGCTCTTTATGCCCCCATCAATGTCGTTTATGTAGATTGTGAACAGCAGGGGGCCCAACACTGACCCCTATGAAACACCGCTCGTGACGTTTCCCCACTCTGATTTCTCCCCATTTATGCAAACTCTCTGCTGCCTATTTATCAACCATGCCTCTAGACAAGAAAAAAAATTCTTTCTCCTATTCCGTGCACATTAATTTTCCTCAAGTTTCTGATGTGTGACTCTATCAAAAGTTGTACTGAAGTCCATATACACAATATCATGACTCACGAAATCGTAATGACACGATTGCGGGCGGGGAGAGATCCCACGATCAGAGAGTCTCAAAACTCCAGACCGTCGCATTAGCCACTGGACCAGCTAGCTACAATAAGGTTCGTCCAACTAGGTATATTTCTACACCATAGGAAGGTTAGCATAGGCACCACTGTGACCACAAATGCAAGTTTTTACAGACGAATCTCCAGCTAGCACGGCCGTGACGAACTCTAGCTCAAGTCCCCTCAAAGCCGCCAACATGACTCTCGAAATCGTAATGACACGATTGAAACAAACCATACCACGGGCGGGGATAGAAATATACCTAGTTGGACGAATCTTTTTGTGGCTAGCTGGTCCAGTGGCTAACGCGACGGTCTGGAGTTTTGAGACTCTCTGATCGCGGGTTCTATCCACACCCGTGGTATGGTTTGTTTGCAATCGTGTCATTACGATTTCGCAAGTCATGTTGACGTCTTTGAGGGGACTTGAGCTAGAGTTCGTCACAGCCACGCTAGCTGGAGATATGTCTGTAAAAACTTGCATTTGTGGTCATAGTGGTGCCTGTGCTAACCTTCCTATGGTGTAGAAATATACCTAGTTGGACGAATCTTATTGTGGCTAGCTGGTCCAGTGGCTAACGTGACGGTCTGGAGTTTTGAGACTTTCTGATCGCGGGTTCTATCCCCACCCGTGGTAGGGATAGAACGCCCCTTTGTAAAACCATGCTGAGATTCGTTGATCAATTCATGCCTATCAAGAGTTCTACGAAATGCCTCGGCAATTATTGATTCCATAAATTTTCTCACTATGGAGGTAAGGCTTATTGGTCTATAGTTCGAAGCTAAGGACCTGTCACCTGCCTTGTAAATAGGTATCACTTTTGCCATTTTCTACTTATCTGGCACTATGCCAGTTTGTAGTGATATTGAAAAGATTAGCCAAAGGTTTGATAAGTTCCTCTTTGCTTTCCTTTAAAACCCTTGCAAACAAATATCAGAGCCTGGGGATTTTTTAGGTTTTAATTTCTCTATTTGTCCGAGGACCATGTCACTAGTTACCCCAATCATGCATAGTATATTATCATCCTGTTCTACACAATTTATTATTTCTGAAATGTCGCTAGTATCTTCCCGAGTAAAAACTTAGAGGAAGTAAGTGTTGAAAAGTTCACACATTTCCTTATCACTCTCAGTGATCTGACCAGAGTTACTCTTAAGTGGGCCTATCTTGTCCCTAATCTTGCTTCTGTATACCTGAAAGAACCCTTTTGGGTTAGTCTTTGAATCTCTTGCGACATTAGCCTCATAATCCCTTTTCGTTTTTTTTATTCCTTTTTTATATTTCTCTTTAACTAAATATATTGATTTCTTAACTGCCCTTCTCCTCTTTTGATTCGCCTATATATGCCTCTCTTTTGATCAATGAGATGTTTAAAGCTATTGTTTATCCATTTAGGTTAATTTTTGTTTGATCTAATTTCCCTACTCGGAACAAAAGTTGTCTGGGCAGCTAGAATTATGCTCTGAAATACATCATATTGGCAACCAACACCACCTACCTGACCCTCTAGTTGGTTCTTTTACAAACTGTTTTAAAAAGCAATCCTGAACCGTATCAAGAAAGTCACTAGACTCAAATTTCCTGTCACATTATTCCAATCAGTTTGTTTAAAGTTAAAATCTCCCATTAACACAACATTTTCATATCTAGATGTCTTATGAATTTCGTCCCATATCAGCTTACTGCACTCCCTATCAAGGTTTGGAGGCCTGTAGTAAGCTGCTGTGAGACGAAATTCATAAGGCGTCTAGATATGAAAATGTTGTGTTAATGTAAGATTTTCACTTTAGACAAGTTGATTGAAACAATATGACAGGAAATATTGAGTCTAGTGACTTTCTTGATACGGTTCAGGATTGCTTTTTAGAACAGTTTGTGACAGAACCAACTAGAGGAAGCAATCTGTTTGACTTGCTTCTTGCCAATAAAGAATCACTAATTAATAATGTTGAGGTGTTGTTCTGTAAGGCTATTCCTGCAAGCTTGCTCCGTGAGTCAGTGTGGTTTCACCAAATTCTCCCCTTCATTTCACGATTATTGCTGAAATTCATAGTGGATGTTATACCTACGAAGCATGCAAATATTGTAGCTCTTAGAAAACATGTTGATTTGGGTATCAAACAAATGGCCGAAAATTTGAGCTTACCAAAATCATCTGTTGGTCAGATTCTGAAGAGAACTGACGACTCAGGATGGGTATGGGGTGCATATTTGACATATTAAACTAAATGGAGTTTGTGGAGCGTTGCGTCTAGGAAGATGTTAAAGAAAGCGCAAGACAACATCTCAAGATGGCAAGGTTATCATAAGAAATAGTGTGAAGGATCCCAAGAAAACCAGCAAAGATCTACAGAGAGATTTGGCCTCATGTGGTGAAATGCTGATTCTTCAACTGCTCGTTGAAGGCTCCTTGAAGTTGGTAAAACTACCAAAAAGCTGGTAAAGAAACAGTTATTGACTACTGCTATGAAGAAAAAATGGCTGCGGTGGGGAGAGACGATAGAAGAATGGAGAAGTTGTATTTTCAGATGAGGTGCATTTTGAAGTATATGGATACAGATCAGTAGTAGTGAGACGGAGCGGAGGTGAACTTCTTTGAAATGGACACCCCCAGTAAGCGACAAAACACCAACATAAGATTTTTTGGGTAGTTTTACTGATAAAGGCTCAGGACTGCTTGTTATTGTTGAGGGAACAATGAACTGTGACAAATACAAGGCAATCATGGCAACTCATTTGCTTCCCATTGTGGATAAAGACTTTCCTGATGGAGAAGGCATTTTACAGCTGGACCTTCCTCCATGCCATGCTTCCAGGAAAATACTGATATTCTTCGAAGAGAGTGGGCTAAGCATTCTAAATTGACCTGGAAACTCTCCTGACCTTAACCCAGTTGAGAATCTTTGGGCAAAAACCAAACACAGGACTGTTCAACTGTGGAGAAGCTAATTATTGCTGTTATTAGGATCTGGTACCACGACGAAGAACTTGCCAAAATGTGTTCAACAGTGGTCGATTCTATGCCAAAGTGTGTAGCAATGCTTATAAAAACAAAGAGTAGTCATACCTATTACAAAATCATTTATCTGTCATGTCATCGTCATGTATTTTTCAAATGACCATTAATTTCCCCCAAAAATGTCTTTTTTCATCGCTGTCCCAATTATATGCCTCTCGAAACTACTGCACCAAAACGATATGGTCTTGGATACAGCGGAAAATAAACAGGATACAGATGTAGTATACACAGATTTTGCAAAAGCCTTTGACAAGTGCGATCATCGTGTAATAGTACACAAAATGCGTGCTAAAGGGATAAATGGCAAAGTGGGCAGATGGATCTTCAACTTTCTAACCAATCGAACACAGAGAGCAATGGTAAACATTGTTAAATCGGAAGCTGCCATAGTGAAGAGCTCTGTTCCACAAGGCACAGTACTCGCCCCTATCCTGTTCCTCATCCTCATATCGGAGACAGACAGAGATGTAAACCATAGCACCATATCATCCTCCGCAGACGATATTAGGATCTGCATGAGAGTGTCATCCATTGAGGACACGGTAAATCTCCAAGAAGATATAAACCAAGTTTTTCAATGGCAACCGAGAACAATATAATGTTCAATAAAGACAAATTCCAACTACTCCGTTATGGAAAACTGGATGAAATAATAGTTAGAACTGAGTATACTACAAACTCTAATCACACAACAGATCAGAAAAGTAACGTGAAGGACCTGGGAGTGGTAATGTCTGATGATCTCACCTTCAAGGATCACAGCAGTGCCAATATCACATCTGTGAGGAAAATGATAGGACAGATAATGAGAAAATTCAAAACAAGAGATACCAAGTTAATGATGATCCTTTTTAAATCACTTGTTCTCTCTGGACAGGATTACTCATGTACATTAACATCTCCATTCAAGTCAGGTGAAATTGCAGATCTAGAGAATGTACAGAGAAACTTTACTGCACGTATAAGTTCCGTCAAAAGCCTTAACTACTGGGAACGCTTGGAAGCACTTAACTTGTACTCACTGGAGTGCAGGAGAGAGAGATATGTCATAATCTACCCCTGGAAAATCCTAGAGGGACTCGTCCTTAATCTGTACACAGAAATCACTCCCTACGAAGGCAAAAGACTTGGCAGGCGATGCAACGTACCCCAATGAAAAGTAGGGGCACAATTAGTATACTAAGAGAAAACACAATAAGTGTCAGGGGCCCAAGACTGTTCTACAGCCTCCCACCATCCATAAGGGGAATTACTAATAGACCCCTAGTTGTCTTCAAGAGGGAGCTCGACAGATACCTAAAGTCAATGCCAGATCAGCTGGGCTGAAGTTCGTACGTTGGATTCCATGCGACCATCAGTAATAGCCTAGTTGATCAGGCCCTGATCCACTGGGAGGCCTAGTCACGAACCTGGCCGCGGGGGCACTGATTCCCGGAATACCTTCCTGTCCGCCTACTAAAGTGACCAGTACTGTCACTTCTAGAACCCTTCTATATCTCTTCCTTTTTCTTGATAAAATCAGTATGCTTGTTCCTTAGATGAGCAGACAGTTTTCTATTATTATTATTATTATTAAAGATTCGCCGGTATTCTTCCGGCCCGGGCCTTTTCCAAGTGGTTATACTTTCATTATTCAGTATTTTCTGGCAAGTAACACATTAACCCTCGTGAGGGCAAATTAAAAAGAGATTGCAAGTGTTTAGGGGGAACTTTCCCATATTAATAACTGTGCCTACGAATCGAACCTGGAAACTTTCGGTTGTGTTCAGAATGCTCCTTCCCGTGATATACGCGCTACACACTTTCTGTCATGAAAGTGATTATATCCATCCTAAAGACGTTCTCGAAAAATCTAATTCGATGTAGTTTTAAATTTTGTTGTTACATTGAGCGGAAAGCGCTAAACACGTAGTGGTCACACAGTGCGTCGGAAATGGGAGGTAATCCTATTAGGTTTGATATAGGAGTTAAAAGTCCTTTACCAACATCATGACGCCGTCCGTGAAATACACTGCTTCACAAATGCCATTTTCTTACTCTAGCTCTAATAAACAATTCTCTAATATGAATCTTAAAAACAATCTGAAACTTAACATTTAACGAGGAGTTGCATGGGTAGGTGTTTACCTGTCTAGTATTTTGTTCAGTTATATAATCTTCAAGTTACCGAGCTGTAACCTAACGTATGTGTTTTCATCGTCACTCAAAGTACCAAGGTCGCCACTGGCTTTCACAGTGTTTCTTGTGCTTCTAAGTTTCTTTTTTGTATTCTTGAGCACTGAGCACAGAGGACTAAGCAAACCATTCAGTCAAGTACCGGAAGCTTCTCTCGAGGCTCGCCATAAATCCACTAGATATCCCAAATTCACTTTGGCCTTGCCGAGCTCACCAACCGTAAGATACCTGACATCTTATGTGCCACAATCAACCTTGTATGCATTATGTGAGTTAAGGTAATTCTATAGGTTCAGTGCACCTTGAACTCTTCCTACAATAAGTCAGTTGGCTAGTGTCCACATATCACATTACATGGGTAAAACAACCATTTGTCATGTGAAATCTTGAACTCACCACCACTGCCTCACCACTAAGCAGACGATTTTAGCGAAGTCAAGATGCGTAACCCCCAGGTTAGTATTTCAGCGTGTTTACAAGAACCTTAAGAAGACAACTGACTCATCGGGTCATAACCTCCCTAGCAACAAATATGAAGTGAGGGAGACTGCTACTTGGACGACCAAGGAAGCGCATCATGACTACATGAAGTTCGTGGACAATGATTAGCTAGGCCAAAGCCGCACTGGAGAAAGCAATATCTAGATCGCATGACCAAGTGCTCCTGCTCCTGATGAGTCTACTTCCCCCTCTGCTTCCCCTTCCACTCCTTCCTCCTCAAACGTTAATGACTCGCTGTCCCTGTCCCGCATTCGTAAGACCTTCAGTCCAGACCAACCGTGCACTACTACTGTAACATAGACCCTTCCCTGTTGTCTCTGACTCTCACACAGAGTACGCTCACTGTCTATTACGTAGATGAACTAGGTGTCAACACCCACGGGAGTTGCCTAAATGTTGCCTATGTGTCTTATCTACCAACCTGTCGGTATTGTATACCATTTGATAATCCTTCTGTAAGACACTGCAACACAATGGCATCTTAGTACAGAAGAGAAAACACCTTGGACAACTTTTTCAAGTGAGAATTGTTTGATCTGAGAGGGACATGACCTCCCAGTGGCTACATTCTCACTACTAGTACTCCACACCTATCCTTCCGACAGTATTTAAGTCTTAACACTGTCGCTTGATCTTCATTTAGTTCCAGACTTTGGAACAGAACTTCTCCAGGCTGAGGGACTGGCAACCTCAAATCTACGACTTCAAGGGTGATGGACTGATTACATCGTCTTCACATCTCTACTGCTCCTGCCTACTTTCTGTACTCGACTGAAGAAGCCTACTGTGTAGGGGAAACGTTTCGGAATAAAGTTGCCTATGTGTCTCATCTACCAACCTGTCGGTATTGTATACCATTTTGATAATCAGGATTTGGTGATTCTGTGGGTTAGAGCGTCATGAGATTTTCGCTCACCATGAGGCGGGCCAAAACGACATATATATATATATATATATATATATATATATATATATATTTTATATATATTATATATAATATATATATATATATATATAATATATATAAATATTATAATATATAATTTATATATATATATATATTTATATAAATTTTTATATATATATATATATTATATATATATATATATATATATATATATAAATATATTTTATATATTTTAATATATATATAATATAAAAGTAGGTTGGTAACAGCAACCACCCAGGGAAGTACTACCGTCCTGCCAGATGACTGTGAAACAAAAACCTGTAACTGTTTTGCATGATGGTAGGATTGCTGGTTTCTTTTTCTGTCTCATAAACACGCTAAGATAACGGGGTACTTGCTACTCCTAAATTACACTTTGGTCACACTTCACAGACACGCACATGCATATATATATATACATACATCTAGGTTTTTCTCCTTTTTTTAAATAGCTCTTGTTTTTTTATTTCTTCCCATTGTCCATGGGGAAGTGGAAAAGAATCTTTCCTCCGTAAGCCATGCGTGTTTGTATGAGGCGACTAAAATGCCGGGAGCAATGGGCTAGTAACCCCTTCTCCTGTATACAATTACTAAAAAAAAAGAAGAAGAAAAACCTTTATAAAACTGGGTTGCTTAAAAAGTGCGTGGATGTAGTGCGGATGACAAGAAACAGATGATTTTGATGTTATGAATGAAAAGAAGTTGGATGTCCTGGCCCTAAGCGAAACAAAGCTGAAGGGGGTAGGAGAGTTTCAGTGGGGGGAAATAAATGGGATTAAAACTGGAGTATCTGAGAGAGTTAGAGCAAAGGAAGGGGTAGCAGTAATGTTAAATGATCAGTTTTGGAAGGAGAAAAGAGAATATGAATGTGTAAATTCAAGAATTATGTGGATTAAAGTAAAGGTTGGGTGCGAGAAAATGGGTCATAATAAGCGTGTATGCACCTGGAGAAGAGAGGAATGCAGAGGAGAGAGAGAGATTTTGGGAGATGTTAAGTGAATGTATAGGAGCCTTTGAACCAAGTGAGAGAGTAATTGTGGTAGGGGACTTGAATGCTAAAGTAGGAGAAACTTTTAGAGAGGGTGTGGTAGGTAAGTTTGGGGTGCCAGGTGTAAATGATAATGGGAGCCCTTTGATTGAACTTTGTATAGAAAGGGGTTTAGTTATAGGTAATACATATTTTAAGAAAAAGAGGATAAATAGTATACACGATATGATGTAGGGCGAAATGACAGTAGTTTGTTTTGGGTTATGTATTGGTAGATAAAAGACTGTTGAGTAGACTTCAGGATGTACATGTTTATAGAGGGGCCACAGATATATCAGATCACTTTCTAGTTGTAGCTACACTGAGAGTAAAAGGTAGATGGGATACAAGGAGAATAGAAGCATCAGGGAAGAGAGAGGTGAAGGTTTATAAACTAAAGAGGAGGCAGTTAGGGTAAGATATAAACAGCTATTGGAGGATAGATGGGCTAATGAGAGCATAGGCAATGGGGTCGAAGAGGTATGGGGTAGGTTTTAAAAATGTAGTGTTAGAGTGTTCAGCAGAAGTTTGTGGTTACAGGAAAGTGGGTGCAGGAGGGAAGAGGAGCGATTGGTGGAATGATGATGTAAAGAGAGTAGTAAGGGAGAAAAAGTTAGCATATGAGAGTTTTTACAAAGTAGAAGTGATGCAAGGAGGGAAGAGTATATGGAGAAAAGAGAAAAAGTTAAGAGAGTGGTGAAGCAATGTAAAAAGAGAGCAAATGAGAGAGTGGGGGAGATGTTATCAACAAATTTTGTTGAAATAAGAAAAAGTTTTGGAGTGAGATTAACAAGTTAAGAAGCCTAGAGAACAAATGGATTT
>NC_069409.1:17679957-17693029 GCF_026875155.1 Cherax quadricarinatus
ATCCCTTTTTGCTTTTCTTATTCCTGTTTTTTATTTCTCTCTTTAATTGAATATATTAATTTCTTAACTGCCCATCCCCTCTTTTGATACGCCTATATATGCCTCTCTTTTGACCAATGTGATGTTTTAATCTATTGTTCATCCATTTGGGATCATTTTTGTTAGATCTAATTTCCCTACTCGGAACAAAAGTTGTCTGGGCAGCTAGAACTATGCTCTGAAAACGTCATATTGGCAACCAAGATCACCTACCTGACCCATAGTCAGGACATCCCAATTTAGCCCACCCAAGTAATTTTTCAGTCCCATGAAGTCGGCCAAGCGAAAATCTGGGACAGAGATTTGATTGCAGTTATCTGGGTAATTCCATGATATATCGAAACTAAGTGATTTGTGATCACTTTCCACAAGCTCATCATTAACCTCAAAAT
Source organism: Cherax quadricarinatus (assembly GCF_026875155.1). NCBI lineage: Eukaryota > Metazoa > Arthropoda > Malacostraca > Decapoda > Parastacidae > Cherax > Cherax quadricarinatus. The sequence continues at coordinate 17,680,389 of NC_069409.1, forward strand.
TATTAATTAGTGAATCTTTGTTGGCAAGAACCAAATCAAGCAGATTGTTTCCTCTAGTTGGTTCTGTCACAACCTGTTCTAAAAAGCAATCCTGAACCGTATCAAGAAAGTCACTAGACTCAAAATTTCCTGTCATATTGTTTCAATCAATTTGTCTAAAGTTAAAATCTCCCATTATCACAACATTTTCATATCTAGATGCCTAACACAAATAACCCGCACATAAGAGAGAGAAGCTTACGACGACGTTTCGGTCCGACTTGGAGCATTTACAAAGTCACACTAACCAGAAGTGGAGCAGGACAGCTATATATAGGCAGGAAGAGGTGGTGGTAGTAGTAGTAGTAGTAGTACAAGAATGGTATATAATACCGACAAGATGAAATTAAGACACATGCGCAACATCCGGGCATCTTCATCGTAGTTGTTTTGCCATCCAGCCAGCCACTGGATGGCGAAACGTCCACAACAAAGACACCTAGACGCTGCACATGTGTCTCAATTTCATCAGTAAGTAGTATGTAGTAGAAGAGGTAGTAGTGTGGTAGTGGTAGTAGTGGGAATAAGGAGGGCGAGCCAGTCAAATACAAGGGAAGGGGAGCACTGCAAGGGAGCTAGGTGCCCACAGAGGGAGAGCAAGCGCACAGAGGTGCGTTGAAAGGGGAAGTGGTGAAATAAATGAAGAAGGAACAGAAACACGAGACAGAAGAGAGAAAGATAACCCAGAGGAGAAAAAGGAAAGAGGAAAGGGGAAGAGGGAGAAAAGAAAAGAAAAAGAAAAAATGAGGAGTCAGGTTAAGTCACGGGTGTTCTGAAGTTTGGAGCATTTTTACAATGTAGTGGAAGAGGAAGGCATCACAGAGACGAAGCCAGGGCTAAGGTTCATACAAGGAAAGTTGTGTATTAGATAGGATTCAACTAGACGGCGACTGTTCGAGTTGGAAAGTAGGAAGACGTTTTTAGCAGAAGACCAGTCAATAGGATGGCTATGATCTCTGACGTGACAGAAAAGAGCATTGTTTGTGTCGGCAAGCCTAACACTATTTTTGTGCTCCCTAAGTCTGTCAGAAAGAGATCGACCAGTTTCTCCGAAGTATTGAAGAGGACAGGAGGAGCAAGAAATAGAGTAGACACCAGGAACATCTGTAGAGGGAGTAGAGGTATGAACGAGATTAGTGCGAAGAGTGTTAGTCTGGCGGAAGGTAAGCTTGATGTCTAAGGGACGGAGAGAATTGTTGAGATTAGAAAGACAGGAAATGTAGGGAAGGCAGAGGATAGAAGAGTTCCCAGGAGTAGAGAGTTTGGGAGAGAAGAAATTACTTTTAGCACGTGAGAGGGCAGAGTCTATGAAATGGGAAGGGTAGCCAAGACGGGAAAACGAATTATGAAGAGTGGAAATTTCTGCTGGAAGGAACTGAGGATCACAGATGCGGAGGGCACGGAGAAAGAGGGAGATAAGAACACTTTTCTTGACAGGGGAAGCATGATAGGAAAAGTAGTGAATGTACATGCCACTGTACATAGGTTTTCGGTAAACGAACAAGGAAAAACCTGTATCTGAGCTGTGGACATGGACATCAAGGAAAGGAAGCAAGGAATTAGATTCCCATTCAGCTTAAAACTTAATGGAAGGGGCAAGATTATTAAGAGCTTCAAGAAAAGGTTGGAAGAGACTGGAGTCATGAGGCCACAGAGCAAATATGTCATCCACATAGCGGAGCCAGAGTGAAGGTTGCACATCGAGGTTAGGAAGAAGAACAGTCTCGAAGTATTCCATGTAAAGATTAGCAAGGACAGGAGAGAGAGGAGAGCCCATAGTGACACCGAAGGTTTGAGAATAATATTTCCCTTGGAAGGAAAAGGAATTAGAGTCCAGAGGCGGATAAGATCAAGAAAAACATCAGTAGGTATAGGGAGACGTAGAAACCCTTCATGGGCCTTCTCTCTAAGGAAATCAAGGACATCATCAAGAAGGACATTGGTGAAAAGGGACTCAACGTCAAGACTAAGCATCTTACAGGTTGAGAGAGAGTGAACCCGTTAAATGAAGTCTTATTGCACTCCCTACCAAGGTTTGGGGGCCCATAAATCACACCCAAAATTAATTTGTCACGTCCCTCGAGAAACTGTAGCCAAACCGATTCTGTGTTCGATGTTTCTAATCTTATATCATGTCTAAGACAACAATTTAAATTTTCTCTGACATACATCGCCACACCACCACCCTTCCTGTTGACCCTATCAGTGTGGAATAGTTTATAACCCTCTATGTTGCATTCAGAAGGCATTTCTCTATCTTTCAGGTTGAACCAGGTCTCTGTTATACCAATAATATCTATATTACCTACACTTGCAAGTAATTTTAGTTCATCTATCTTATTTCTTAGACTCCTACTATTTGTATAGTAAACCTTAAGGGAGCTAGTCACTCGTTGTCCTCTACTATCTCTCTTTGTTTGTTGATTAATTGATTTGCCATTACTAGCAGCTTTATTTTGAATATTGTCTTTTAAACATATCCCTGAGGTATCCCGGTAATAACTGCTGTTTTTAACCCTAATGCTGCAGCCTGATTGTTTCCCACAAACACCCATACCTCTATAATCTATTAGTTTAAATTCCTAGACAAGTCATCAATTACCCTCTCAATTAAATTGGCTAATGCAACCACTCCATCCCCAGAGAGATGAACTCCATCCCTTGCATACATATCATGTTTGCCAAAGAAAAGGTCCCAGTTATCAATGAATGGGATTGCAAGTTCCTTGCAGTACCTGCCTAGCCAGCGATTTATACCAATTGCCCTAGACATCCATTCATTGCCCACTCCCTTTCTAGGCAAGATGCTACATATGACTGGGATCCCTCCCTTAGACCTAACTACTTCTATGGCTGACCTGTACTTATCCAACAGCTCCTCTCTCCTGCCCTTCCCAATGTCATTACCCCCAGCATTAAGACAGATAATGGGCTTGTTCCCATTACCTGCCATAATATTATCCAACCTGCTGACTATGTCATGTATGACAATGTTTTTGAAATTTTGTAGTTTCCAGTGTTACGTTCTATAGTGTTAGTGACGGCGATTAGTGAGGCTTCTAGGCACCGTCGGCGTCTGAGGTCTGGTTCTGTGAGAACGAGTTGTGCCTCATTCCAGTTCATCAAATGCCCCGTGGAGTCTCTGTGGAGGACACAGGCGTACCTTACATCGTTTCTGTTAGAGGCATTTCGATGCTCATTCAGGGGGACTGCAAGATCTCTGCCTGTCTCGCCTACATATTTCTTGGGACAGAATCCACAGGGAATAGTGTAGACGCCTGCTGTAGAAGTTAGAGGTGTGGGGCTGCGTTTCGTAGTGAGGTCTTTGCTAGATGATGTGTTTATGGTGGAAACGTTGATGTTACTCATAGCAAGTGCCCGGCGAGTATTCGTGGCAACATCACCACATGGGAGCACTATGAACTGCTTAAGGGGTTGTTCCATTGGCGGTTTGTTGAGGAATAGCTTGTGCCTCTAGTCTGCAATCTCGGATGAAGAAAGATGGGAACTGAAGAACGGCAGAATATATACTCAGCCAAATTACTACTGCTAACATCCAACAGAAATTGAAGTTATCACGAAAACTACAAGACCTGTGCTCCCACAGTAAATGGAGCGAAATGGGACGACCAGAAATCATAAATAACTTATCTTCCTATACACTAACCGTCACCGAGACAGAAGCCCTCAGCCTAGGGCTCAAGTTTACTACCGGCATCAACAAGAAACATAATCTGGTGGATATGGTAACCAAGAACCACCTTTTGGAGGCTCCGAGTTTCAAAAAGGTTTCGTTCAGGAATTATCACTGCTGCAGCTACTGAGCCTTCAAGACCGGTCATTCCCAGAAGATACATCCAAGCACTCTGGGACTTGGCCAACAACGATGATATCGTCATTACAACCGCTGACAAAGGAGGTGTGGTGTTACTCGACACTGTCGAGTAACACCACACCATATATACCATCTATATATATATATATATATTATATATATATATATATAATATTATATATATATATATATATATATATATATATATCAATAACAACACTGTGACTAGCCGAGGACTCGAACCCAGGTCGTTTTGGCCCGCCTCATGGTGAGTGAAAATCTCATGACGCTCTAACCAGCGGGACCACCAAATCCTACAAGAATCAAGCACCCAGCAGAGCTAGGTGTTTTACCTTGATCCGAGGAAAGCTTGGTGGGCATCTGTGCAAGGGTTTGAGTGGGGTTGCTTGAGCATGTTGACTCCAATGACGACATTTCTTTCAGTGACACGATCTCTGATGCTTGGGATCTCAAGTTCTTTTCGCACATTTAGAATTTTCGCAGTACGAGGGCAACCTAGAATAATCTGCATTCTCTCGTTCTGAAGTTTTTCCAGCCCTCCAGCCCTGACACAAGAGCAAGTAGTGTGCGGCATAATCAACCAATGATCTAATATAAGCAAAATACATCATTTTAGCAATTTTAACATTAGCACCATACCTGGGATGAAAACTTGCCACAACTCAAGTGCTCTCAGTCTTTCTTATTGGCGACAAAGTCTTGTTGCAGCAAGTCTAAGTAATGGGACCTCAAAGCCTAGATACAGGTATCTAGGTTATAAATTCTAGTCAACACCCATGATACAACATGATCCTGCGTACTGTGTCTCTCTCTGTCGAGAACACCTACTGAGTATCTTTGTTTTCTCAGTAGAGATAATCAACCCCAGGTCCTGACACGAGGTTAAGAATCTTGGGTGTTGGAGAATCAGGTGATGTAAATCATTATATCATCAACAAAGCTAATCATATAATGATCAGGCTGGCTAGGCATAGTATTTAGTAAAGCATTAATTAGTAAGGTGGAACTGAGCACACATCCCTGTGCGGTTCCTAATTCAAAGTCTTTGGTTACACTTCTGTGCCCCTGGAATAATACAGAAGATTTCCTGTTGGACAGGTAGCCTTTATTACAGAGGAGAAACCATTGTCCTATATCCATTCTAGCAAGTTTACTAATGATTACATGTCGGTTGGCTACATCAACAACAGATTTAAGATCAAGGAAGGTAGTGTATGAGCTGTCAGTGTGCAGGGTAAGACAGGTAGTTATGTAATGATGCACGTTCCTTCCGTGCATAGAAACCATACAACAGGGTAGACAGAAATTGTGTGATTCTGTGCATGAGACGATTTACAAAAATCTCACAAATGTTTTACACAGGCAGCTAGTAGGAGATATTGGGCGAAATGCATTTTCATGATTGGGCTTTGGAATGGGAATGATGAAGCTGCTGGTCCAAGATTTAGGGAGATCCCCAGTTACTTAAATCATGTTGTATAATTCAAGTAAAGAATTATCTGATACTCGGAATAACAATCTGAGAATAGTGTATATAATATCATCCTTCCCGGGTGACGTGGAGTTGCTTTTAGTGCTGCATAAAGTTCAAAGTTAGTGAAGGAAATGTTGCATAAAACAAATCAGTCTCTCCCCTGCATCATGTTTGTCCATTAATTTCGTGTGTGACACTTGGAGGATTGTCATAGCTAGGTGTAGCAGCCGGAGCATTGACTATTTCATTCGCACCATGTAATGAATCAATAATCCTGCCTATTTTTATATCGTCAGCGAATTTGCTCATATTACTTGTTTTTCCCTCGTCAAGGTCATTAATGTATATTATGAACACTGGGCCCAAAACTGATACTTGTAGAACGCCACTTGTGACTGATCCCCACTCAGATTTCATCCCATTTATGCAGACTCTCTGATTTCTGTTGGTGAGCCGTGGCTCGAGCTATGACAGGACTCATCCCCTGGTACCATGTGCTGCCACTTTCCCTAAAAGCATTTGGCGTGGTACTCTGCCAAAACCTTCACTAAAATCCAAATAATATCGTATTCTTTTCATGATCAACTGACGCAAAAGTTTTACTGGAGAAAGAAAGAAGGAACACTGCAGAAGGCCTACTGGCCCATGAGAGGCAGGTCAAAGTCTCCTACTGGCTTAAGCCAATGCTCCAACCTAGTCAGGTCAGGTCACATTCACTTAAGGAAGGAACACGGCAACTGACCTAGTAGCACAAGCTAATCAGGACCAACTCACACCCACTCATGTATTTAGCTAACCTATTTTTGAAACTACACAACGTTTTAGCCTCTATAACTATACTTGGGAGTTTGTTCCACTCAACCACAACTCTATTACCAAACCAGTGCTTTCCTAGATCCTTCATGAATCTGAATTTTTCCAACTTAAAACCATTGCTACGAGTCTTGTCTAGGCTAGATATTTTCAGCACGTTATTTACATCCCCTTTATTTATTCCTGTCTTCCATTTATACACGTCAATCATATCCCCCCTGATTCTACACCTTTCTAGAGAGTGCAGATTCAGGGCCCTTAGTCTATCCTCATAGGGAAGATTTTTGATACATGGGATCAACTTTGTCATCCTCCTTTGTATGTTTTCCAGAGCATTTATATCTATTCTGTAATACGGTGACCAAAACTATGCAGCATAGTCTAAATGATATATAGGATATAAAGGATATATATATAGGATATAAAGGATATATAGAGTTGAAGAACAACCTGAGGACTCCTATTATTTATGCTTCTTGATATGAAGCCAAGGATTCTGTTAGCTTTATTGCGAACACTTATGCACTGTTGTCTTGGTTTCAGATTACTGCTAACCAGAACTCCTAAATCTTTTTCGCAATCCGTAATATTAAGATCTACATTATCTAGTTTATATGTGGCAGGGTTATTTTTTTCTCCAACATTTAGAACTTTGCAATTGTCTATATTAAACTGCATCTGCCACTTCTCCGACCACTGCATCAATCTAATGTCCACGTCAGAATGAATTCGATGGCCTATTTTGGTGTCATCGGCAAATTTGCTTATGTCGCTCTTTATGGCCTCATCAATGTCGTTTATGTAGATTGTGAACAACAGGGGGCCCAACACTGACCCCTGTGAAACACCGCTCGTGACGTTTCCCCACTCTGATTTCTCCCCATTTATGCAAACTCTCTGCTGCCTCTTTATCAACCATACCTCTATCCAGGAAAAAAATTCTCCTCCTATTCCATGTGCCTTAGTTTTCCTCAATAGTCTCTGATGTGGGACCCTGTCAAAAGCCTTACTGAAGTCCATATACTCAATATCATATTCATTACCATGATCTACCTTCTCAAATACCTTAGTGAAAAAAGTTATTAAATTCGTAAGGAGGAATGGCCCTTTGTAAAGCCATGCTGAGATTCGTTGATTAATTTATGCTTTTCAAGGTGGCTACGAACTGCCTCGGCAATTATTGATTCCATAAATTTTCCCACTATGGAGGTTAGGCTTATTGATCTATATGTCGAAGCTAAAGACCTGTCACCTGCTTTGAAAATAGGTATCACATTTGCCATTTTCCACTTATCTGGTACCATGCCAGTCTGTAGTGATATGTTGAAAAGATTAGCCAGAGGTTCACTAAGCTCCTCTTTACATTCCTTTAGAACCCTTGCGTACAGTTCATCAGGGCTTGGGGGTTTGTTAGGTTTTAATTTATCTATTTGCCTAAGGACCATGTCACTTGTGACTCTAATCGTGCATAGTTTATTATCATCCTGTTCTACATAATTTATTATCTCTGTAATATCGCTATTATCTCCTGTGTAAAAACTGAGAGGAAGTATGTGTTAAAATTTCTACACCTTCCCTTATCACTGTCCGTGAGCTGACCCAAGTAACTTTTGAGTGGGCCTGTCTTGTCCCTGATCTTACTTCTGTATACCTGAAAGAATCCTTTTGGGTTAGTGTTCGATTCTCTTGCAACTTTAACCTCATAATCTCTTTTTGCTTTTCTTATTCCTTTTTTTCTATTTATCTCTAAATATATTGATTTCTTAACTGCACCTCTCCTTTTTTGATTTGCCTGTATATGCCTCTCTTTTGACCAATGAGATGTTTTAATCTATTGTTCATCCATTTAGAACCATTTTTGCTTGATTTGATTTCCCTATTTGGAACATAAGTTGTCTGAGCAGCTAGAACTATGCCCTGGAAAACGTCATATCGGCAGTCATCACCACCTACCTGACCCATAGTCAGGTCATTCCAGTTCAGCCCACCCCAGTAGTTTTTCATTCCTATGTAATCAGCCAAGCAGAAGTCAGGGACAGAGACTTGACTGCCATTATTAGGGGAATTCCATGATATATTAAAACTGAGTGATTTGTGATCACTTTTCCCAAGCTCATTATTAACCTCAAGATTATTAATTAGCGTTTCCCTGCTGGAAATTGCCAAGTCAAGCAGGTTATTTCCTCTAGTTGGCTCTGTCACAAACTGTTTTAAAAAACAATCCTGAATCGTATCAAGAAAGTCACTTGACTAAATTTCCTGTAAAATTGCTCCAGTCAATCTGTCTATAGTTGAAATCTCCCATTATATCAACATTTTCGTATGTAGATGCCTTACGAATTTCATCCCATAATAGTTTACAGCACTCCCTATTAAGATTTGGGGCCCTGTAAATCACACCCAAAATTAGTTTTTCACGGCCTTCAAGAAGCTGTAACCAAACAGATTTAGTGGCTGACGCTTCTAATTTTATATCTTGTCTAACACAACAATTTAAACTGCCTCTGACGTACATCGCTAATTCACCACCCTTCCTGTTGACCCTGTCAGTGTGGAATAATTTATAGCCCTGTATATGACATTCAGAAGGCATCTCTCTATCTTTCAGATTGAGCCAGGTCTCTGTTTTAGCAATGATATCTATGTTTCCTGCATTTGCAATTAATCTTAGCTCATCTATCTTATTTCTTACACTCCTGCTATAGTATAGTAGACCTTAAGGGAGCTAGTCCCTTGCTGCCTTCTTCTGTCTCCCTTTGTTTGCTGACCTGATCTATTGTCTTTATTTATAACTTTGTGATGAATGTCTTTTATACATTTACTGTTTTCAACCCTAGTTTTGCAACCTGACTGTTTCCCACACACACCCACACCTCTATCTTCTGTCAGTTTAAAATCCTAGGCATTTCAGCAATGGCCCTCTCGATTCAGTTTGCAAGTGCTACCACCCCTGCCCCAGAGAGATGTACCCCATCCCTTACATACATATCATGTTTGCCATAAAAGTTGTCCCAGTTGTCAATGAATGGGATTGGAAGTTCCTTGCAGTATCTGTCTAGCCAGCTATTTACACCAATTGCCCTAGACAACCATTCATTACCTACTCCCATTCTAGGCAAGATGCTACATATGATTGGGACCCCTCCCTTAGACTTTATTAAATCTATAGCTGACCTGTACTTATCTAGCAGCTCTTCTCTCCTACCCTTCCCAATATCATTTCCACCAGCACTGAGACAGATAATAGGCTTGTTCCCATTAGTTGACATGATATTATCCAACCTGTTGACTATGTCACTAACACCAGCTCCAGGGAAGCACATTCTATCCTTTACCTTCTTATTCCTATTACAGAAAGCACGGTCCATATATCTTACCTGTGAGTCACCAACCACAAGTATGCGCTTTCCTCTATTTGCAGGGGAAGTAGTACCTTTACCTTCACTGGCCACTGAAGTACACTCATCCTGAAGAACAGAGAAGCGATTTCCTACCTTCAAATCTTCTTTCTCTCTTAACTTTCCTTATTTTGATGCTCTTCCCATTACTGGGAACCACTTGCCACTTGTAGCAGGTGCTGGACTGCACGTCACGTGATGCTGGTAGCCTCATTCCCCTCCACCATTCCAGCCACCTCACACTCCAAAACCCATTGAGAAGCAAGACTTCCTCCTTCAACTCTCCAACCTCAATTTTTAAAACACAGCAAAAGCAAGCCATGGCTTTGTAACTGTCCACACTAATCCCCAAAGCAGCTCAGGGCCTGTGACCTCACGTGACGACTGACCACTTTAATTCCATAGTCCCGTCTAGCTTTTCTCATCCTTTTTTTTTAAATCTCCCTCTTAATGTGAGTAAATTGATCAGTGAGATGGCCCTCACATTTTTAGATACTCCTATAAATTACTTCATTCTACCCTAAAAGATGTTTGAGCCTATAGTTAACCCATTTCGAATCATTTCTATTTGATCTCATATCTCTAAACGGAATAAATGTTCCAAGGGCAGCGAAACGTTTCCATAAATAAGTGTCTTTTTCCACATCTTGCTTTTTAGAACAGGTTGTGACAGAACCAACTAGGGGAAACAATCTGCTTGACTTGGTTCTTGCCAACAAAGATTCACTAATTAAAACTCTTGAGGTTAATGATGAGCTTGGAGAAAGTGATCACAAATCACTTAGTTTCAATATATCATGGAATTACCCAGATAACTGCAATCAAGTCTCTGTCCCAGATTTTCACTTTGCCGACTTCATGGGACTGAAAAATTACTTGGGTGGGCTAATTTGGGATGTCCTGACTATGGCTCAGGTAGTTAGGTAAGACATATATGCAACAGTTAGGTATCTTTATTATGAAACGTTTCGCCTACACAGTAGGCTTCTTCAGTCAAGTACAGAAAAGTTGATAGAAGCAGAAGATACTTGAAGACGATGTAATGGACTGATTACATCGTCTTCAAGTATCTTCTGCTTCTATCAACTTTTCTGTACTTGACTGAAGAAGCCTACTGTGTAGGCGAAACGTTTCATAATAAAGATACCTAACTGTTGCATATGTGTCTTACCTAACAACCTGTCGGTATTTTATGCCATTTTAATGTTCATGGCTCAGGTAGGTGATCTTGATTGCCAATATGACGTTTTTCAGAGCATAGTTCTAGCTGCCCAGGCAACTTTTGTTCCGAGTAGGGAAATTAGATCTAACAAAAATGATCCCAAATAGATGAACAATAGATTAAAACATCTCATTGGTCGAAAGAGAGGCATATATAGGCGTATCAAAAGAGGGATGGGCACTTAAGAAATCAATATATTCAATTAAAGAGAGAAATAAAAAAAGGAATAAGAAAAGCAAAAAAAGATTATGAGGCTAAGGTCGTAAGGGATTCAAAGACTAACCCAAAAGGGTTCTTTCAGGTATACAGAAGTAAGATTAGGGACAAGATTGGCCCACTTAAGATTAACTCTGGTCAGATCACTGACAGTGATATGATATGTGTGAAATTCTAAATATTTACTTCCTCTCAGTTTTCACCCTGGAAAATACTAGCGATATTCCTGAAATAATAGATTATGTAGAACAGGATGATAATAAACTATGTACGATTGCGGTAACTAGTGACATGGTTCTCAGAGAAATAGAGAAACTAAAACCTAATAAAATCCCCAGGTCCTGATGAACTGTTTGCAAGGGTGTTAAAGGAATGTAAAGAGGAACTTAGCATACCTCTGGCTAATCTTTTTTAACATATCACTACAAACTGGCATAGTGCCTGATAAGTGGAAAATGGCAAATGTAATACTTATTTAGAAGGCAGGTGACAGGTCCTTGGCTTCGAACTATAGACCAATAAGCCTTACCTCCATAGTGGGAAAATTTATGGAATCAATAATTGCCGAAGCAATTCGTAGCCATCTTGACAGGCACAGATTGATTAATGATTCTCAACAAGGTTTCACAAAGGGGCGTTCCTTTTTTACGAATTTTCCTAACGTTTTTAAATAAGGTGTTTGAGGGGGGTAGTCAGGTAATAAAATATAAATTTGTTATGGACTTAGAAAGGGGCTTTCGTAGATTTCCCACATCAGGGCTATTGAGGAAAACTTGGGGAAACACGGAAGGGGGAGAAATTTTTTCCTGCTAAGGGATGGTGACAAATAGACGTAAAAACAAAGAAAATAAGAACGAAGGACCCCTGAGAAGGCCTACTGGGCCCCTGCGAGGGAGGTCCCAAGTCTCCACCGGCTTTAAACCAAGCACCCAACCAGTCAGGTCGGTCACATTGACTTAAGGGGGGGAAAGGACGCAACCGACCTGGTAGCACAAGCATCAGGTCCAACTCACGCCCACCCAATCCACTCATGTATCTATCCAACCTATTTTTAAAGCTATTCAACGTTTTTGACCTCTATAACTGCACTCGGGAGTTTTGTTCCCTATCCCCAACTTATTACCAAACCATACTTTCCTATATCCTTCCTGAATTAATTTTTCCAACTTAAAAACCATTTCTGCGAGTCCCTTTTGGCAGAAATTTTCAGCACACTATTTACCCCCTTTATTTATTCCCGCTCCATTTTTTTAACCTCAATATATCCCCCCCCCAATTCTACGTCTTTCTAAAGTGGATTCAGGGGCCCCTTTGTCTATCCTCATAGGGGAAAGGTTTTCTGAAACATAGGAACAACTTTGCATCCCCCTTTGTACATTTTCTAGAGAATTTTTATCCATTCTGTAATACGGGCCAAAAATGTGCAGCATAATCAAATGAGGCCTAACCCGGATTTATAAGTTGAAGAACAACCTGAGGACCCTATTATTTAAGCTTTTTGTATGAACCAAAGGGTTCTATTGCTTTATTTGAAAAACTTTGCACTGTTTTTCTTGGTTTCAGATTACGCTAAACCCGAACCCTAAATCTTTTCGCAATCCGAAAATTAAGTCTACATTATTT
>NC_069409.1:17693529-17721029 GCF_026875155.1 Cherax quadricarinatus
CCCCCCATAAAACCCCAACAAAATTTAATTTTTCTTTTTTTTTAAAATTCTTTGGGTTTTAAACGGGGTTTTAAAAACCCCCCCCGGGCGTCAGATGTTGGTAAAGGACTTTTAACTCCTATATCAAACCTAATAGGATTACCTCCATTTCCGACGCACTGTGTGACCACTACGTGTTTAGCGCTTTCCGCTCAATGTAACAACAAAATTTAAAACTACATCGAATTAGATTTTTCAAGAACGTCTTTAGGATGGATATAATCACTTTCATGACAGAAAGTGTGTAGCGCGTATATCACGAGAAGGAGCATTCTGAACACAACCGAAAGTTTCCAGGTTCGATTCGTAGGCACAGTTATTAATATGGGAAAGTTCCCCCTAAACACTTGCAATCTCTTTTTAATTTGCCCTCACGAGGGTTAATGTTTTTACTTGCCAGAAAATACTGAATAATGAAAGTATAACCACTTGGAAAAGGCCCGGGCCGGAAGAATACCGGCGAATCTTTAATAATAATAATAATAATAGAAAACTGTCTGCTCATCTAAGGAACAAGCATACTGATTTTATCAAGAAAAAGGAAGAGATATAGAAGGGTTCTAGAAGTGACAGTACTGGTCACTTTAGTAGGCGGACAGGAAGGTTATTCCGGGAAATCAGTGCCCCCGCGGCCAGGTTCATGACTAGGCCTCCCAGTGGATCAGGGCCTGATCAACTAGGCTATTACTGATAGTCGCATGGAATCCAACGTACGAACTTCAGCCCAGCTGATCTGGCATTGACTTTAGGTAGCTGTCGAGCTCCCTCTTGAAGACAACCAGGGGTCTATTAGTAATTCCCCTTATGGATGGTGGGAGGCTGTAGAACAGTCTTGGGCCCCTGACACTTATTGTGTTTTCTCTTAGTATACTAATGTGTGCCCCTACTTTTCATTGGGGTACGTTGCATCGCCTGCCAAGTCTTTTGCCTTCGTAGGGAGTGATTTCTGTGTACAGATTAAGGACCAGTCCCTCTAGGATTTTCCAGGGGTAGATTATGACATATCTCTCTCTCCTGCACTCCAGTGAGTACAAGTTAAGTGCTTCCAAGCGTTCCCAGTAGTTAAGGCTTTTGACGGAACTTATACGTGCAGTAAAGTTTCTCTGTACATTCTCTAGATCTGCAATTTCACCTGACTTGAATGGAGATGTTAATGTACATGAGTAATCCTGTCCAGAGAGAACAAGTGATTTAAAAAGGATCATCATTAACTTGGTATCTCTTGTTTTGAATTTTCTCATTATCTGTCCTATCATTTTCCTCACAGATGTGATATTGGCACTGCTGTGATCCTTGAAGGTGAGATCATCAGACATTACCACTCCCAGGTCCTTCACGTTACTTTTCTGATCTGTTGTGTGATTAGAGTTTGTAGTATACTCAGTTCTAACTATTATTTCATCCAGTTTTCCATAACGGAGTAGTTGGAATTTGTCTTTATTGAACATTATATTGTTCTCGGTTGCCATTGAAAAACTTGGTTTATATCTTCTTGGAAAAATTTACCGTGTCCTCAATGGATGACACTCTCATGCAGATCCTAATATCGTCTGCGGAGGATGATATGGTGCTATGGTTTACATCTCTGTCTGTCTCGATATGAGGATGAGGAACAGGATAGGGCGAGTACTGTGCCTTGTGGAACAGAGCTCTTCACTATGGCAGCTTCCGATTTAACAATGTTTACCATTGCTCTCTGTGTTCGATTGGTTAGAAAGTTGAAGATCCATCTGCCCACTTTGCCATTTATCCCTTTAGCACGCATTTTGTGTACTATTACACGATGATCGCACTTGTCAAAGGCTTTTGCAAAATCTGTGTATACTACATCTGTATCCTGTTTATTTTCCGCTGTATCCAAGACCATATCGTTTTGGTGCAGTAGTTTCGAGAGGCATATAATTGGGACAGCGATGAAAAAAGACATTTTTGGGGGAAATTAATGGTCATTTGAAAAATACATGACGATGACATGACAGATAAATGATTTTGTAACAGGTATGACTACTCTTTGTTTTTATAAGCATTGCTACACACTTTGGCATAGAATCGACCACTGTTGAACACATTTTGGCAAGTTCTTCGTCGTGGTACCAGATCCTAATAACAGCAATAATTAGCTTCACAGTTGAACAGTCCTGTGTTTGGTTTTTGCCCAAAGATTCTCAACTGGGTTAAGGTCAGGAGAGTTTCCAGGTCAATTTAGAATGCTTAGCCCACTCTCTTCGAAGAATATCAGTATTTTCCTGGAAGCATGGCATGGAGGAAGGTCCAGCTGTAAAATGCCTTCTCCATCAGGAAAGTCTTTATCCACAATGGGAAGCAAATGAGTTGCCATGATTGCCTTGTATTTGTCACAGTTTTATTGTTCCCTCAAAAATAAAAAACAGTCCTGAGCCTTTATCAGTAAAACTACCCAAAAAATCTTATGTTGGTGTTTTGTCGCTTACTGGGGGTGTCCATTTCAAAGAAGTTCACCTCCGCTCCGTTCACTACTCTGATCTGTACCCATATACTTCAAAATGCACCTCATCTGAAAATACAACTTCTCCATTCTTCTATCGTCTCTCCCCCCCCGCAGCCATTTTTTCTTCATAGCAGTAGTCAATAACTGTTTTCTTTACCAGCTTTTTGGTAGTTTTACCAACTTCAAGGAGCCTCAACGAGCAGTTGAGAATCAGCATTTCACCACATGGGGGCCAAATCTCTCTGTAGATCTTGCTGGTTTTCTTGGATCCTTCACACTATTTCTTATGATAACCTTGCCATCTTGAGATGTGTCTTGCGCTTTCTTTAACATCTTCCAGACGCAACGCTCCACAAACTCCATTTAGTTTAATATGTCAAATATGCACCCATACCCATCCTGAGTCGTCAGTTCCTCTTCAGAATCTGCCCAACAGATGATTTTGGTAAGCTCAATTTTCGGCCATTTGTTTGATACCCAAATCAACTTTGTTTTCTAAGAGCTACAATATTTGCATGCTTCGTAGGTATAACATCCACTATGAATTTCAGCAATAATCGTAAAAATGAAGGGAGAAATTTGGTGAAACCACACTGACTCAGGGAGCAAGCTTGCAGGAATAGCCTTACAGAACAACACCTCAACATTATTAATTAGTGATTCCCTTTTTTGGCAAGAAGCAAGTCAAACAGATTGCTTCCTCTAGTTGGTTCTGTCAACAAACTGTCTAAAAAGCAATCCCCGAACCGTATCAAGAAAGTCACTAGACTCAATATTTCCTGTCATATTGTTTCAAACAACTTGTCTAAAGTGAAAATCTTACATTTAAAACAACATTTTCATATCTAGACGCCTTATGAATTTCGTCTCACAGCAGCCCTTTTCAAGGCCTCCAAACCTTGATAGGGAGTGCAGTAAGCTGATATGGGACGAAATTCATAAGACTCTAGATATGAAAAATGTTGTGTTAAATGGGAGATTTTAACTTTAAACAAACTGGGTTGGAATAATGTGACAGGAAATTTTAGTCTAGTGACTTTCTTGATAGGTTCAGGATTGCTTTTTAAAACAGTTTGTAAAAGAACCAACTAGAGGGTCAGGTAGGTGGTGTTGGTTGCCAATATGATTTTATTTCAGAGCATAATTCTAGCTGCCCCGGGCAACTTTTGTTCCGAGTAGGGAAATTAGATCAAACAAAATTAACCTAAATGGATAAACAATAGCTTTAAAAAAATCCATTGATCAAAAGAGAGGCATATATAGGCGAATCAAAAGAGGAGAAGGGCAGTTAAGAAATCAATATATTTAGTTAAAGAGAAATATAAAAAAAGGAAAAAAAAAACGAAAAGGGGTTATGAGGCTAATGTCGCAAGAGATTCAAAGAAATAACCCAAAAAGGGTTCTTTCAGGTATACGAAGCAAGATTAGGGACAAGATAGGCCACTTAAAAGTAACTCTGGTCAGATCACTGAGAGTGATAAGAATGTGTGAACTTTTCAACACTTACTTCCTCTAAGTTTTTACTCGGGAAGATACTAGCGACATTTCAGAAATAATAAATTGTGTAGAACAGGATGATAATAACTATGCATGATTGGGGTAACTAGTGACATGTCCTCGGACAAATAGAGAAATTAAAACCTAAAAAAATCCCAGGCTCTGATATTTGTTTGCAAGGGTTTTAAAGGAAAGCAAAGAGGAACTTATCAAACCTTTGGCTAATCTTTTCAATATCACTACAAAATGGCATAGTGCCAGATAAGTAGAAAATGGCAAAAGTGATACCTATTTACAAGGCAGGTGACAGGTCCCTTTGCTTCGAACTATAGACCAATTTAAGCCTTACCTCCATAGTGAGAAAATTTTAGGAATCAATAATTGCCGAGGCATTTCGTAGAACTCTTTGATAGGCATGAATTGATCAAAGAAACTCAGCATGGTTTTACAAAGGGGTTCTATCCCTACCACGGGTGGGGATAGAAAACCCCCGATCAGAAATCTCAAAACCCCCAGGACCGTCACGTTAGCCACTGGACCAGCTAGCCAACAATAAGATTCGTCCAACTAGGTATATTTCACACCATAGGAAGGTTAGCACAGGCACCACTATGACCACAAATGCAAGTTTTTACAGACATATCTCCACAGCGTGGCCGTGACGAACTCTACTCAAGACAGCATAATGTCAAGGATCAGAGGGAGTTTTGTTCCTAAGGAAACAGAAATAAAGGAAAACCAGAGCGAATCCTTGGGTTCACCTAATGGTTTTAGGAGGCAAAAACTAAGTGGATAGAAATATAAAAGTACAGAAGACAAAAGACCCAGGAAAATAAGAGATTATACAGAAGAGCCAAAAACGAATATGCACAGATAAGAAGGGAGGCTCAGCGACAATACAAAATGGCCATAGCATGAAAAGTCAAGTCTGACCTGCAGCTGTTTGTATAGCCACATCAGGAGGAAAACAACCTCAAGGACCAATAATTCAGGCTGAAAAGGAAGGTGGGGTGGGGTTCACAAGAAACGACCAAGAGGTATGTGAGGAGCTCACCCGAGATTTAAAGTATTTACAGTGGAGAGAGGACGGACTCCAGAATTCAGATAAGTAGGTACAACAACAAGTGCTGAATGAAAAACACATACAATCAAGGAGAAGGAAGAAGCTCCTATGTAACTTGATACCTCAAAGGTGTGGGACCAGACAACATCTCATCCATGGTTGCTAGATAGAAGGCAAGATATTCTGTGTATGCCACTAACAAAAATCTTCACACAGTCCATTGAAACTGGGCAACTACATTAGGTATGGAAGAAGGCAATTATATTCCAATTTATAATAAAGGGGACAACAAAGCATTAAACTATAGACCTTGTCACTGATGTGTATGGTATGCAAAGTTTTTTTTTTATGAGAAGATCAGGACTAGCTGGTGAGCACCTAGAAAGAACACAAGCTATAAATCCAACGCGCACGGTTTCAGGGAAGGAAAATCCTATGTCACAAAACTACTGGTGTTTGGTGACAAGGTAACAGAAAAGTAAGACACGAAAGAGAGTGGTGATAGACTGCATGTTATTGGACTGCAAGAAGGCCTTCCGACATAGTTCCTCAGAAGAGGTAAATGCAAAAGCTAGAGGATCAGGCACACATAACAGGAAAGGCAACTGATCAGAGAATACCTGAACAGGGAGCAACAATGAATCATGGTACAGACGAGGTGTGTAGACAGCCTGTACTGTCTGCACAGACAGCCCATGCTGTCTGCCAGCTTAGTTTCATATTTCGCGCCACTCATGCTGCCTCTGTACCATGCCTTCTAGGTAGGCCAAGCAGCCTCCGCCCATGCCTCTCCCTCACTCAGGCCGACTGACTTGAACAGACACCAGGTTCACCCCTCTCAACGGACTGGCTTGCGGTCACTTCCCTCACACTGTCCCGTTTGTAACTCAATCCTACCAGTCCTTGTTGTCAACATGCCATAAGTCGAGAATTTCCCCTGCGAAAATACCTACTTGTCGACCTTGTCATATCCCCTCCCGGTGAGAGTGGAGGGTGAGCCCCAGTTGCTTCCCTGTGAGTGCAGTTCGCCCTCTTCTGCTGCTGACTCTTCCAACACCCGGCCAGTGCAGGAAGATGATCCGCATTGACAGATTATCCTGTAGAGGCCCAAAACTTCTCAGGTTCCTCAATCGTGCACGTTTCTGCAGTCGCACTAGAAGGTGGATCAATGGGTTTGACCCCACTGATCTCTCACCCGTATTCCCACTTGAACAAAGTACTAAACCCATTTATGTACCTGCGTTATCGCGCTGCCACATGGCGCAAAGAGTCTTCGCCGAAGAACTCAATACACGAATGCACCCGTGATGGAGTTATGAGGAGTCCACTTCCCCGGGAATGCACCCCCTTATTCTGGTTCCCAAGAAAAGACGGAACCTGGCGCCCTGTTATCGATACAGGAAACTGAATCATGTACCATCCCAGACCGCTTTCCATTGCCAGATCTGAACGACCTGTTGCAGAACAAACGGCGATAATAAGGTCTTTTCAACTCTTGATCTTCTTCAAGGGTCTGGCAGAACCCCCTCGATGAATAGAGCAGAGAGTTGACAGCTTTCTCTACACCAACTGGTCATTACCATTCAGATATGCTTTCGGCTAGCGAGGAAGCCCAATCACATTTAGTCGTTTGATGACGACAATTTTCCGTACCCTCCCTATGTGGCAAACGGCTCATGGTCTACCTGATGATCTCATAGTCAAGTTGCAAGATGTCCCTTCACATCTTGAGAAACTTGACAGGGTATTGACAGCTAGCTCAGGCAAATCTAAGGAAAGCTCTCCAAATGTCATTTCCTCGGAAGGAAATAAAATTTCTGGGTCACGTATGACACAGAATGCAATAAAGACGGACGAGTCCTAAAATCTCGGCCGTGCAGAATTCCCCAACCCATGACGGCGGATGCAGACCCGGTCCTTCAAAAGGCCTGGCGGGTTCTACCCCACACCTTTATCGCATTTCTCCACCATAGCTGCACTACCCTGACACGCTACTTAAGAAGGATGACCCCTTTTTTGAGTGTACTGTGATCAGAACGAGCTTTTTGTCATTTCTTAGAACAAGTAACATCAGCCCCAACCCTTAGATTCCCGTGATTTCACCAAGGCATTTACCTTGACGACTGATGCCAGCAAAGTTGGCATCGGTGCAGTCTTGGCACAGGTATCTAATGGTAAGCAACAGCCTATTTCTATGCTACCGTGTCCTTACTAAAGCGGAAGTCATTATTCAGTGACAGAGCTAGAAGCTTTAGCCATTGTATGGGCCCTGAGTCCATTTTCTGGATATCATCTATCTTAACCTATCAGATTTATACAGATCATTTACCCTTATTGCCCTTTTTTGCGAATAAGAACCTCCCGGGAAGCATGCTCGGGTCGCTCACGGTTCAATGACTACAAACCCTGAAATTGCTATGTCCCAAGGTAAGAAAAATGTTTGTAGCTGATGCCTGCGAGACATATAGCATTCGTGAGTGTAGGCAATTTCCGATCCCTGTTGAGGATCCGAGAGAGCCCAACGACTGGACCCTGTGTGGTCCACCAGTCCTTCTTTCCTGACCAAGGGAGGACGTTGACATTTACAGGTCAAGTCACCCGTTCCACTGAAGGATTTGGTGGTCAACAGGGAGTACTGTGCCGTGTTTGCACAGCTGTGGACCCCGGCAGAACCATATACCAACTGGTGATACCAGAAGTCCATGATACCACTAGGGTGCAATAGGTTGGAATCACCAATGTCCAGGTGTAGCGTACCCCGGGAAGGACCGCAGTACAAACAGGCACAAATGAAATATTTCTGCCTAAGATGGCAGCGGACATGCCAATCCTGTACACCAGTGTGTTGTTTGCCTACAGACACAAGTACCATTACAGGCCCTAACCCCCTTCTAAAGTATCCATTACAAAGGAGCCCTGGGAAGACTTCAGTCGCCCTGTTGACGAACTTCTCGACCTCCGGAGAAGGAAATAAGCACCTGCTTGTAAATGTAGATTAACTTGACGCGGTACAGTGAATTAGTACCATTCCTGATAAAAACACGCCGAAACGGTCGCTAGTGCTTTCCGTAGACATGTTGTTCTTTCGCAACTTGCCCACGGTCCTTCTTCCAACAATGGGTCTGAGTTATAAATGGCATAAATGCAGGATCTTTGCTCCAGATTCAACATTCATCAAGCCCAGTAAGCTCAACCCACCCTGCGAGTAATGGTCTTGCTGAACGTACAATCGCAAAGTCCTGGAGGTGCTCAGAGTAACCGTTAACCCAAGTTGTACTACATGGATGAGCTACCCCGATGTTCAGTGTACATTAAATTCCTCCCTCAACGCTCGATCGGTGAGACACCTCATTTGCTTGTATGGCTATGACAAGCGCTTACTCAAATGAAATTCTGTTTGCTCCACTAGACCTACTTACGATACTGAGAACCCAGTGTAGTAAAGAAGAGGACAACGCTGCTTGTCTTCCACGGTACGAGAGAACTTATGAAAAAGCTACAGATAGGTTCACTCTGATAGCAATGCCCCTCGCCAAGGAAAGCAAAGTGACCCAGTTGCAAAGTTATGTTGCTCAACCCAGTGCAGACCCCCAGTATGCACAAATCTTGTCCCAAAGTTTGTGGGTCCTTTACCGTGGTCTACGACAGCTCCTTGGGCAATAATTCGAGGTGAAGGGAGATTGCTACGGAACTATCAAGGAAGCCCACCTTGATCACATGAAGTATGTGGACCTTATGCAGGCCAAGCAGAGCTGGAGGCCGTCTTGCAACGCCACGATCATACTAATGTAGGACAAAACCGTCTATTCCCATCTCCCACTACTACTACCGTGTACGGAAGACGGCCCAGTAAGGCTCCAATACTTAAGGCCTGCGACGCCAGGACAACAGTAATTTCTGTGACATTGACGTACCTACTGTACTTGTCTGACTCCTACGCTAGTTATAGCACAAACATTGTATAGCTAGTCCGATAATGAGTCAGGGTGGACACATCATGTAATTATGTAAATACTTTTTAGAAGGGTACCACAGAGTGTAAATGAATTCCATGTATATAGTATTACTATGTACGTAAGTGCACCAGTGTTTTTATAACAAAAGAAAAAAAGCCGTATTACGGTCAGGGGCAGTGCTGCCCTCTGAGTCACATGTCACACCTTAGAAAATGCTACTGTCAGTCATTTTTGCAGATTTGAGGGTGCAACACGTTCGTAGACCGAGTGTCAACTGATGTTCAATAACCCTGCGACAACCTGTATATAAGAAGATTTTAGTTCCAGTGCCTACGTCTCCGGACTCTCTCCTCGATGAAACCTTGCGGCAAACCAGTTTTCCTCTTCCCCTGGATGGGAGATTTTTTTTTTTTTGCCTTTGCATTTTAATGTCCATTTTTTTGATTTACTAGTGAGGCGAAGCCAGTCCTCTCTGGGGTATTAGTGGTACGAAATCCTTTTACCTACGGGCCCCACCAGTATTTGGACGCGGCGTCGGGTACGAAGCCGGTAGGTGGCTGATCCATATGTAGACAGCCTTACCTGACCTGCACAGACAGCCCATGCTTCTGCCAGCTTAGAGTCGATAATTCGCGCCAGTCAGGTGCTTGCCCTCTGTACCCATGCTCTATATGCACGCCAGCCTGCCGGCCCAGTGCCTGCTCCCTCACTTCCTAGGCCGACCGACATGACAGACACTAGTGCTCCCCCGTCCACGGACTGGCTTGCTGCACTCCCTTCACACTGCCCGTTGTGTACTCACTCCTACCCAATTAAAGCCAAACTATCCACGGGCCGTATCAATTGCTACCTACGCTACCTCCAAACGGCACTAAACGTTGTACACAGAAGAACAGAAATAACATGTCAGATTGGGCTGCAATGTGAAGAGTGGGTTCCACAGGGGTCCAGTCTAGGACCTGTTCTTTTGGAATATGTGAATGTTATAAACGAAGGATAACCCAGAAGTTTTCCTGTTTGCAGATGATGTTGAAGTTAATGGAGGATAAATTAAATCGATGAGGAACAGGAAGGACTACAAAGAAACCTTGACATCAACAAGCCTGTCCACAAATGGCTCCTTGAATTTAACCCCGCCAAATGTAACAAAACCCATGAAGATCGGGAAGGATAAAGAAGACCGCAAATAATTATACATTCCTGTGGTTTAAATCGTCATGTGGTTGTCCCTTACCAAGAGGCAGACCAGACAAAAACATGGTTCGAATACTTGGTTGCGAAGTTGTATTGTGATCAGTAACCACTCCGTCGTGGTTCCAATATTATATAAATACTGTTCGTAAGGCTAGTACACCGAACGGGTAAGAGAATGAAATTAGCTTAGAAGCTCCCACACCTCCGTGTACGCCGCTCGATGACGGCCCAACACTACTCTGTGCTGGGTTAGGCGGCCATTCTTGTAGGGTTGGTGGTCTTGGTTTAAAGCGTCAGTGTTCTCGCTTACCAAAGGCAGTCCAGTACAACATGGTTCACAATCCTTGGTTAGCGCAGTGTTATTATTTGTATCAAAACCACTCGTCCATGGTTTTCTGATAATAATATATATAAATATATATTTATATATATTATATATAATATATCTATATAAATATATATAAATATAAAATAATATATATATATATATATTTCTTGCCCGAATATGTAAAACTGGTCAATTATCAAGAACTTATTTAAAATAAGTCCTTTCTAAAATTTTCTCTTATAACAATTAAAGACATATAATTTTTTTCATTAAAGTAAATGTAAAGAAAATTAATTTATTGCTCCAAACGAATCTAGAAAAACTTCCTAACCTAAATATAACAAGAACATTTATTTTAGCCTAACCAAATTAAATATAATTTAGATTTGTTACTAATATTTTAAATCTAACAAACACAGTGAAATATAATTTTTTTCGTTAGTTAAGAATGATTTTGGCGAAATTATTGCATACACACAAATTTTCGCTGTCCTATATGGCAAGATGATGTTACTATTTAAGCCAAGATCGCAAGTTCTGCCTAATCGGCACGACATAAATAAATATAAATATATATATATATATATATATATAATATATATATATATATATTATTATATAAATATATATGTTTAAAAATATAAAGTATACATACAAACATACATACATATATATATATATAATATAACATAAGAAAGAAGGAACACAGCAACAGGCCTACCTGACCCATACGGAGCAGTCCATGACCCCCCCCTCCCCCCCCCGATTAGCCGAATGACCCACCCAGTCTTGGCACCACCACTCAAGGAAGTAACACATGCACAGACCCAGAAGCACAAGCTAGTCATGCCCAACTACACACCCACCCACACCCACTATTCATGTATTATATCTAACAACTATTTTTTAAAACTACCAACGTTTTTACCTGAATAACTGTACTCAGTAGTTTGTTCCACTCATCCACAACTCTATTAACCAAACCAATGCTTTCCTAAATCCATTCCTGAATCCTGATTTTTCCAAGTTGAAACCAATTGCTGCGAGTCCTGTATTTGCCGAAATATTTCAGCAACGTTATATACATCCCCCTTATTTAATCCTGTTTTTCATTTATACACCTCCATCTTATCCCCCCTAATTTCTACGCCTTCGAGAGAGTGCAGGATTCAGGGACCTCAATCTAACCACATAGGGTGATATCTGAATACATGGGACATCTTCGTCATCCTCTCCTCTGTACGTTTTCCAGAGCAATTACATCCATTCTGTAATAGTGACCAGAACTGAGCATCATAGTCACAGCCTGTTGACCCATACTAGGCAGGTCCTTTACAATTTCATCCCACAAACACACAATTGACCCACCCAATTTTTTCAAGCTACCAGCAGAAATAAGTGCTCTGATGTGCAAGTCCCCACTCAAATCCAACCCTCCCCTCATGTACTATATCTCACAACCTAAATTTGACAACTAACCCAAAGTCCTAGCCTCAATAACACCCACAGAGGTAGACACTGTTCCACTCAATCACACTCCCTATTTTCCAAACCACATACTTGCCTAAGTCCCTTTCTAAATCTAAACTTATCTCTAATTTTAACATCCATTTACTGCGGGTTTCATCTTTCTTGGAGATGATATCCTCAGACCTTGTTTAATACCCATTTATAGACACGCTATCTCCATTATAACACTTCGATCAGGTCCTCCCCCTCATTCCTTCGTCAACAAGTGAATGAACTTAAGAGTCTCATCATTCTTCATAAGGAAGAATTCTAATGCTATGTATTAATTAGTCCATCCTACGCTGAATGTTTTCTAACGAATTTATGTCCATTCTGTAATATGGAGACCAAATTGAGCTGCATAATCTAGGTGAGGGCTTACTAAGATGTTATAAAGCTGTAAGGCAGATGACCTCTGGCTTCTGTTCTTTACACTTCTTGATATAAATCCAGTAATCTATTTGCCTATTCACTACGCATTAGGCATTGCTGTCTTGGTTTAAGGTGCTGCTTACCAATAACCCCCAAGTCCTTTTCGCAATCTAAGGTTAAGTCTACATTGATTTAACTTATAAGGCTAGGATTATGGACACTCCGAAGCTTCAGAACCTTGCATATCAACATAGAATCTGCATCTGCCACTTTTCTGACGCAAGAGTAGAGTTTGTCAAAATCCTCCCTGCAGTCCCCCTAACATCTACGTTTTAATTCAATTATCCACCATCTTCGTGTCATCGGCGGAATTTGCTCTATCACGAGTAATTCCATTTTTTTTTTTTTTTTTTTATTTTTTTTTTTTTTTTTCTTTTTTTTTTCAACATCAATGATCTTGATCTATATATTATAAACAAGCACGGCCCAAGACTGATCCCTTGTGGGAACGCCACTGTTTACTGATCCCCACTCGATTTAACCCCATTTAAGGACACTCTTTGCTTCTTTTGTGAGCCATGATTCGAACCACGAGAGTCACCCTTCCCCGAATGCCATGAGCTGCTACTTTCTTCAACAGATCCTTTGTGCGGAACTCTTTCAATGCCTTACTAAAATCTAAGTAAATAAGAATCAAATTCTTTGTCGTGGTCAACAGCCTCAAAATGCTTTTACTGAAGAAAAAGTTAATAAATTAGTTAGACAAGAAGCCGCCCATTGAGAATCCATGCTGATATCATTAATCAAGCTATGCTTTATCGAGATGGCTTCTTATAAATCTCAGCTATAAATGACTCTAGTAATTTTGCCTACAATTGAGGTCAGGCTTATTGGGGCGTAAATTTGACGGTAACGACATTGTCCCCTGTATTTAAAAATAGGAAATACATTAGCCATCTTCCACATATCCAACACTGCAGCCTGTTTGAAGAGAATAAATTAAAAATATTAGTTAATGGTTTCACAGAACTTCCATTTGCAATTCCTTTAGAACCCCTTGAAAAAAACCTCATCAGGAACCCGGTGACTTATTTTGCTTCACCCAATAAAGAAATAAAGTGAAATAAATGTGTGACCATGAAAAAATACAGCGAATAGTTATATTTATATATGACAAAAAACAGAAGTGGATTACGCCAGACATCACATCGAGTTGGACAATCTACAGGCTTCTGCAGGCTGTTGCAGGCGCTGCAGGCTACATCGCAAATATCTAACCTAAGCCGAGGTTTGCTGGGATCGGGTGTTAGTTCCATTTACCGCCAAGCTGATCGTGAACGTCCACTCTCATACATGATAAAGAATAGGATACAAATACTCGATAACGAATAGCATAGGCAATTTATAAGTAGAATAGCGCGAGGAGACAGATGAAGCATAGAAGACATAAGCTAATAGGTGGTATGTGGGAACAGATCAGGAAGAGCACTGTTAGACTATGTGTCACACAAACTCCACATACACACCATACACAATAAACACACAATCTCACGCCACTACTTTTTCACACCTTTATAAACCACACCTCATATTATTCCACACCAGAAAAACACACGACACACACACACATACACAACTACAGACCTGTGTCACTACGTTATATATCACAGTCATGGAGGAAATCATAAGGAGGAAGTGGGGAGCGTGGAGCACCTGGAAATAACAAGTTTATAATCGAACCCCAGCAGCACGGTTTCCAGAAGGAAAAATCCTGTGTCACAAACCACTTGAAGTTTATGACAAGGTGACAGAAGTAAGACAGAAGAGAGAGGGGTGGATAACCTTAATTTCTTGGACTGCAAGAACATAAAACATAAGATAGAAGGAACACTGGCACAGGCCTACTGACCCAAGCAGAGCAGGTCCATGTCACACCCCCCCCGGATAAGCCAAAGAATCAGCCCAGTCCTGGTCACCTCCACTACAAGGAAGGAGCACGGCCCATACCAAGAGGCCTCGACACAGTTCCTCACAAAAGGTATAATGCCAAAGCCAGAGGACAAGGCACACATAACAGGAAAGGGCACTGCCAATGGATAAGAGAATCCGTGACAGGGAGGCAACACGAATCATGGTACGTGAAAGGTGGTCAGAGTGGACGTCCTGTGACAACGGGATTTCAATGGGTCAGTCCCTAGACCTGTGCCTGTTTTTGTATATGAAATGACATAACGTAAGGGATAGACTTAGAAGAGTCCTTGTTTGCAGATGATATGAATTTAATAAGAGAATCAACTCGTTCGAAGATCAGGCAGGACTAACAAAGAGACCTGGACAGGCTACAAATCTGTTCAGCCACTGGCTCCTTGAATTAAACCCCGCCAAATGCAAAGTCATGAAGAATCGGGGAAGGCCAAGAAGACGCAGACAGAGTATATCTAGGTGGCTAAAGACTGCCAACCTCACTCAAGAAAAAGCTCTTGTGGTGTGAGTATAATGCCGACACATCTCCTGAAGCGCACATCAATCAGATAACTGCTGGCAGCAAACCAGCTCCCTGGCAAACTTTAGGAAGCTTACCATACCTCAGTAAAGGAATCGTTCAAGACTCATGACACCATTATACGTCCAGGCCCATATTGGAGTATGCAGCACCATTTGGAATCCACACTAGTCAAGCACGTCAATAAATTAGAGAAAGTGTCAAAGGTTAGCAACAAGACTAATTCCCAGAGCTTAGGGCGATTGTCCTAGGAAGAAAAGGTAAGGGAAATTGGCCGACGACGACTGAGGGACAGAAGGGACAGGGGAGACCTGATAACCGACACTAAAATACTGCGCGGAATAGACAAGTGGACAAAGAGGGATTTTCCAGAGATGGGACACATAAACAAGGGTTCACAATTGAAAGGTGAAGACTCAGGTGGAGTCAGATGACTCGACCCCTGAACCACAAATAGATGAGAACACACACACACACACACACACAACCTACACACACACACCACACACACACACACACACACACACCCACCCATACACACACAGAAAGTATTTCTTCAGTCCAACAGAGTAGTCAGGAAGTGAATAGTTTGGGAAGCGATGTAGTTTGAGGCAGAATCCAACAAAGCTATAAGCAGAGGTAGATAAAGCTCACGGTTCAGGGAGAGTGGATCCAGTATGCGACCAGTGAAGAGTCGGGCCAGAGCTAAGGACTGACCCCTGAAACCCTCAACTAGTTGAGTAACACACACACACACACACACACACACACACACCCACACACACACACACACACACACACAAACACACACACACACACACATCACACCACACACAGGCAGCAGTACGAGAAAAAAGAAGAAACCAAACTTCAAAAAAGGAGGGATTGCATAGGACTGAAAGTTACCTGCATGAAGTGCAGTGGGAAAGAGAACTAGATGGAAAGACATAAATAACAAGATGGAAATAGTGACCACTTAAGAGCAGGAGGCCAGAAGAAGTCATACCAAAGGGTCAACAGAAAAAATGGAAAGACCAAGAGTGAGCCCATGGGTTAATTGGGGAGTTAAAGAGGCCAAAGCCAAGTGTGCTAGAGCATGGAAAAGGTATATAAAGCAAAGAACAAGAAAACAAGAAGCTGAACAGAAGAACCGAGAAACGAACATGCAGGAATAAGGAGAGAGGCCCAGAGCAATACGAGAACGACTAACATCAAAAGCCAAATCGAACCAAAGTTGTTATAACAAAACATTAGGAAGGAAAAACCAAAACAGTCAAAGGACCAGGTAATCACAGGCTGAGGAAAGAAGGAGGGGATGCTCACGCAGAGTGACCAAGAGTATGTGATGACCATAAACAAAAGATTAAGGAAGTATTCACAATAGAGTCAGGAATGCTTCCAGCAAACTGTGTGGAGGTAGGGTGCACCACAGGCGCTTGGACCAATACACATAACCACGGTAGAGTGAAGAAACTGCTAGACGAACTCGATACCTCAAAGGCGTGGGCCAGATAACATATCTCCATGGATACGATAGAGGGAGCAGAGGAACTGTGTGTGCATTAGCAGCAATCTTCGAAAATCTATCGAATGAAAAAGTAGTAGAATTACCGACAATATTTAAAGTAAAAGGACACAAGTGCAACTAATGTGACATTTATTGTGCGGCAACGTTTCGCTCTCCAGGAGCTTTACCAAGCCATTACAAACAATACATGGACAGCACAGAGGGTATATAAAGGCTCAGATTGATATTCACTAAGTATTCGACCTCACTACCCCCACCACCTTTGGAAAGGGCCTATATTAATACCCTCTGTGTCCATGTATTGTTGTTAATGGCTTGATAAAGCTCCTGGAGAGCGAAACGTTGCAACAATAAATGTCACATAAGTGCACTTGTGTCCTTTTACTTTACAAATTCATCGAAACAGGGCAGTTGCCGAGGCGTGAAGACAGCACATGTAGTTCCAATTTTTAAGAAAGTGACAGACAGGCCGCATCATCAACTACAGACCAGTGGTCACTGACTTGTATAGTATGTAAGGAGTCATGGAAAAGATTAACAGGAGAAAAAAGGTTTTTTAAATTGAACACATTGAAAAGATGGGCTCATACATGACAGTCAGCACGGATTCAGCAGAGATGGGAAAACCTGTGTTACAAATTTACTTGAGTTCTACGAAAAGGTAACAGAAGTAATACAGGAGAGAGAGGGGATGGGTAAGATTGCAGTCTTTTTAGATTGCAAGAAGGCTTTGACGCAGTAACCACACAATAGACGTTGTGCAAAAAATTAGAGGAGCAGGCAGAATAACGGGAAAGTACTGCAATGGATCAGGAATAACCTGACAAGAAGGAAACCACGTGTTTGGTACGTGCTGAAAGTGTCGGAGTGGTCGAATGTGTCGAGTGGGGTTCCACAAGGTCAGTCCTAGCCCGTGCTGTTTCTGTATACGTGAATGACATGGGAAGGCATAGATTCAGAATGTCACTGTTCTCTGATGACGTGAAACTGATGAGAGAATACAAGTGGGCGAGGATCAGTTAAGATTACGAGGGGATCTGGACAAACTACAAGTATGGTTCGACAAATGGCTCCTGGAGTTTATCCCAGTGAAGTGTAAGTCATGAAGATTGGGGAAGGACATAGAAAGACACGGCAACGGGGTGGTTACTGGAGGAAACCACAGCTGCAAACGTCGTTAAAGAAAGATCTTGGGGGTAAGCATTATAACGAACATGTCCCCTGAGGCACACATCAATCAAATAACTGCAGCAACATATGGGAGATTGGCAAACCTGAGATTGGCAAACCTGAGATTGGCAAACTTGAGATTGACGTTTAGACACTGAGTTAAGGGTCATTCACGTACATTGTACACAGTGAAACGTAGGCCTATACTGGAATATGCAGCGCCAGTATGGAACCCTCACTTAGTCAAACACGTCACGAAATTGGAGAAAGTGCAAAAATTTGCAACACGATAAGTCCCGGAACTGAGGGATATGTCTTATGAGGAGAGGTTAAGGGAACTCAACCTGATGACACAAGATGATAGAGGGATAGAGGGGAACATGAATAACATGACAAGGTGGACAAGGATTGAATGTTGCAGAGATGGAAACAGAAACAAGGGACACAATTGGAAACTGAAAACCCAGAGAAGAATCATAGGATGTTAGGAAGTATTTCTTTAGTCTTTGAGTTGTCAGAACTGGAATAACTGGAGAGAGAATAGTGGAACAAGTTCATAAATAGCTTTAAGAATAGGTCATGACAAAGTATCATGGATCAGGAAAGTGAATTAGTATCGACCAGTGAAGAGGTGGCCAGGACTATGAACTCGACCCCCCTGCAACCACATATATGTGAGTACTCAACACCACAACAAAAACACACGCACACACACACACACACACACACACACAAAGGTTTGCAACAAGACAGTTTCCAGAGCTAATGGATTGTCCTAACAAGGAATGTTAAGGAAAACCGGCCTGACGACCCTGGAGGACAGGAGGGTCAGGGAGACACGAAAATAAGATATAAAGTATTGCAGATTGACAGGTGGACAAAGAACAGGAATTTTCCAGAGAAGGAACACAAAAACAAGCTCTCAATGAAGGTGAAACCCTATAACCAAAGTGATGTTAGGAAGTAATCTCAGTCATAGAGTTGTCAGGAAGTGGAATAGCCTATAAAGTGACGTAGTGAAGGGCAGGAAACCATACATAGTATTTAAGGCAAGGTTTGATAAAGCTCATGGAGCAGGAGAGAGAGACCTAGTAGCAATCAGAGAAGAGGCGGACATAGGAGCTATGAAATCGACCCCCTGCACCAACACAGCACAAATAGTGAGTACATTCCCACAATATATTACAGACCCCACACACACTCCTCTACCTCCCCCAGCACCCTCCCCCACCCTTCTCCCACTCCCTCCCTGATACCCACCTCTCTCCTCACCCTCCTCCTTCTTCCTCCCTCCTCTCCTCCTCCTCCTCCACTCCATCTTTTCCCCTTCCCCCTCTCCATCTCTCTCCCCTATGCTTCTCCCTTCCCACTCCTCTCCATATTCCCCCCTCTTTCCCCCCCCCCCACCTCTCCCATTTCGCCTCTGTCTTCAGCTTCCTCCTCTCCCTCCCTCCACCCCCCCCCACACACTCAGACAAACATATCGCAAACAACTACACATAAATACATAAGTTTTTCATCCTGGGGCAATAAAAAAAAAATGGTTTGCCAGAGAGCAGGATGGAAAAACAGGGGACTGGAAGATGAGTCAGGGAAGGAAAATTGAGTAGCAGAGCTCATGAAAAGTGAACATGAGTGGGGAAGGAAGCTAGAAGAGCTTAGCATAAAAATGGAGGGGAGGATAGCTGCTGAGAGCAGGAAGTGGAAGATGCAAGTCACAGCAGCAGAGGCTAAGATTCAGAGATTACAAGAGGAACTGAAAAATCTGAAAAAGCCTAATGAACTAAAGAGCAATGCTGGCATGACATCAGAAACTGCTACCTCAGTCACAAACAAGGGGACTGTAGGGAACGAAGGAGCAAAACTGTATGCAGAGGCCCTATCAGACCATCGTGGAGCCTGAGAAAAAAAGAGGATCACATCAGGAACAATCAAGGGGTCTGTAGAAAATGAAAGATCTAAGCTATATACAGAGGCCCCAGCAGACCACAGCAGTGCCCAGGGAAAGCTGAGAAGGAAAAACAACAGACCATTTGTTTATGAGCTCCAGGAAGTTGAGGGAGAAACTTACGAAGCAAGAAGACAAGGGGAGGGAGAAAAAAGCGATTGAAAGTATCAAGAAAGCAATAGTAGAAGATGACATTGCCTAGCTGACAAATTTTCTGAGAACGAGGATATGCAAAAGGAAGACACTGGCTGGTCAAAGTTATTTTTAAGGCAGAATTGGTTCGAAACAAGCAAGACTAAGGGACATCTTGGCGTACCGGAGGGTGTATCTCGACTGCAACAGAACACTAGAAGAAAGGCAGAAACTGAAAGAGAGGGTACTGAGATGAAAGGAGTGAAATGAGGTGAAGATGGAGATAGACAGGAGAACCTAGACTCAGAAGGAAGATCAAATACAACCTCCCTCACAACCACCTACAGAAATCCCCCAACCAGGACAACCCCAATGCAACCAAGCATTCTAACCCAAAACACACATACCATGCCCAATGCCCCCACCCACCTCATTATAAACTCCACCCATATTTCCTCATCCGGTCTCCCTTCTCCCGCACTCCAATGTATCCCCCAAACCACAGTTTTAGAAAAGACGTTGAAGGTGTGGTATACAAATGCAGATGGAAAAACAAATAAATGTTAGGAGTGGCATGAAAGAATCAAGGAGACATCCCCAGATATAATAGCACTCACAGAAATGAAACTCACCAGGGTGATAACAGATGCAATCTTTACGCCCAGTTATCAAATCCTGAGAAAAGATAGAGAGAGAAGAGGGGGAGGAGGAGTTGCACTGCTTATTTAAAACTGATGGGGATTTGAGGAAATGGAAGGAATTGATAGAATGGGCGAAAGGGACTACATAGTAGGAACAATCCAGTCTGAGGGCCATAAGATGGTAATGCTGTAATGTACAACCTCCCACAGAACTGCAGGAGGCCAAGAGAAGAATACAACAAGAGCAATGGTTGACACACTAGCCGAGGTGGCGAGAAGAATTCACATGGGGAGAGCAAAGTTACTAGTTATGGTGATTTCAATCACAAAGAGATCGACTGGAAAGCCTGGAAGCCCCATGGGGGGTCAACATAACAAAACATGAGAGCCATATGATGGATGTGTACTGGAAAACCTCATGCATCAACATGTTTAGAGTACACTACCAGAGAGAGAGGTGAGGATTACCCACAAGACTGGACCTTGTATTCACCTTGAGTAGTTCTGACATCGAGGATATCACATACGAAAGGTCCCTGAAGCAAGAGATCATGTACTCTGTGCTTTGATTAATAGCTGAACTAACAGTAGAGAGGGTAGGGCATGAAAAGGATGATAAAAACCATACACAAAAGAGGAGTACAGATGCATAAGGAACTTCCTTGCAAGACGTTCAGTCAAGAGAGATTGGCAGAAAACCAGTACAAAAATGATGGACTAAAGACAGCATAATGTCAAGGATCAGAGGGAGTTTTGTTCCTAAGGAAACAGAAATAAAGGAAAACCAGAGCGAATCCTTGGGTTCACCTAATGGTTTTAGGAGGCAAAAACTAAGTGGATAGAAATATAAAAGTACAGAAGACAAAAGACCCAGGAAAATAAGAGATTATACAGAAGAGCCAAAAACGAATATGCACAGATAAGAAGGGAGGCTCAGCGACAATACAAAATGGCCATAGCATGAAAAGTCAAGTCTGACCTGCAGCTGTTTGTATAGCCACATCAGGAGGAAAACAACCTCAAGGACCAATAATTCAGGCTGAAAAGGAAGGTGGGGTGGGGTTCACAAGAAACGACCAAGAGGTATGTGAGGAGCTCACCCGAGATTTAAAGTATTTACAGTGGAGAGAGGACGGACTCCAGAATTCAGATAAGTAGGTACAACAACAAGTGCTGAATGAAAAACACATACAATCAAGGAGAAGGAAGAAGCTCCTATGTAACTTGATACCTCAAAGGTGTGGGACCAGACAACATCTCATCCATGGTTGCTAGATAGAAGGCAAGATATTCTGTGTATGCCACTAACAAAAATCTTCACACAGTCCATTGAAACTGGGCAACTACATTAGGTATGGAAGAAGGCAATTATATTCCAATTTATAATAAAGGGGACAACAAAGCATTAAACTATAGACCTTGTCACTGATGTGTATGGTATGCAAAGTTTTTTTTTTATGAGAAGATCAGGACTAGCTGGTGAGCACCTAGAAAGAACACAAGCTATAAATCCAACGCGCACGGTTTCAGGGAAGGAAAATCCTATGTCACAAAACTACTGGTGTTTGGTGACAAGGTAACAGAAAAGTAAGACACGAAAGAGAGTGGTGATAGACTGCATGTTATTGGACTGCAAGAAGGCCTTCCGACATAGTTCCTCAGAAGAGGTAAATGCAAAAGCTAGAGGATCAGGCACACATAACAGGAAAGGCAACTGATCAGAGAATACCTGAACAGGGAGCAACAATGAATCATGGTACAGACGAGGTGTGTAGACAGCCTGTACTGTCTGCACAGACAGCCCATGCTGTCTGCCAGCTTAGTTTCATATTTCGCGCCACTCATGCTGCCTCTGTACCATGCCTTCTAGGTAGGCCAAGCAGCCTCCGCCCATGCCTCTCCCTCACTCAGGCCGACTGACTTGAACAGACACCAGGTTCACCCCTCTCAACGGACTGGCTTGCGGTCACTTCCCTCACACTGTCCCGTTTGTAACTCAATCCTACCAGTCCTTGTTGTCAACATGCCATAAGTCGAGAATTTCCCCTGCGAAAATACCTACTTGTCGACCTTGTCATATCCCCTCCCGGTGAGAGTGGAGGGTGAGCCCCAGTTGCTTCCCTGTGAGTGCAGTTCGCCCTCTTCTGCTGCTGACTCTTCCAACACCCGGCCAGTGCAGGAAGATGATCCGCATTGACAGATTATCCTGTAGAGGCCCAAAACTTCTCAGGTTCCTCAATCGTGCACGTTTCTGCAGTCGCACTAGAAGGTGGATCAATGGGTTTGACCCCACTGATCTCTCACCCGTATTCCCACTTGAACAAAGTACTAAACCCATTTATGTACCTGCGTTATCGCGCTGCCACATGGCGCAAAGAGTCTTCGCCGAAGAACTCAATACACGAATGCACCCGTGATGGAGTTATGAGGAGTCCACTTCCCCGGGAATGCACCCCCTTATTCTGGTTCCCAAGAAAAGACGGAACCTGGCGCCCTGTTATCGATACAGGAAACTGAATCATGTACCATCCCAGACCGCTTTCCATTGCCAGATCTGAACGACCTGTTGCAGAACAAACGGCGATAATAAGGTCTTTTCAACTCTTGATCTTCTTCAAGGGTCTGGCAGAACCCCCTCGATGAATAGAGCAGAGAGTTGACAGCTTTCTCTACACCAACTGGTCATTACCATTCAGATATGCTTTCGGCTAGCGAGGAAGCCCAATCACATTTAGTCGTTTGATGACGACAATTTTCCGTACCCTCCCTATGTGGCAAACGGCTCATGGTCTACCTGATGATCTCATAGTCAAGTTGCAAGATGTCCCTTCACATCTTGAGAAACTTGACAGGGTATTGACAGCTAGCTCAGGCAAATCTAAGGAAAGCTCTCCAAATGTCATTTCCTCGGAAGGAAATAAAATTTCTGGGTCACGTATGACACAGAATGCAATAAAGACGGACGAGTCCTAAAATCTCGGCCGTGCAGAATTCCCCAACCCATGACGGCGGATGCAGACCCGGTCCTTCAAAAGGCCTGGCGGGTTCTACCCCACACCTTTATCGCATTTCTCCACCATAGCTGCACTACCCTGACACGCTACTTAAGAAGGATGACCCCTTTTTTGAGTGTACTGTGATCAGAACGAGCTTTTTGTCATTTCTTAGAACAAGTAACATCAGCCCCAACCCTTAGATTCCCGTGATTTCACCAAGGCATTTACCTTGACGACTGATGCCAGCAAAGTTGGCATCGGTGCAGTCTTGGCACAGGTATCTAATGGTAAGCAACAGCCTATTTCTATGCTACCGTGTCCTTACTAAAGCGGAAGTCATTATTCAGTGACAGAGCTAGAAGCTTTAGCCATTGTATGGGCCCTGAGTCCATTTTCTGGATATCATCTATCTTAACCTATCAGATTTATACAGATCATTTACCCTTATTGCCCTTTTTTGCGAATAAGAACCTCCCGGGAAGCATGCTCGGGTCGCTCACGGTTCAATGACTACAAACCCTGAAATTGCTATGTCCCAAGGTAAGAAAAATGTTTGTAGCTGATGCCTGCGAGACATATAGCATTCGTGAGTGTAGGCAATTTCCGATCCCTGTTGAGGATCCGAGAGAGCCCAACGACTGGACCCTGTGTGGTCCACCAGTCCTTCTTTCCTGACCAAGGGAGGACGTTGACATTTACAGGTCAAGTCACCCGTTCCACTGAAGGATTTGGTGGTCAACAGGGAGTACTGTGCCGTGTTTGCACAGCTGTGGACCCCGGCAGAACCATATACCAACTGGTGATACCAGAAGTCCATGATACCACTAGGGTGCAATAGGTTGGAATCACCAATGTCCAGGTGTAGCGTACCCCGGGAAGGACCGCAGTACAAACAGGCACAAATGAAATATTTCTGCCTAAGATGGCAGCGGACATGCCAATCCTGTACACCAGTGTGTTGTTTGCCTACAGACACAAGTACCATTACAGGCCCTAACCCCCTTCTAAAGTATCCATTACAAAGGAGCCCTGGGAAGACTTCAGTCGCCCTGTTGACGAACTTCTCGACCTCCGGAGAAGGAAATAAGCACCTGCTTGTAAATGTAGATTAACTTGACGCGGTACAGTGAATTAGTACCATTCCTGATAAAAACACGCCGAAACGGTCGCTAGTGCTTTCCGTAGACATGTTGTTCTTTCGCAACTTGCCCACGGTCCTTCTTCCAACAATGGGTCTGAGTTATAAATGGCATAAATGCAGGATCTTTGCTCCAGATTCAACATTCATCAAGCCCAGTAAGCTCAACCCACCCTGCGAGTAATGGTCTTGCTGAACGTACAATCGCAAAGTCCTGGAGGTGCTCAGAGTAACCGTTAACCCAAGTTGTACTACATGGATGAGCTACCCCGATGTTCAGTGTACATTAAATTCCTCCCTCAACGCTCGATCGGTGAGACACCTCATTTGCTTGTATGGCTATGACAAGCGCTTACTCAAATGAAATTCTGTTTGCTCCACTAGACCTACTTACGATACTGAGAACCCAGTGTAGTAAAGAAGAGGACAACGCTGCTTGTCTTCCACGGTACGAGAGAACTTATGAAAAAGCTACAGATAGGTTCACTCTGATAGCAATGCCCCTCGCCAAGGAAAGCAAAGTGACCCAGTTGCAAAGTTATGTTGCTCAACCCAGTGCAGACCCCCAGTATGCACAAATCTTGTCCCAAAGTTTGTGGGTCCTTTACCGTGGTCTACGACAGCTCCTTGGGCAATAATTCGAGGTGAAGGGAGATTGCTACGGAACTATCAAGGAAGCCCACCTTGATCACATGAAGTATGTGGACCTTATGCAGGCCAAGCAGAGCTGGAGGCCGTCTTGCAACGCCACGATCATACTAATGTAGGACAAAACCGTCTATTCCCATCTCCCACTACTACTACCGTGTACGGAAGACGGCCCAGTAAGGCTCCAATACTTAAGGCCTGCGACGCCAGGACAACAGTAATTTCTGTGACATTGACGTACCTACTGTACTTGTCTGACTCCTACGCTAGTTATAGCACAAACATTGTATAGCTAGTCCGATAATGAGTCAGGGTGGACACATCATGTAATTATGTAAATACTTTTTAGAAGGGTACCACAGAGTGTAAATGAATTCCATGTATATAGTATTACTATGTACGTAAGTGCACCAGTGTTTTTATAACAAAAGAAAAAAAGCCGTATTACGGTCAGGGGCAGTGCTGCCCTCTGAGTCACATGTCACACCTTAGAAAATGCTACTGTCAGTCATTTTTGCAGATTTGAGGGTGCAACACGTTCGTAGACCGAGTGTCAACTGATGTTCAATAACCCTGCGACAACCTGTATATAAGAAGATTTTAGTTCCAGTGCCTACGTCTCCGGACTCTCTCCTCGATGAAACCTTGCGGCAAACCAGTTTTCCTCTTCCCCTGGATGGGAGATTTTTTTTTTTTTGCCTTTGCATTTTAATGTCCATTTTTTTGATTTACTAGTGAGGCGAAGCCAGTCCTCTCTGGGGTATTAGTGGTACGAAATCCTTTTACCTACGGGCCCCACCAGTATTTGGACGCGGCGTCGGGTACGAAGCCGGTAGGTGGCTGATCCATATGTAGACAGCCTTACCTGACCTGCACAGACAGCCCATGCTTCTGCCAGCTTAGAGTCGATAATTCGCGCCAGTCAGGTGCTTGCCCTCTGTACCCATGCTCTATATGCACGCCAGCCTGCCGGCCCAGTGCCTGCTCCCTCACTTCCTAGGCCGACCGACATGACAGACACTAGTGCTCCCCCGTCCACGGACTGGCTTGCTGCACTCCCTTCACACTGCCCGTTGTGTACTCACTCCTACCCAATTAAAGCCAAACTATCCACGGGCCGTATCAATTGCTACCTACGCTACCTCCAAACGGCACTAAACGTTGTACACAGAAGAACAGAAATAACATGTCAGATTGGGCTGCAATGTGAAGAGTGGGTTCCACAGGGGTCCAGTCTAGGACCTGTTCTTTTGGAATATGTGAATGTTATAAACGAAGGATAACCCAGAAGTTTTCCTGTTTGCAGATGATGTTGAAGTTAATGGAGGATAAATTAAATCGATGAGGAACAGGAAGGACTACAAAGAAACCTTGACATCAACAAGCCTGTCCACAAATGGCTCCTTGAATTTAACCCCGCCAAATGTAACAAAACCCATGAAGATCGGGAAGGATAAAGAAGACCGCAAATAATTATACATTCCTGTGGTTTAAATCGTCATGTGGTTGTCCCTTACCAAGAGGCAGACCAGACAAAAACATGGTTCGAATACTTGGTTGCGAAGTTGTATTGTGATCAGTAACCACTCCGTCGTGGTTCCAATATTATATAAATACTGTTCGTAAGGCTAGTACACCGAACGGGTAAGAGAATGAAATTAGCTTAGAAGCTCCCACACCTCCGTGTACGCCGCTCGATGACGGCCCAACACTACTCTGTGCTGGGTTAGGCGGCCATTCTTGTAGGGTTGGTGGTCTTGGTTTAAAGCGTCAGTGTTCTCGCTTACCAAAGGCAGTCCAGTACAACATGGTTCACAATCCTTGGTTAGCGCAGTGTTATTATTTGTATCAAAACCACT
Source organism: Cherax quadricarinatus (assembly GCF_026875155.1). Lineage (NCBI taxonomy): Eukaryota > Metazoa > Arthropoda > Malacostraca > Decapoda > Parastacidae > Cherax > Cherax quadricarinatus. The sequence continues at coordinate 17,720,518 of NC_069409.1, forward strand.
CGTCCATGGTTTTCTGATAATAATATATATAAATATATATTTATATATATTATATATAATATATCTATATAAATATATATAAATATAAAATAATATATATATATATATATTTCTTGCCCGAATATGTAAAACTGGTCAATTATCAAGAACTTATTTAAAATAAGTCCTTTCTAAAATTTTCTCTTATAACAATTAAAGACATATAATTTTTTTCATTAAAGTAAATGTAAAGAAAATTAATTTATTGCTCCAAACGAATCTAGAAAAACTTCCTAACCTAAATATAACAAGAACATTTATTTTAGCCTAACCAAATTAAATATAATTTAGATTTGTTACTAATATTTTAAATCTAACAAACACAGTGAAATATAATTTTTTTCGTTAGTTAAGAATGATTTTGGCGAAATTATTGCATACACACAAATTTTCGCTGTCCTATATGGCAAGATGATGTTACTATTTAAGCCAAGATCGCAAGTTCTGCCTAATCGGCACGACATAAATAAATA
>NC_069409.1:17727414-17874740 GCF_026875155.1 Cherax quadricarinatus
AGAAACCCTCTTGTGGGAAGTGTCAAGGCCTTCTGCAGCCCCAAAAAAAATGCAGTTTCCCCCCCTCTCTCTCTTGTCTTACTTCAGTCACTTGTCATAAACTCAGTAGGTTTGTGACACAGGATTTTCCTTCCCTGAACCGTGCTGGTTGCCAATTATACACTTGTTTCTTTCCAGGTGCTCCACCACTCTCCTCCTGATGATCTTCTCCATGACTTTGCATACTATTCACGTTAGTGATAAGATCTGTAGTTTAATGCCTCATGTCTGTCTCCCTTTTTAAAAATTGGGACTACATTTTCCATTTTCCATTACCTCAGGGAGTTACCCAGTTTCAATGGGTGTGTTGAAGATCTTTGTTAATGGCACACACACAATATCTCTGCTCCCTCTATAGGGACCCACGGAGAGATGTTGTCTGGTCCTACTGCCTTTGAGGTGCCAAGTTCACATAGCAGCTTCTTCACCTCCTCCTTGGTTATGTGTACCTCAACCAGCGCTTGTTGGTGTACCCCCTGTTCTGATTTCCTGGAGTCCTACTGGTTTCCACTGTAAATACTTCTTTAAATCTCGTGGTGAGCTCCTCACATACCTCTCGGTCGTTTCTTGTGAACTCCCTATCACCCTTCCTCAGTCTGATTACCTGGTCCTTGACTGTTGTTTTCTGATGTGGCTATACAACAGCTTCGGGTCAGACTTGACTTTCGATGCAATGTCATTTTCATATTGTTGCTGAGCCTCCCTCTTATCTGTGCATATTCGTTTCTGGCTCTTCGGCTAATCTCTTTATTTTCCTGAGTTCTCTGTCTTCTGTACCTTTTCCATTCTCTAGTACACCTAGTTTTTGCCTCCCTACACCTGTCGCGGTCACAAACTGCTAATCCCCAAAGCAGCTCAGGGTCTGTGACCTCACGTGACGACTGACCACTGACCACTGTGTTCTGTCGAGGTCGAGATACACCTTCCTGTATGCTGGCATGTCCCTTAATCTTGCTTTCTCCTGCAGGATCCTGTTCCGAGTCGATTCTGCCTTGAAAGTCACTTTCACTGCCGGGTTTTTTCTTCGTAAACTCCCCTATTCTCCAAAAATTTTCCAGCTGGGTCATGTCATCTTCTCCTATTGCTTTTATAATGCTTTCAATGGTTTTTTTTACCTTGTTTTCTTGTTTCATATGTTTCCCCTTCAATTTCCATACACAAAGACTCACCTCTCCCTTTCAATCTCCCAATGTGTATCCTTGTGTATCCACTCATTCAATTTATTTTCCTCCATTGCAGCTTTCCTTTCTTCAGTTTCACTATCTATTGTACTTGGGCTCAGTGGCCTGTCATTTTCCCTTCTCGGCTTTCCCCGGGCTCTGCTGTGGTCTATTAGGGCCTCCACATATAGCTAGCTCTTTCCTTTACTACAGTCCCCTCTGATAGAACTTCTACATGCAGTTTTGCTCCTTCTTTCCCTACAGTCCCCTTATATGTGACTGAGGTAGCAGTCTCTGATGTCATTCCCAAAATGTTCTTTAGGCTGTTTCAGATTTTTTTCAGTTCCTCTACTAATCTCTGTATCCTAGCCTCTGCTGCTATGACTTGCATCTCCCACTTCTTGCTTTCCATATCTATCCTCTCTTCCATTCTCATGCTAAGTTCTTCTAGTTTCTTTTCCCATTCTTGTTCCCTTTTTGTGAGCTCTGCTGCCCAGTCTTCCTTTGCAGATTCATCCTCCTGTCCATTGGTTTTCCTTCCTGCTCTCTGGCAATCTTTTTTTTTTTATTTTGATTGCCCCAGAAAGGAAAACTTATGTAATTCTGCATGTTAGGTTAGTAGTGTGTTTGTCCGACTGTGGGGGGGGGAAGGTAGAGGAGAACTGTGGATAGTGGTTATATGGGAGAGGGGTGGGGAGGGGGATTTAGGGGGGAATATGGGGAGTGAGAAGGAGGGAGAAGCAAGGGGGAGAATGGGAGAGAGAGAGGGGGGAAAGAGGGAGAGGTGGGGAGGAGGAGGGTGACTGAAAAGAGGGGGGGATCAGGGGAAGGAGTGAGAGGTTGGTGGGGCAGGGGGAAGTGTATGTGTGAGTCTGTATATGTGGGTGAGTGGGTGGGTGTGTGTGTGTGCATGTGTGTGTTGTGTGTGTGTGTGTGTGTGTGGGGTGTGTGTGTGTGTGTGTGTGTGTGTGCTCACATAGTTGAGGTTGCAAGGGTCGAGTCCAAGCTCCTGGCCCCGGTGTGTGTGTGTGGGGGGGGAATTATGTGTGGAATTATGTGTGGGTTTATTAGTGTCTGAAAAGTAGGTGGAATTGTGCATTGGAGTGTTATGTGGAGTCACAGTGGTCCCTTACCTGACCACAACCTCTTGTGACCTGACCCACACCGTCCTGTGACTTGACGCACACCTACTTGCAATGCTGCCCTCTATGCTTTTACTCCCACCTAGGCTTATAGTAACTTACTCGCCTTGTTCCATAGATTACCAATTGTTATTCCTTATTGAGTACTTGAGTGCCTATTCTTTGACATGCTAGGAGAGTTGGACCGTTCACAATCAGTTTGGCGGTTAATTGGAACCCAAAACCCCACACCCAAACAACTATGCATAGGTGATTACAGAACTTGCAATGCAGCTGTAGCAGCCTGTAGAGTGTCCAGCTCGATGTGACGTCCTGGCGTAGATCCACCTCAATTTCTTCTCGTTATATAATGTACCCTATTCACTGTATTTCTTTCACTGGTCACACGATTGTTTGACTTTATTATCTTTCTTAGGTGACACGTGGCAGCATCGCCTGAGCCCTACCTGCTCTGGAACCACCACCACGCTTTACTTTGTAGATCACTTACAAAATTGTGGCTCTCCCAACACTTATGTGGCTCAGGCAGATTGTAAATCGCTTCAAGGAATTGTTCACTACCCTAACACACTTAGCAATACTTGCAGTACACTTGGGTAGTCCTCAAAAACACTTATATTCGCAGATAGGTAAACATAAGAACAATAAAAAGAAGGAACACTGCAGCAGGCCTACTGGCCCATGCAAAGCAGGTCCAAGTCTCCCACCAGCCCAAGCCAATGCCCCAGCCTAAAAAATAAACCATACCATGGGCAGGGATAAAACCCGCGATCAGAGACTCTCAAAACTCCAGACCGTCACGTTAACCACTGGACCAGCTAGTCACAAGAAGATTCGTCCAACTAGGTATATTTCTACACCATAGGAAAGTTAGCATAGGCACCACTATGACCACAAAAGCAAGTTAATACAGCCTAGTCAGGTCAGGTTATATTCACTTAAGGAAGGAGAACAACATCTGACCGTCATAGCAGCACAAACTAGTCAGATCTAACTCACACCCACCCACACCCACTCATGTAATTATCTAACCTAACATTTTAGCTTCTATGACGGTACTCGGGAGTTTGTTCCACTCATCCACAACTCTATTAGCAAACCAGTGCATACCTATATTCTTCATGAATCTGAATTTTTCCAGCTTAAAACCATTGCTGCGAGCCCTGTTTTGGCTAGATATTTTTAGCACGCTATTTACATCCCCTTTATTTATCCCTCTTTTCCACTTATACACCTTAATTATATCCCCCCTAATTCAACGCCTTTCTAGAGAGTGCAGATTCAGAGCCCTCAGTCTATCCTCATAGGAAAGATTTCTGAAATATGGGATCAACTTTGTCATCATCCTTTGTATATTTTCCAGAGCATTTATATCCATTCTGTAATACGGTGACCAAAACTGTGCAGCATAATCTAGATGAGGCCTAACCAAGGATATATAGAGTTGAAGAACAACCTGAGGACTCCTATTATTTATGCTTCTTGATATGAAGCCAAGGATTCTATTAGCTTTATTGCGAACACTTATGCACTGTTGTCTTGGTTTCAGATTACTGCTAACCAGAACTCCTAAATCTTTTTCGCAATCCGTAATATTAAGATCTACATTATTTAGTTTATATGTGGCATGGTTATTGTCCTGTCCAACATTTACAACTTTGCATTTGTCTATATTAAACTGCATCTGCCACTTCTCCGACCACTGCATCAGTCTATTCAAATCTTCCTGGAGAGCTCGAATGTCCTCGTCAGAATGAATTCGACGGCCTATTTTGGTGTCATCGGCAAACTTGCCGATGTCGGTCTTTATGCCCTCATCAATGTCGTTTATGTAGATTGTGAACAGCAGGGGGCCCAACACTGACCCCTGTGGAACACCGTTCGTGACGCTTCCCCACTCTGATTTCTCCCCATTTATGCAAACTTTCTGCTGCCTATTTGTCAACCATGCCTCTATCCAGGAAAAAATTTCTCCTCCTATTCCATGTGCCTTAATTTTCCTCAATAGTCTCTGATGTGGGACCCTGTCTAAAGCCTTACTGAAGTCCATATACACAATATCATATTCATTACCATGATCTACCTCCTCAAATACCTTAGTGAAAAAAGTTAATAAATTCGTAAGGCAGGAACGCCCCTTTTTAAAACCATGCTGAGATTCGTTGATTAATTTATGCTTTTCAAGGTGGCTACGAACTGCCTCGGCAATTATTGATTCCATAAATTTTCCCACTATGGAGGTTAGGCTTATTGGTCTATAGTTCGAAGCTAAGGACCTGTCACCTGCTTTGAAAATAGGTATCACATTTGCCATTTTCCACTTATCTGGCACCATGCCAGTTTGTAGTGATATGTTGAAAAGATTAGCCAAAGGTGTGCTAAGCTCCTCTTTACATTCCTTTAGAACCCTTGCATACAGTTCATCAGGGCCTGGGGATTTGTTAGATTTTAATTTATCTATTTGCCTAAGGACCATGTCACTTGTGACCCTAATCGTGCTCAATTTATTATCGTCCTGTTCTACATAATTTATCATTACTGGAATATCGCTGGTATCCTCCTGTGTAAAAGCTGAGAGGAAGTATGTGTTAAAAATTCTACACATTTCCTTATCACTGTCAGTGAGCTGACCCGAGGAACTTTTGAGTGGGCCTATCTTGTCCCTGATCGTACTTCTGTATACCTGAAAGAATCCTTGTGGGTTAGTGTTCGATTCTCTTGCAACTTTAACCTCATAAACTCTTTTTGCTTTTCTAATTCCCTTTTTTATTTCTCTCTTAACTGAATATATCGATTTCTTAATTGCCCTCTCCTCTTTTGATTTGCCTATATATGCCTCTCTTTTGACCAATCAGATATTATAATCTTTGTTCATCCATTAGGATCATTTTTGTTGATCTGATTTCCCTATTTGGAACATAATTGACTGAGCAGCTAGAACTGCCCTGGAAAGCATCTTATCGGCACCATCACCACCTACCTGACCCTTAGTCAGGTCATTCCAGTTCAGCCCACCTAAGTAATTTTTCAGTCCTATGAAATCAGCCAAGCGAAATTCAGGGACGGAGACTTGATTGCCGTTATTAGGGGAATTCCATGATATATTAAAACTGAGTGATTTGTGATCACTTTCCCCAAGCTCATCATTAACCTCAAGATTATTAATTAGTGTCTCCCTACTGGCAAGGACCAAGTCAAGGAGGTTATTTCCTCTAGTTGGCTCTGTCACAAACTGTTTTAAAAAACAATCCTGGATCGTATCAAGAAAGTCACCTGACTCTAAATTTCCTGTCAAATTGCTCCAGTCAATCTGTCTATAGTTATAAATAAAGACAATAGATCAGGTCAGATGAACATCAAAATGGTATACAATACCGACAGGTTGTTAGGTAAGACACATATGCAACAGTTAGACAACTTTATTCCGAAACGTTTCGCCTACACAGTAGGCTTCTTCAGTCGAATACAGAAAGTATTCGACTGAAGAAGCTACTGTGTAGGCGAAACGTTTCGGAATAAAGTTGTCTAACTGTTGCATATGTGTCTTACCTAACAACAGATCAGGTCAGCAAACAAAGGGGGACAGCAGAGGACAGCAAGGGACTAGCTCCCTTAAGATTTACTATACTAATAGCAGGAGTGTAAGAAATAAGATAGATGAGCTAAGATTAATTGCAAGTGCAGGAAACATAGATATTATTGCTATAACAGAGACCTGGCTCAGTCTGAAAGATAGAGAGATGCCCTCTGAATGTCACATACAAGGCTATAAATTATTCCACACTGACAGGGTCAACAGGAAGGGTGGTGGAGTAGCGATGTACGTCAGAGACAATTTAAATTGTTGTGTTAGACAAGATATAAAAGTAGAAGCGTCAGCCACTGAATCTGTTTGGTTACAGCTTCTCGAGGGCCGAGAAAAACTAATTTTGGGTGTGATTTACAGGGCCCCATATCTTGAAAGGGAGTGCAGTAAACTTCTATGGGACGAAATTCGTAGGGCATCTACATACGAAAATGTTGATATGCAACCTGCTTGTTTCTCACACACACCCATACCTCTATTTTCGATCAGTTTAAAATCATAGGCATTTCACCAATGGCCTTCTCAATTGAGTTTGCAAGTGCTACCACCCCAGCCTCAGAGAGATGTACCCCATCCCTTGCATACATATCATGTTTGCCATAAAAGTTGTTCCAGTTGTCAATGAATGGGATTGCAAGTTCCCTGCAGTATCTGTCTAGCCAGCAATTTACTCCAATTGCCCTAGACAGCCATTCATTTCCTACCCCCCTTCTAGGCAAGATGCTACATATGATTGGGATCCCTCCCTTAAACTTAATGAAATCTATAGTTGACCTGTACTTACCTAGCAGCTCTTCTCTCCTACCCTTCCCAACATCATTTCCACCAGCACTGGGACAAATAATGGGCTCGTTCCCATTACCTGACATGATATTATCCAGCCTGTAAATATGTCCCCAACCCCCCCGCTCCAGGGAAAGACACCTGTCTTCATTTCTATTTCCTTTTACAAAAAGCCGGTCAATATATTTACCTGAGGTCCCCAAACCCACAAGAATGCGCTTAAACCTTGTTAGCGGGGCAGTGACCCATACCTTCGCGGGCCCACAAAAGTACATTCATCCTAAAGAACAGAAAAAGCGTTTTTCCTACTTCAGTTTTCACTCTTAATTTCCTTTTTTCTGATTCTCCCCCGTTAGGTTTTCCCTCGCCACTTGTAGCAGGTGCTGGACTGCCCCTAAATGCGGGTGCCTTTGCTACCCCCCCACCTCACCCTCCTCACAGCGGGATAAAAATGCACCTCACTGCTAGAATTTTTCCCCAAAAACTCCAGCCACCTCACACTCTCTCCCAGACCCACTGAGGGGGCCCTTCACCTTTTTTTTATTCCTCCTGGAGAAGCAAGACTCCTCCTTAACTCCCAAACCTCAATTTTTAAAACACTGCAGAAGCAAGCCATGCTTTGTAACCGCCCCGTAACCCCCCAAAAGCAGCTCAGGGTCGTGACCTCACGTGACGACGACCATGACGACGCAAGAGTTTGCATAAAGGGGGGAAAATCAGAATGGGGGCACGTCACAAGCGGAGTTCCTCAGGGGTCAGTGTTGGGCCCCTTGTTGTTCACAAAATTAAATAAAAAGACATAATGAGGGAATAAATAGTGACATAACAATTTGCTGATACAACCAAAATTGGCCTCCAATTATTCTAATGAGGCATTAGAAACACTCCAAAATATTTGAATGATGATGAAATGGTCGGAGAAGTGGCAGATGGTTTAATATTGACAAATGCAAAGTTTAAATGTTGGACAGGCAATAAAACATGCCCCATATTTAAATAAAAAGTTTAGTCTTAATACTATGATTTCGAAAAGGATTTAGGGGTTCTGGTTAGCAGTAATCTAAAACAAGACAACAGTGCATTAGTGTTAGCAATAAAGCTAACAGAATTCTTGGCTTCATATCATGAAGTATAAATAATAGAAGTCCTCAGGTTGTTCTTCAACTCTATATATCCTTGGTTAGGCCTCATTAGACTAGCTGCTCAGTTCTGGTCACCGTATTACAGAATGGATATAAATGCTCTGGAAAACGTACAAAGGAGGATGACAAAGATGATCCCATGTATCAGAAATCTTCCCTATGAGGATAGACTGAGGGCCCTGAATCTGCACTCACTCGAAAGGCGTAGAATTAGGGGGATATGATCGAGGTGTATAAATGGAAAACAGGAATAAATAAAGAGGATGTAAATAGCGTGCTGAAAATTTCCAGCCAAGACAGGACTCGCAGCAATGGTTTCAAGCTGGAAAAATTCAGATTCAGGAAGGATATAGGAAAGCACTGGTTTGGTAATAGAGTTGTGGATGAGTGGAACAAACTCCCGAGTACAGCTATTGAGGCTAAAACGTTGTGTTGTTTTAAAAATAGGTTAGATAAATGCATGAGTGGGTGTGAGTTGGACCTAACTAGCTTGTGCTTCTGGGTCTGGTGCAGTGCTCCATCCTTGAGTGGAGGACCAGACTGGGTGGGCCATTGGGATAATCCGGGGGGTGGGTCGTTGGTCTAATCGGGGGGGGGGGGACATGGACCTGCTCCGCTTGGGTCAGTAGGCCTGTTGCAGTGTTCCTTCTTTCTTATGTTCTTGTGTTCTTAACAATACCATTGATCGTATCTCTCTTATTTATGCTCATCTTCCACGTCAATTATGTCTTCCCTCATTCTAAATCTTACGCGAGAATGTATGTTAAGGGATTTCGATCTCTCTTGCAATGGAAAATTTCATAGGCGAATGAATTAATTATTCCGATGTTTAGCGCTTCATGTAATACAATCAAACGTAAGTCGCATCTATCATTTCTTACTCTGAATTTACCCACTTTGAATTCACTGTATTCCAAGTGTACGTGTCAGGAAGTGCCGGTCACTTCCCCGGGATGTTACCGTCCGGTTGGTGGCGCTCTCCGTGACGTATATTGTACCCAGGTGGGAGGACTCCCAGGCTTAACCACGTCAATAAGCGAGTCTTTATACTCCCCACACCCCGAAAAGCCACTAATCCAGTTTCTTATAGATCCATGCAATTACTGACCAGACACATCGGGTGATGTGTCGAAGGACCTGCCTAGTATGGGCCAGTAGGCCTCCCGCAGTGTTCCTCCTGTCTTATGTTCGTACGTGTGACTAAGCGAGCAACGTTTTTAAGTTGTCGTACCACACCAGCAACACCTCACCTCCTCATAGTGTTGATTTAAAGATTCATTCTTCCTCAACTTTTTTCTTCTTTTTTTAACATCTTACCGGTTTTGTTGTAATATTTCCGGTTTAATATCTTAGCTAACTGTAAAAAATAATGTAACTGGTGTATACAAAGTGACGTGTGGCAATGATTTATTTATACACTACGTGTATGTCTCTCATTGTATAGTTGCTAAGAGTTTACTTTAATCCCTACTTTATGTATCAAAGTATTTTGACTGGTTGTGAACGTGTTACAAGCAGCCTTAATGATCTTCGTGTAATCGATTGGCTATAAACCCAGTTAACCAACCAACCATATGACGTGTGGCAGTGTGCGGCAACACTACGGAGGTAATATAAACGATGCTAGTGGTGGTGATAGCCAGTCTTTGCTCCGCCGCTGAGCCTTAGTGTGTGAGTTTAGTGGCAACGGAGGCTTGCGTTGCCTGACCCTGAAATACCCACATTAAAACTTGGATTATACTCGCCTTGAGAGGTTCGTAGTCTGTCCGTTACGATTGTTTCTCATTATCTTGGCAATAACTGTGATTCTACGTTATTAAACGTCTTTAGGAAGAGATCCAATTCGAATGACTGAAAAATATACAGCAAAATTGTTAGTGTTTATACTGTTGTGTGTTCCGAGGTTCATCTGTAATAGTAGAGCTTTGTGTGTTCCGAGGTTCATCTGTGATAGTAGAGCTTTGTGTGTTCCGAGGTTCATCTCTAATAGTAGAGCTTTGTGTGTTCCGAGGTTCATCTCTGATAGTAGAGCTTTGTGTGTTCCGAGGTTCATCTGTGATAGTAGAGCTTTGTGTGTTCCGAGGTTCATCTCTAATAGTAGAGCTTTGTGTGTTCCGAGGTTCATCTCTGATAGTAGAGCTTTGTGTGTTCCGAGGTTCATCTCTGATAGTAGAGCTTTGTGTGTTCCGAGGTTCATCTCTGATAGTAGAGCTTTGTGTGTTCCGAGGTTCATCTCTGATAGTAGAGCTTTGTGTGTTCCGAGGTTCATCTGATAGTAGAGCTTTGTGTGTTCCGAGGTTCATCTCTGATAGTAGAGCTTTGTGTGTTCCGAGGTTCATCTCTGATACTAGAGCTTTGTGTGTGTTCCGAGGTTCATCTCTGATAGTAGGGCTTTGTGTGTTCCGAGGTTCATCTCTGATAGTAGGGCTTTGTGTGTTCCGAGGTTCATCTGATAGTAGAGCTTTGTGTGTTCCGAGGTTCATCTGATAGAGCTTTGTGTGTTCCGAGGTTCATCTCTGATAGAGCTTTGTGTGTTCCGAGGTTCATCTCTGATAGTAGAGCTTTGCGTGTTCCGAGGTTCATCTGATAGTAGAGCTTTGTGTGTGTTCCGAGGTTCATCTCTGATGGTAGAGCTTTGTGTGTGTGTTCCGAGGTTCATCTCTGATGGTAGAGCTTTGTGTGTGTTCCGAGGTTCATCTCTGATGGTAGAGCTTTGTGTGTGTGTTCCGAGGTTCATCTCTGATGGTAGAGCTTTGTGTGTGTGTTCCGAGGTTCATCTCTGATGGTAGAGCTTTGTGTGTGTGTTCCGAGGTTCATCTCTGATGGTAGAGCTTTGTGTGTGTGTTCCGAGGTTCGTCTCTGATGGTAGAATTGTCAGTGAGGTAACTGACCTGCCTCAGTGATAACTACATTTCAAGTGTCAGCTCACACTCTAGTAACAGCTCCACAGTTGTTACTCAAGTGTTAACTCAACAGTTCATACTGAAGAGTGAGCTCTACACCTTATGAAAGTGTCAGCTCACAGGTTATATTAAATTGTAAGTTTATAGATTCCTTATTACTTCACCGTAACATATTTTCCCATTATTTACCTTACCTTTCTTGCGTCCTTCACTTGTACATATCGGTTGTCCCACTTCATTTTGTGCCTGTACAGAGCTATCAGTCTATCATCTTCTATTGGTATTTATGCTCAGACATATAAACTCTGAAAGATGCGCATCTATCATTGCGTATAATCGAGAAATATCCTTTCTGATCAGGGTAGGGGCAGGGTTCGTCAGGGCAGGATGTTTACAGTTGGGTCACGAGTTACTGACAACACTTTGAAGGAGTGAGATGGATCTCGTCGCTGCCGTGTTGGTATTTGAGAGTCAGCCATGAAAATTTACATTTGCAGTCACAGTTGGGGGCCCACACTAACCTCTCTAGTGTGTAGAAATATATTTAGATGAATAGCTTATTAAATTTTGTATGGGTTTGAACCTCTGCCCATTCCCTGAGTTGGTTACAGTCGTATTGTTACTTAAGATACTCGCAATTTATATCTATCCATGTACATACTCCAAGAGGAACACACGTGTTTGTGTACATGCCCTAAAAACACATCTAACCGGAGGCATGGTCTGGGATCGGGCCGCAGGGGCAATGATATCTTCTCGTAGCCTTCCTGTAATCAGTGTGCACCTATCATGCTGATATACACATCCAGGTGTATATACCTGGGAAGACCCAATAACCACTGCACCTATGAACTAAATATAGAACGTAAGACCGGATGGGAGAGACGTTCTTGCTAACAGAATTCTCAAGCCAGAGCAACAAGTGTTTGCAGCCATGCTAATGTACTTCATATGAAGGCAGTGTATTAACCATAACCCGGCCGGGATTGAACCCGCGGTCAGAGAGTCTCAAAACTCCAGACCGTCGCGTTAGCCACTAGACCAGCTGCCGTCATGTTGACGGCAGTGAGGGGACTTGAGCTAGAGTTCGTCACGGCCACGCTAGCTGGAGATTCGTCTGTAAAAACTTGCATTTGTGGTCACAGTGGTGCCTATGCTAATCTTCCTATGGTGTAGAAATATACCTAGTTGGACGAATCTTATTGTGGCTAGCTGGTCTAGTGGCTAACGCGACGGTCTGGAGTTTTGAGACTCTCTGACCGCGGGTTCAATCCCGGCCGGGGTATGGTTTGTTTGCAACCGTGTCATTACGATTTCGTGAGTCGAATTAAGGCAGTGTATTATTTTTACGGGGAGACTCTTAAACATGTGGGGGAAGGGAGGGGGGTCATACAGCACCTGTGGAGTGAGAGGTAGATTAGATTCCATGAAGGGAGGGAACCTTCAATTCCTTGGAATGTAATAAAGTTGGTAGAATTACCGACAATATGTAAAGTAACTAATGTGACATTTATTGTGGCAACGTTTCGCTCTCCAGGAGCTTTATCAAGCCATTACAAACAATACATGGACACAGAGGGTATATAAAGGCTCAGAGTGAGGTGAATACTAGTGAGGTACCATTTCGATGTTCACTAGTGGTAGTAGTAGTAGTGACAAAAGTAATACAATATGGTAGAGCAATTAATTCGTACATGAGTAAAAGGATATAAAAGCTATTACTTGGGTAACATAAAAATAGGTTGGACAAATATAAACTGGAATGAGGCAGCTTGTTTCAGTGTTCACTCTCTGTGCTTTGTGTAGTATAACAGTCTCTCCTATGTGATGGCAGGGTTTACTGTTTTCAGGAGGATTCTTGCTAAGACTTCGGAGATGGTGAAGCTGCCGTTGTTTTGTTTGATTGTATTCGAAACAGCGATCAGTGCTGATACGAGGCACTTGCGTCTGCGGAAATTAGTTTCTTTGATCACTAATTGGGCGTCTCTGAATTTCATGAGATGATTGGTGGAATTTCGGTGTTGTACACAGGCGTTGTTCAGGTTATCGTTCCTACATGCGTAAATGTGTTCATTGAGGCGGGTGTCGAGGTTTCTGGCTGTTTCACCTACGTATATCTTGTCACAGCCTCCACAGGGTATAGTGTAAACTCCTGCATTGACTGGTTCGTGGTGCTTGGATTTCACCTCACTCTGAGCCTTTATATACCCTCTGTGTCCATGTATTGTTTGTAATGGCTTGATAAAGCTCCTGGAGAGCGAAACGTTGCCACAATAAATGTCACATTAGTTGCACTTGTGTCCTTTTACTTTACAATTCCTTGGAAGAAGAGACCTTCATCAATTTCAATATTCCCTCTCCCTTTGAGGGGTTTGGACGTATATTGAGCAAAAGTTTTAGTTACATTGAAACTCGCTACAAAAGATCATTCGATTAGACAGCGCAGTTCTGGTTTCCACATTCCTGAACGAACAAAAATGCGCTGAATATGAGAATAACAAAATTATTCTCTTCCTCAGAGGCGAAAAAAATTAACTAGTACCTCATGGATTCTGGATTTGAACCATTTAGACACTGCGGTCAAATTTTTAAAACTTTTGCGGACGTAATTATTTTACTCGGCCACTTTTGTACTGCACCCGTATCCAGTACCATTCTACTATAGTCAGTGGAACTTTCTCGGGGAAGCCAGCCACAGAAATACAAAAATTACTTAGTGATTACAATTCAGTTTTTGTGATTTTTTTCTCACGTGGGTTTCAAAGAGTGTGAAATTAGCCTAAAAGGAATCTCGAGTATAATTTTGGTCTTTCAAAAAAGTTTACAATACATTATCAAAGAAAAGAGCTAGCTCACGACTTCGAAGAAAGTAGAACGCTACAAATAGGAACTAGCAGATTTATATAATCCTTCGTAATAAAATGGCATGTCACTATGGATAATGTATCCTCATTTTACGTCGGCTAGATGAACGAACTGACTGCACTGATGACACTTAGGACCAGTGTTTTATAGTGGTAATAAAATACCAAATTGTATGACTCTTATTCTGTGCTGTGAACATTAGCTATATGAAGTAATTGTAATATATGAAATGACAACATTTTTGTGTAAAGTAAAAGGACACAAGTGCAACTAATGTGACAATTTATGTCACATTAGTTGCACTTGTCCTTTTACTTTACATATTGTCGGTAATTCTACCAACTTTATTACAACATTTTTGTGATATAACAGTGTTCAGTGTGGTCTGATAAAAGCCCACTAAGACCTTTTGTAATCCTGTCCTTTGTGCTGCCACTCACGGGATGAGCATTTGAGTACACAAGAAACTAACCGCTCAGGAAACAACTACTAAAATCTTCTTTGGTAGTTTTTTGTACATCTCCAACTCATCCTGTGAGAGGTAGGACAATTATACGTATCACATGATAAAAATTTTTGATCAGACCCAGCGAACAGTGTTATAAGTTCAGATGTTGCCGAATAAAGTCATTGATTAGATTAATTACTATCTCTCTCTTCGTTTTTTATTTATCTTGTTGATGCAAAATGTAGATGTAATTTCAAGGTGTCAGGCTTCTTATAAGCAAAAATTATTTCTCCCTGGTACTTGTGCTGTTACTTGATATTTTTGGCACTTACACAGCGTGAGTGGGGATACTAACACTTGAGAGACGTAGGAAAATTTCGGCTGCATCTTAGGTTTTTGAACAGTATTTGGGTTTTCCCCTAAACCGCGCGGTATTGGGTGCCTCTGTCCTTGAGCAACACTGCAAAATAAAGAATTACAAGGTCCCGAAGGTTTTGTTATCATTCCCAGCACTTTTTTCTATTGCTATGGGTGTGGCACCCGGGTAAACCCCCAGCCGTTGGAGGGGGTTCCAACCTCCCGGGACTGACAAAGGGTAGAAGGTGGCTGTCACAAGCTGCCTTGGCTTACCTTGTCCTTTGATACCCCTGTTGTTATGAAATTGGTTGGACCAGTTTTAAAGTAGTGCTGTTTTTTTTTTTTTTAAATTTTTTTCTTTTTCCGAAAAAATTCCCAAAAATAAATTTATTTTTAAAATTATTAGTACTAATAGTAATATAATAATAATTTAAAGAATTCACCTTTTTTTTTAATGTAATTTTGCCAACCAGAGGCCTATCAAGCCAAAGATCCATTTTATTTCACGATGAGTATGTGTTATGTTGTGTCGAATGGTATATAAAACCGACAAGATGAGAGTAAGACACATGTGCAACATCTGGGTATCTTTATTGTAGACGTTTCGCCATCCAGTGGCTTTATCAATACAAATTCTAGGACATAACTTGAAGACAGTAGAACTATGTACAGAAGATGAGGTAATCAGTCCCTCAACCTAGGAGTAGGTGCGAATCTCCACGACTATGGTGCTGTTCGCACCTACTCCTAGGTTGAGGGACTGATTACCTCATCTTCTGTACATAGTTCTACTGTCTTCAAGTTATGTCCTAGAATTTGTATTGATAAAGCCACTGGATGGCGAAACGTCTACAATAAAGATACCCAGATGTTGCACATGTGTCTTACTCTCATCAGTATGTGTATATATTGATGACGCAAGTGCACGGAAGCAGCAGCCTTGTATCTCCAACACTGTTACATAATGATAGTCAGTGTTGTTACTTCAGAGAATCCTTGAAATACACTACACCGCCATCACTTGAAACTTTACTACTACTACTATTAATGCTATTACTAATACTACTACTAATGCTGCTGCTGCTGCTACTGCTAGTACTACCATAACATAACGAAGGAACACTGCAGCAGGCCTACTGGCCCATGCGAGGCAGGTCCAAGTCTCCTACCGGTTTAAGCCAATGCACCCAACCTAGTCAGGTCAGGTCACATTGACTTAAGGGAGGAACACGGCAACTGACCTGGTAGCACAAGCTATCAGGTCCAACTCACACCCACCCACATCCACTCATGTACCACTGCCACATCTTCCGTATATACAGATATTGTTTCCATAGCATAGTACATCTGTTAGCTTGAGCAAAACATTGACTTAATGTCTCATTTAGTTGCATGTCTCTAGTGAGTGTATTATGACCAGTAATTAAAAATAATTAAAATATAAATTTGATAAATTTTAGTAAAAAATAATGCTGTATATCTGATAAAATCTGAAAAAAGTGGATACATGAGAATAAAAAGTTCATATATACATAGTATGCATAAACGGGGGAGAGAAGCGAAAGGTTCCGGTCTAACAAATTTAGTTAGTCGTTACCAGGTGATAAATAATAGCAAGATTCTCGCAAAGGATGTGAATAAATCGTTTACAAAATCGACAATTTGATAAATGGGCATCTTTATTCTGTAAACGTTTCGCCAGTGACTTCAGTCCAGTGCAGAAAAAAGGTGGAAGATTAAGAGAAGTTTGAGGTAATCAGTCCCTCCGCCTAGAGTCGATGTGTTCAGTCCGTCAGTCTTGAAAAATGTGCAGTATATTGTCATCAGTATATAAGTTCTATCACCGTACATTTGTCAAGAGTGATGTACTGAACACACTCGAGGCTGAGGGACTAATTACCTCAAACTTCTCTGCACTGAACTGAAGAAGCCACTGTGTGGTGACAGGTTTCCAAAATAAAGATACCCAAATGTTGGACAAGTCTCGTTTATCAACGTCACATGATACTAAGGTATACAGCGAGAATTTAGTTAGTTCTAAAGCCATTTCACTATACAAGTTATCAAGGCTACATGTCACTTCACACATTCCCTACGTCGAAGAATTTGTTTTATTAGGCCTGGTCACAGACCGGGGGCGTTGACCCCTGTAACTCTCCAGGTATACCCCAAGTATACCCAACCACTATCATGCACAAATCTGTTCAACCACCGGTTAAAGTTTCCCAAAAGAATTTGTTTAGTGACCCTACTTGCCAGTTTCTGTTCGTCTAAAAACTATTGCTAAACCATTGTTGTTACTCGTATGTTCTAAATTTGAATTTATCCAGCTTGAGTTCCCTACTAAGTTTATATTTGCTGGATAGCCTAGGTCAGTTATTTATCATTATACCTGTCCAAGAGAGTATTTGTTAATTTAGGACTATGTCTTCGTAATGAATCTCTTAACACAGGAGTATTTATCATTTTTATTTGTCTGTTCCATTGCATTGTATCCGTTCTGAAATACTGAATGCGGACTAGATCTGACCCATATACTCTAAATGAGATTTTCATCAATTATTGATTGGCCATTAGCTACCAATCAGTCATCTAACCTCAATAAAGAGAAAGTTATTGAAATCGACAACCTCGATATATTTCGAAGCCACCTGGATCGACATATATATTCATTTTATTTTCCCTTGCAACTTTATCTGCATATTCTCTGGGCATTTCTTAGTCTTTTGTTGGGCATGCTGGTTCATAACCTGCCCCTTTCTTAATGTGCCTGTAACTTCCTCTGTTTTTTTTCTACATAGTTTTAGTTAACATTGGATACTCCCGCAATTATACAAAAGTTAGCTTTGATATTTATTGTTCCATATTTTCTGTTAGCGTCACTTTTTTTTTATTCTGCTTTCCATACGAAAAATTAGTTGCCTAGACAGGTTAAGTCATCACAAGCTAAGGTATATCCATCTAACCGATATGTTCTGCTGAGCTAGAATTATCTAAGTAACGGATCCTTCGTGTAGGTCCTCACGTAAGCTTGTTCCATGACCTCGCCGTGTTTGAAGTTGTCTAGACGCTCCTTGGACCATTTAAGTGGACGTGTTGTGGGCCGAGCCTCCAGCACTCGGATACACCAGTGAAAGTAAATCAAGAATGAGGCCTCGCACTTGGCAATAGTGGCTTTGTGGTGGTCCACAGCTGTTGGTGCCTTTATTAGTGCTAGTACCTCTGTTGTTAGTACTGATGCCCCTGCTGTTAATGCTGGTGTAGGGTCATCTCCACGCATAGTGCTTTGTCTTGCACACATCTTTGTTATTTTTTAATTCGGTTTTTCAAAATGCTTTTATAATTTTGGGGTGGGTTGTAGAGTGTGAAGGGAGACTAATATCAAAGTTGAGACGAGGCTGTGGGATGGAGGGTAAAGTTGAGGTGGAATGTGCAGTGAGAGGATCAAAGTCTGAGGAGGCAGTGGAGTAGGAGGTCAAGTCTGAGGAGGCAGTGGGATGGAGAGCAGGGCAAAGTTGATTTGATTTCATTACCAAATCTGGATAGATATATCATTGTGCTGATGCCCTATATAACATAGTAACAAAATCCACCCATGTTTGTCATATTACGCACACAAAGTAAATATATTGGTGAGTCAAGAATGTGTGGTGGACTCTGGGACGGGGGGCAAGGGATAGTTGGAGGCAAAGCCTGTGGAGTGTGGGAAAGACCGAGGTGGGATGTGGACAAGACTGATGTAAATTCAGGGATAGGAAGCGAGGTTGAGATGGTGTGGGAGGGGGATGCAATGTTGAGATGGGATGTGGGGTGGGGCAAGGTTGAGGTGGTGTGGGGGGGGGGACGAGGATGAGACGAGATGTAGGGTAGAGCAATGCTGAGGTGGTGTTGGGGGCAAGGTTTATGTGCAAGGTTGAGGTGTCGGAGCAGGCCACATCCCAGTGTCAGACAAGCCCCATATGTCGGAATGAACAGTATCTTTCGCACATCTGGCGGTGAAATTTCTGACTGTACATTTACTTGCAGGAGTACCAACATGTTGCATTAGCACCCACAATTATCTTTGTAAGTACCTGGAGCCACTCTGACATTACCATAATTATTTAATATTCGGTTGCATAACATTTTTTTTTTAAGAAATTCCTAACTTGTTATTTCAAAAACCTCATTGGGTGGGTGCCGGTAGGCGTGACTTTAACCTGACTGGCTTGGGGCAATAGGTGACTTGGACCTGCCTAACATGGGCCAGTGAGCTTGCTACAGTGCTCCTTCTTTCTTATGTTCTTAAATTGCCAGCTTGACCAACTGGGCAAGTCTGAAGTATTTAATAGCATGTCCTTTTAAGATCAAGAAATTACTCTCCCCCCCCCCTCTCCCCTCCCATCAGTAGTATGTAGGTAAATTCATCCATCTGTGAGCATTATTTAAGTCTTGCTTCCCCTTGTATCTCAAGCTTTAAAGGTTTTCATCATTTAGTCTTTTATCATATTGCAACTGATTATTTTGTGAACTTTTCAACAGGAGACTAACTGAACTTAATCCTTGTTGAGTATATTGTTGTGTGTGATGTAGCGGGAGTCTAGGGTTACATTGTTGTGTGTGATGTAGCGGGAGTCTAGGGTTACATTGTTGTGTGTGATGTAGCGGGAGTCTAGGGTTACATTGTTGTGTGTGATGTAGCGGGAGTCTAGGGTTACATTGTTGTGTGTGATGTAGCGGGAGTCTTGGGTTACATTGTTGTGTGTGATGTAGCGGGAGTCTAGGGTTACATTGTTGTGTGTGATGTAGCGGGAGCCTTGGGTTACATTGTTGTGTGTGATGTAGCGGGAGTCTAGGGTTACATTGTTGTGTGTGATGTAGCGGGAGTCTTGGGTTACATTGTTGTGTGTGATGTAGCGGGAGTCTAGGGTACATTGTTGTGTGTGATGTAGCGGGAGTCTTGGGTTACATTGTTGTGTGTGATGTAGCGGGAGTCTTGGGTTACATTGTTGTGTGTGATGTAGCGGGAGTCTTGGGTTACATTGTTGTGTGTGATGTAGCGGGAGTCTTGGGTTACATTGTTGTGTGTGATGTAGCGGAGTCTTGGGTTACATTGTTGTGTGTGATGTAGCGGGAGTCTTGGGTTACATTGTTGTGTGTGATGTAGCGGGAGTCTTGGGTTACATTGTTGTGTGTGATGTAGCGGAGTCTTGGGTTACATTGTTGTGTGTGATGTAGCGGGAGTCTTGGGTTACATTGTTGTGTGTGATGTAGCGGGAGTCTTGGGTTACATTGTTGTGTGTGATGTAGCGGGAGTCTTGGGTTACATTGTTGTGTGTGATGTAGCGGGAGTCTTGGGTTACCATTGTTGTGTGTGATGTAGCGGGAGTCTTGGGTTACATTGTTGTGTGTGATGTAGCGGGAGTCTTGGGTTACATTGTTGTGTGTGATGTAGCGGGAGTCTTGGGTTACATTGTTGTGTGTGATGTAGCGGGAGTCTTGGGTTACATTGTTGTGTGTGATGTAGCGGGAGTCTTGGGTTACATTGTTGTGTGTGATGTAGCGGGAGTCTAGGGTTACATTGTTGTGTGTGATGTAGCGGGAGTCTAGGGTTACATTGTTGTGTGTGATGTAGCGGGAGTCTTGGGTTACATTGTTGTGTGTGATGTAGCGGGAGTCTAGGTTACATTGTTGTGTGTGATGTAGCGGGAGTCTTGGGTTACATTGTTGTGTGTGATGTAGCGGGAGTCTAGGGTTACATTGTTGTGTGTGATGTAGCGGGAGTCTAGGGTTACATTGTTGTGTGTGATGTAGCGGGAGTCTAGGGTTACATTGTTGTGTGTGATGTAGCGGGAGTCTAGGGTTACATTGTTGTGTGTGATGTAGCGGGAGTCTTGGGTTACATTGTTGTGTGTGATGTAGCGGGAGTCTTGGGTTACATTGTTGTGTGTGATGTAGCGGGAGTCTTGGGTTACATTGTTGTGTGTGATGTAGCGGGAGTCTTGGGTTACATTGTTGTGTGTGATGTAGCGGGAGTCTTGGGTTACATTGTTGTGTGTGATGTAGCGGGAGTCTAGGGTTACATTGTTGTGTGTGATGTAGCGGGAGTCTAGGGTTACATTGTTGTGTGTGATGTAGCGGGAGTCTTGGGTTACATTGTTGTGTGTGATGTAGCGGGAGTCTTGGGTTACATTGTTGTGTGTGATGTAGCGGGAGTCTAGGGTTACATTGTTGTGTGTGATGTAGCGGGAGTCTTGGGTTACATTGTTGTGTGTGATGTAGCGGGAGTCTAGGGTTACATTGTTGTGTGTGATGTAGCGGGAGTCTTGGGTTACATTGTTGTGTGTGATGTAGCGGGAGTCTAGGGTTACATTGTTGTGTGTGATGTAGCGGGAGTCTAGGGTTACATTGTTGTGTGTGATGTAGCGGGAGTCTTGGGTTACATTGTTGTGTGTGATGTAGCGGGAGTCTTGGGTTACATTGTTGTGTGTGATGTAGCGGGAGTCTTGGGTTACATTGTTGTGTGTGATGTAGCGGGAGTCTTGGGTTACATTGTTGTGTGTGATGTAGCGGGAGTCTTGGGTTACATTGTTGTGTGTGATGTAGCGGGAGTCTCGGGTTACATTGTTGTGTGTGATGTAGCGGGAGTCTTGGGTTACATTGTTGTGTGTGATGTAGCGGGAGTCTCGGGTTACATTGTTGTGTGTGATGTAGCGGGAGTCTCGGGTTACATTGTTGTGTGTGATGTAGCGGGAGTCTCGGGTTACATTGTTGTGTGTGATGTAGCGGGAGTCTTGGGTTACATTGTTGTGTGTGATGTAGCGGGAGTCTAGGGTTACATTGTTGTGTGTGATGTAGCGGGAGTCTAGGGTTACATTGTTGTGTGTGATGTAGCGGGAGTCTAGGGTTACATTGTTGTGTGTGATGTAGCGGGAGTCTTGGGTTACATTGTTGTGTGTGATGTAGCGGGAGTCTTGGGTTACATTGTTGTGTGTGATGTAGCGGGAGTCTTGGGTTACATTGTTGTGTGTGATGTAGCGGGAGTCTCGGGTTACATTGTTGTGTGTGATGTAGCGGGAGTCTCGGGTTACATTGTTGTGTGTGATGTAGCGGGAGTCTCGGGTTACATTGTTGTGTGTGATGTAGCGGGAGTCTCTGGTTACATTGTTGTGTGTGATGTAGCGGGAGTCTTGGGTTACATTGTTGTGTGTGATGTAGCGGGAGTCTAGGGTTACATTGTTGTGTGTGATGTAGCGGGAGTCTAGGGTTACATTGTTGTGTGTGATGTAGCGGAGTCTTGGGTTACATTGTTGTGTGTGATGTAGCGGGAGTCTTGGGTTACATTGTTGTGTGTGATGTAGCGTGAGTCTAGGGTTACATTGTTGTGTGTGATGTAGCGGGAGCCTTGGGTTACATTGTTGTGTGTGATGTAGCGGGAATCTTGGGTTACATTGTTGTGTGTGATGTAGCGGGAGTCTTGGGTTACATTGTTGTGTGTGATGTAGCGGGAGTCTTGGGTTACATTGTTGTGTGTGATGTAGCGGGAGTCTCGGGTTACATTGTTGTGTGTGATGTAGCGGGAGTCTCGGGTTACATTGTTGTGTGTGATGTAGCGGGAGTCTTGGTTACATTGTTGTGTGTGATGTAGCGGGAGTCTAGGGTTACATTGTTGTGTGTGATGTAGCGGGAGTCTAGGGTTACATTGTTGTGTGTGATGTAGCGGGAGTCTAGGGTTACATTGTTGTGTGTGATGTAGCGGGAGTCTAGGGTTACATTGTTGTGTGTGATGTAGCGGGAGTCTTGGGTTACATTGTTGTTGTGTGATGTAGCGGGAGTCTTGGGTTACATTGTTGTGTGTGATGTAGCGGGAGTCTAGGGTTACATTGTTGTGTGTGATGTAGCGGGAGCCTTGGGTTACATTGTTGTGTGTGATGTAGCGGGAATCTTGGGTTACATTGTTGTGTGTGATGTAGCGGGAGTCTTGGGTTACACTGTTGTGTGTGATGTAGCGGGAGTCTTGGGTTACATTGTTGTGTGTGATGTAGCGGGAGTCTTGGGTTACATTGTTGTGTGTGATGTAGCGGGAGTCTTGGGTTACATTGGCTTGGTGGTTTAGAGACCACCATGTCATCCGTGGATGTAACATTCACACAAATCTAGTATCATCTACGAAGGCTGTTACAGTTTGATATATTCAACACCGTTCTACTACGTCACTAGATCACCGTTGTTTGTGAATATAAGGTCAAGGATATTTTTTTTTTTTGTCAATTCTACTGCTGGCATAAGCTGATTTTATCATTCAGAATAGTTTTTTTTTTTAACTGTTCATCTGAACTCCTGGTTTTCTCTTTTATTAGTTGCTTCATATTAGGTATCTTGAATTTAAATAACTAAGCCAGGTCTTTAATCTGTGGTTTATAAAGTTTTTTAGTCAGTGGTTTCATTTTATTAAATGATCTTTTAATTTCCGAATCTGACTAAATTATAACTATATCACTTTCACAGCCAGCACTTGGCTTACACCGTTCGTGCTAAACAACTCAAGGTGAATGAATGCCTTTAGCGTACAGTGCAATCCTAGCTTGTAGTCCGATCATAAGGCTGTGACCTATGTCTAAACTTCGTCATCATAGTAGCTATTAATATAGATCTCCCGTGAAGCCTCCAAATACTGACTCACGAAATCGTAATGACACGATTGCAAACAAACCATACCGCGGATGGGAATAGAACCCGCGATCAGTCTCAAAACTCCAGGCCGTCGCGTTAGCCACTGGACACTACAATAAGATTCATCCACAGTGGTGCCTATGCTAACCTTCCTATGGTGTAGAAATATACCTAGTTGGATGAATCTTATTGTGGCTAGCTGGTCCAGTGGCTAACGCGACGGTCTGGAGTTTTGAGACACTCTGACCGCGGTTTCTATCCCCGTCCGTGGTATGGTTTGTTTCCTCCCAATACTGCTTTGACTCTGCGCGAGGCCCCTTTTAAAGGAAATTTTGTTTTTGATTTAAAACTCTAAAACATTGCAGAAATTATTGCTGTTATATTATTTTCTGTCACTACAATCAGCCCATTATGGCTCCATGGTATTTTTTTCAAACGTGTCGGAAAAAAAATACATTGGGATGAGCTCTATTTATATGAAGACAATAGCCTCGGGAGGTGGGAGCTGCGGTGACAGTGCTGGCGACTTGAGGCCGCGGCTTTGCTAGTTTGGTGGGGGTGAAAGCTTTCTTGTTGACCTGGAGATGTCGATGTCGGTAGTGAGGGTGAGGACGTCAGTGGTAAAGACGGATGATTAGACATATAACAAGGTTCAATCTCTGTATTCACCGAATTGTTGTATGTGACTTTGCTGCCTAGACTACTTGTATCGGTATCACGATTTTTGACTTCTTTGATGCTATCACATCTACTCTTGAAGCTGTGTGTTGAGATTGCTTACAGACAATCAGCAGGATAGCTTGACTTCTGGCAGTATATCTCAGGCATAGCACTGCCTCGTCCAAGTCATTCCATCTTCAACCACTCTGACACTTACGAAATAATTGATTATATCCTTATGGCTAATCCGTTAATTTCGGTTCTCTTACTTCAGACTGTCACTATCTGTGCATTCAGATCTTAAGATTATGTATGTCGTAATTATATCTCCTTTTGTCCTCTCCTCCAAGGTTGAGTTTAACTTCTCATAGTGCACTCCTCTCGATGGTATTAAATACTAGTCTTGTTGCAAATCTTCGGATCTTCACGAGCTTCTGCATGTGCCATACCTAGTGTGGGCTCCATGCTGGGACGCGCGCGCGCGCGCGCGTGTGTGTGTGTGTGTGTGTGTGTGTGTGTGTGTGTGTGTGTGTGTAAAAACACGGCGCCATTTAAGCTTAAACATACGATGATGATAATTGGAAGAACAATGTGCGGTTCCTGGCTATACGCTATGAGCGAAGTGTTGATGTAGAGCCCGTCCTTGAGAAAGTTACACCCACCTTCATCACACTGACACGCAGCCACCAGCCCACGCCCACACCGGCAACCACGACCACCACGGGGAGGTTGGACCCACCACTGGAAGGTTGGCCCCCCCCACTGGGAGGTTGCCCCCCCCCACTTGGAGGTTGGCCCCCCACTTGGAGGTTGGCCCCTCCACTTGGAGGTTGGCCCCCCCACTTGGAGGTTGGCCCCCCCACTTGGAGGTTGGCCCTCCCACTTGAAGGTTGGCCCCCCACTTGGAGGTTGGCCCCTCACTGGAAGGTTGGCCCCTCACTGGAAGGTTGGCCCCCCACTGGGAGGTTGGCCCCCACTGGGAGGTTGGCCCCCATTGGGAGGTTGGACCCACCACGGGGAGGTGGACCCACCACGGGGAGGTGGACCCACCACGGGGAGGTGGACCCACCACGGGGAGGTGGACCCACCACAGGGAGGTGGACCCACCACGGGGAGGTGGACCCACCACGGGGAGGTGGACCCACCACGGGGAGGTGCACCCACCACGGGGAGGTGGACCCACCACGGGGAGGTGCGCCCTTGGTGTCATTTAATATGGCAGTAGGGAGCCAGTTAGTAAGACACAAGGTGTCTAACAAAGCATCACCGAGTGGAAGGGAAGTTTGTGAAAAAAAAATAACAGAAGTTCTTAAGATATCTTCGCCGAGGAATAGTGAAAAGCAGCAGGAAGAGACGGAGACGGGGAACACCACTAATGAAGAGAGGAAAATAAAGTAACAAAGAAAGAAATGAGAGAGCTTATATGGAAGTGAAATATAAGAAAGATGAAGGGAGCAGACAGTGACAGGAGCAGAGGAAATGTGGAAGCTCATATTTACATGGATTTATAGAGAGTCTCTTGAAAGAGTGCAACTAACATACAGTTGGAAAACTCAAGTCATCATAGTATACGAAGAGGAAAATAAGAGGTAGTGAACGACAGACCAATTTTACTGGTATCCGTAAGATAAGCACCGGAAACATAAGAAAGAAATGGCAAAGTACTTTAAAACAGGTACATGGAGACAATCAGCACGAGCTGAGAGATGGCACAGTGACCTACACATTTTCTGGCACTCTGTGGCAGTCCCTTCAGGGGAAGAAAAGTGTCTTCATGCTGATGAAAAGCAGTTGATGGAAGGTACAATCGATACCCTCCCTTCATCATTCATATAATGATAACGTATAAATTTAAGGCGGATGAAAATGGCGAGATTAAGGATATTGGAATGAGCAATGGTGACTAGTGGAATCTTCGATGGTTCCTCCATAGATCCTTGCTGCTCCTGATGTATCTTAATAACCTACCAGAAAAAACTGAATCCTTCGTACCACTGCTGATATGAACTAATACCTGAGGCGATGGGACTCGAAGATGACTGGAAGCAGTAAGTGCTAGCGCTAAAAGAATTTAATCTCGATAAATGCGACATTAAAAATAGTGGGAACGAGGGAGGAAACCGATCACGGAATTGCCTGGGAGGAGAGTCATTGCCGACAATATACAAAGATAATTATCTGGAAGTAGGCATCACACAAACCATATTACAGATAATATAAATGGTAAATCTAAGAAGTATTTCGAAAGAATAAAAAAAAATTATGGTCATTTACCCACCATACATCAGACATAGTTTGACGAATGTGGCGCTAACATGCCGACCAAGCTTTAAGGAAACTCGTGATTCAGGTGTTTACGATGAGATCTGTATTAAATTTGAGAGAAACGATAACAAAAAAAATTTGAACTCAAATCTAGAAGAGAACAGAATCAAAAGGAACATAACATAACATTGAAGAATGAGACACTTATGCAACATTTGACAGTCTTTATAAATGTTGCACAAGTGTCTCGTGCTTCAACTTGTCAGTTTTCTAAACCACTTATCACAGTATTCAGAAGGTTTGTGACGCCAGGAAAGGGGAAACAGGAGATATAGTTGGCAGCTAAAGATGCGGAAGAGACACGAGGACATAAGGAAATATTTATAGTTTCGAGGTAGTAAGTTAAACGAACTATACCAAGATGTGGAAATAGAAGGAATATTGGGGCCACTGAGACCTGGAATCAGTAAAGCCGGTTGAAAGTAGCCAGGAAAGGAGGACAGGAGATATAAATCGACCTTTCACATTCAACTAGACTAGGGGAATATCCACACGCTCGTTCTCTATCTTTCCTGTCTAGCCCTGTTCCGATTTCCTCTGCCATTCCCTTCCACCTGATGAACATGTACCCGGACGTGGGTGGGAAAGTCTAGCATTATATTCTCTGGCTCTAGTAATACCTACACTTCCGTCTTTACCTGCGAGCTGCGGTGCGTTTCAATGTCCTTGTATAAAACATTCCACATCTTCATTGATATCCTTTGTTTGTTGTTTAAATAATTGTCTAGAGTGTTATCTTGTACTATATTATAAAGTAACTCCTTGATGTTATATTCTGAAGAGAGTTCTTAATAAAGGGTGATAAAAAAATCAGGCAAATGAAGGAATGTTAGAGGCACGGGAAGTGTTGTTTACAATTATTGAACTTGATCAAGCGTGTATAGAAAACCAGAGACATGATAAACTGAGGGACTGAAGTTAGTGTCAGGTGAAGTGGCCGTGTTTTAAATCTTGGAAGAGCGGTAGGTTACTGCAGTGCTCACAAACCCCCCTTAACGTTTAAATGAACCAGCTCACACCAACACACACTCATACACTGACACACACTCACTCACTCTCACTCACTCACTCACTCACTCACTCACTCACTCATCACTCACTCACTCACTCACTCACTCACACACACGTTTGAATTGCGGAAAACAGGCGAAATATTCACAAAATATCCGGGTCGAAGTAGCGGACGTCAAACCCTCGGGAAAGGTACGCGTGCTTTTCGACCCGACATTATGTTTGTAATTTCGTCTTTTGCGAATTTAAACATTGTAAAAATCCCCCGTCGGTCGATGCATGCAGGGGTAAGGAATAGCAAAACACCACCTCCCTGAATGTGGCTGCCTTGGACCGTGTGGTCGATGGTTAAACACTGTGTCCCTTGCCCCAAGGTTCGTAGGTTCAAATTTCCCCTTCGCCCAGAGTCTGATTTAAAATTAATTTATATTATATATATATTATATATATATATATTTATTATTTTTTATATATATATATATATATTTTATATCTCATGAAAGTTACTAGGGTTTTTAAGAAAAAAAAAAAACACCTCAGGAAAAAAAGATTTTTTGTTTTTTTTTCCCCGTTGGGCAGTTCCCCAAAAAAATCACTATCATGATGCAGAGGTTTCCCTTTATCTTGTGACATATAGTAAATTTTTACATTGATTGTATATAAAACGACATTTTATAAAAATTCTTGTATACTTAGTTGGTGGATAACATGAAGTCACCGGGTACATAAGACCGTTACTTGCACTTACTTTCGGCTTAAAACAAAGATTTACTCGTTTTGAAAGATTTACACTACTGTCCTTTACTCTGGTTTGTCCCCGAGTTATTCCCATGTATCAGGGTACGCTGCTCCGCTTGACGCTTGGAATTAAAGGTCGGGCTTTACCCCCCTTCAAGTGTTTAACGTTATTGTGAAAAAAAATTAAGTTATTACCGTTAAATGGGGGGAAGGGGGCGAAAAAAAAAACTTGACGATGCTCCCCATTGACGACCCCTTTAAGGATTTAAAAAGGGCTTTGATCCATGGAATAGAAACTATTCTTCCCCTTTGATTATAACTGGTTTTCCTCCCATTCCCCGGGGTTTATTGCTTCCTAAAGAATATATTAATAAATCCTTACAAAAACAACTGAAAGGCGAATAACTGTTGGACACAAACATTTTAATACCATTAAAAAAAACAGCGGTCATGTCTGTTGAGGAAAAATTTTATTGATTCGTGGATTCTCTTGCAGTACAATCCCTTATATTAAAGTGATATTTTTTAAATTTTTACTGTTTTTAACGACTGGCAAAAAGTTTGGTGTGGCGGCCTCGTCACATCTCACTCAGGGTTTTGGGTAAGTACAGGGCTCCTTCCGCTCGTGCTGCATGTGAGTACAAATTTTTCTCACTGGGCTTCATGAGGCAGATTCTTTTCACTAAGGCTTCGGTGAAGGGGTGGGATGTATAGCAAGCCTTTGTACCTCGACTGCACAAGTTTAGCCAGCGTAGAGCGGAAGCAGTAGACTGTTGTGAATCGTATCCGGGGGGAAGAACCCTACGAAATTCGACAAAAGTTTGCAACGTACTTGGTTTTCTTGGTAATTGACTTCCGGTTACAAACCCGAAAAAAAGTCTAAACTCTGCCAAGAGTTCTAAACAAATGAAAAGGTAATTCTCTTTTTCCCCATTCCAATGATCCTTGTTGGTCTTAATCTCCCCTTACCTTCCCCCAAACTATTCTTCTTCTCTTTTTATATTTCCCTTTTTTTCCGCTCTTCTCGTCTTTGTCTAGAGGAGCTTTTGGAACAAAAAAAAAAAAAGATAGTAAGTAATAATTAGAATGCTGATAGCTGGCTCGGGGTTTAACAGTTTGCTAAATAACCTTTTTAACTGACTTTCTTTTTTTTTTTATCTCTTCCGGGGGACTATTCCCGGCTTCCTGGTCCCTTTCCCCTTCCCCAGTAATGTGGTCACGGGCAGCTGCACAAAAACTCGTCCTGGATCGCGCTTAAGAGGTGGTCATATAAGTAGAGAATCACTGTAAAAAACGTATGCGGGGGTGGACAAAAAATGAAAATTCATGTTTTAATTAACCCTCGCTTTAATAGGCAGATACCCCTGAATTTTTTTTTTTTGTCTATCCCAGCACATTTTAGTGATTTTTGCGCCAGATAACCGGGGCCTGATGGCATTGTGAAACTGGCGGGGCAGCTGGCACCAAACAGCCCGGTTGTTTTTCCCCTTTGCAATGAAATCTGCCCCAGGCCAAGGGGGGGGGGGAAAAGGGGGATTTGATACCACAAGATTGGAAAAAGACACTTTGCAGTTCAGGGCTTTATTTAAAAAAAACGTTTGCCCCGGTGGCTTCTTTAGTCCTAATACAGAGAAAAATAAAAAAAACACATATTATAGTGGGGGGGAGTCAGGTGAGGTGAAGCGTGGGTAGAGGTGGAAGTAGTAGTAGTAGTAGTAATGGAACTAAGGAGGTGAGGTTAGAGAGGGACCGGTTGGCATCAAGTAACACCAGTTCCCAGGATGGGTAATATCCTCTTGCTTAGTAATTTTGAAATACTGTAACTACCGGATTTCTGCTTTATAGTGTTACTGACAGAAATTAGTGCAGCTTCATGCATTTTCTCCGTCTTAAAGTCGTCTTCTTTAATAACTATTTTAGCTTCACTGAATTTCATGGGTGTCCAACATCGTCTCTATGTTGAACACATGCGTTTTTGCGGCCCATCATTTTGCAAGCGTTTTTGTGTTCTGCTATCCTGATGTCCAGAGTTCTGGCTGTTTCCCCTACATATACTTTGTCACCCCCCCCACATGGTATAGTGTAGATTCCTGCACTTGTGCCAGAATCATGCTTGGGTTTTGTAACACTATTAAGGAACCTGTTACAAAAACCCAAGCTGATTCTGGCACAAGTGCGGGAAATCTACACTATACCATGTGGGGGGTTGTGCCCAAGTATATGTAGGGGAAACAGCCGAACTCTGGACATCAGGATAGCAGAACACAAAAACGCTTGCAGAAATGATGACCGCAAAAACGATTTTGTTCAACATAGAGCGATGTTGGACCCCTCATGAAATTCAGTGAAGCTAAACTAGTTATTAAAGAAGACGACTTAAGACGGAGAAAAAAATGCATTGAAGCTGCACTAATTTCTGTCAGTAACACTATAAAGCAGAAATCCGGTAGTTCCCAGTATTTCAAAATTACTATAGCAAGAGGATATTACCCATCCTGGGAACTGGTGTTACTTGATGCCAACAGGTCCCTCTCTAACCTCACCTCCTTAGTTCCATTACTACTACTACTACTACTTCCACCTCTACCCACGCTTCACCTCACCTGACTCCCACCACTATATATATGTGTGTTTTCTTAGTTTTCTCTGTATTAGGACTGAAGAAGCCACTCGTGGCGAAACGTTTCCTTTAATAAATGTCCTGAACTGTACATAAGTGTCTTTTTCCACACCCTAGGCCAAGGTTTTGAGAGTTGATCTCTCGAAAATGGTTACAGGTATGACGGTAATGATCCAGAATGGAACAAAAACCTATCCAGTTGCCGTTTCTGGGCCATTGTGGGCTTGTGATTTGTTGCAGCCTTAGTATTGTGTATTTTGCACAGCATTGAGGTGTCTTGTATGAATTGTGTAACATAAAACTTTTTAACAGGTCACAACAATGGGTCTCGCAGCATGATTTTTTTTAACGGTTGTGTCGATTGTCTAATTTAAAATATATATGACACTTTGCTCGAGACACGGGGGGGGGGGGGCAGTAAATCTGAGTTCGTGTTGTGGTGTTATAGTCCGTCAGATTTATTTTTTTTAATAAATCTTTAAAATGCAAATACCTTTAGATGGTAAATAGATAAGTGTTACATCGCATGTAAATTTCAAAGACAACTGCTGAATATTAAAATGGTATAAAATACCGACAGGTTGTTAGGTAAGACACATATGCAACAGTTAGGTATCTTTATTTCGTAACGTTTCTCTTCTGCTTCTATCAACTTTTCTGTACTTGACTGAAGAAGCCTACTGTGTAGGCGAAACGTTTCAAAATAAAGATACCTAACTGTTGCATATGTGTCTTACCTAACAACCTGTCGGTATTTTATACCATTTTAATGTTCAACAGTTAGGTATCTTCATTTCGTAACGTTTCGCATATGTTTCGAAATAAAGATACCTAACTGTTGCATGTGTCTTACCTAACACACAGACAACTACTGCAAATCTGATCTTTTCAGGCAGACAACCAGTGGAGATGCTATGAGAAAATAAGGAAGGTGATGAATGACGGTGTTCCTATCAGATAACGAGGCTGTGATTGTCAGAAATTCTATCACTTATTTTCTGATTAGCGGAGATAATTACGGCCGTCACACACACACAATAACAGACGATGTATATTATTATTATTACTAGCACTACTGTTAGGTATCCCCAAAGTGTACTAATAGCAGTGCTAGTAATAACGCCAAATGTAATTATTCTTGGAAAAAAAAAACCCGAGTGATTCTTTTGAATGGTCTCAGTCTTTGAGGGTTGATGGGTCTTATGAAGAGGATAGTACCAGAGTTTGGATATTCTAGATACAGATTTCTCCATTTTTCTTGTATAATTAATCAATTTTGAATCGCTGGACACAGACAAGTAAGCGTAGTCGGCTTCAGAGTATCGGCGATGGTGGGAGGGAGTTAGGGATACCCTTCACGGATTATTGTTTACGTATTGCAGACAAATCATAGTTAATCAGTTGCCAACTACATTATTTTATTATTTTTATTATTCACGGGTCCGCCGAGCCTGGCGTTGCGTGGTCCGCCGAGCCTGGCGTTGCGTGGCCCGCCCAGCCTGGCGTTGCGTGGTCCGCCGAGCCTGGCGTTGCGTGGTCCGCCGAGCCTGGCGTTGCGTGGTCCGCCGAGCCTGGCGTTGCGTAGTCCGCCCAGCCTGGCGTTGCGTGGTCCGCCGAGCTGGCTTTTGCGTGGTCCGCCGAGCCTGGCGTTGCGTGGTCCGCCGACCCTGGCGTTGCGTGGTCCGCCGAGCCGGGGCGTTGCGTGTCCGCCGAGCCTTTGGCGTTGCGAAAGTCCGCCCAGCCTGGCGTTGCGTAGTCCGCCGAGCCTGGCGTTGCGTGGTCCGCCGAGCCTGGCGTTGCGTGGTCCGCCGAGCCTGGCGTTGCGTGGTCCGCCGAGCCTGGCGTTGCGTGGTCCGCCGAGCCTGGCGTTGCGTGGTCCGCCAGCCTGGCGTTGCGTGGTCCGCCCAGCCTGGCGTTGCGTGGTCCGCCCAGCCTGGCGTTGCGTGGTCCGCCCAGCCTGGCGTTGCGTGGTCCGCCCAGCCTGTCGCATTGTGACTTTTCAACGGGTGAGAAGCGAAGCTTTATCATGTCACTCTTAAAACTTCCCACAAACTTAAGAGCTGTCTCAAAAAAAACGGCTTGTTCAGCAGATTTATTTATTCGCCATTGAAGGCGTTGGAGGTGATCCTCCCTCATCACCACCACTGACAACGATGCTAATACCTGTAAACATCTACCCCTAACTCCAAAATTAAACCATTTTACACTGAGCTTGTGTGTGTGTGTGTGTGTGTGTGTGTGTGTGTGTGTGTGTGTTCGTGTTCATTACCAGTTGTCAGATTTACATGTCGATAGACGCTTGTATTTCTTTTGTGTGTGTGTGGGGGGGGGAATGGAGACGACGAATTGACTTACTGGTAGCACCGCAGGCGAGCCTAATTAATGCAATCAGGCTCCTCAAGGAAGGTTCCTTGATGTTGGTGAGGGGCTCTTGATCTAGGGAATTGGAACTGTGCTCCGGTTCCCTGAATTAAGCTTGAATGCCTTCCACATTCCCCGCCACAGGCGCTGCATACTCCTACGGAATTAGCGCTCCTCCTTAATAATTAATAATAATAATAATAAAAATTTAATAATAAAAATTAATGCAATCAGGAGCCCACAAATTATTAAGTTCAGGGCGAAGTGTTTTATCCGGAAGGGTTAAACAACGCTCGGGAAATTGGAAGTATTTAGGTTTTATCCCAGGAAGGGGAAGGTATTTGCAGCTTCCTAGAAAAAGATTCCCCCCTTCCCATTTAACAGTCGGTGGCTTGTGGGTAAATGACTAACGCAGATTCTGGTGATTGTCTATTATATGGGCTACCAGGAGCCTGGTATGAGGGACATAGATGGACGTAACATCAATCTATGGCTCAAATGGTGTTGTAAGATGCCTAATTGTGGTTGTCGTTATAGTTAGCCTATTTATGTTGTGTACTAATTATGATCATCCGTGGAATGTTTGTTACTGAAAGTTAGTGCTGATTAACTTTATACTATCATTGGTGGCAAAAGTGTAATAAAGGATAGTAGTACTATAAGTAATAGTTGTTACAACCTCTTATAATGCACTAGACTAGTCATTAGAGCTTCAGGTCACATGTACACTATCATAAAAAAGTTTAATCCCTGAAATAGCGATCGAATTAGACTACATATATGTACACCGTTATAGTAGTGGATGTTGTGGCATTAGCAGTGGCTGTTGTAGTAGTATTAGCAGTGGCTGTTGTAGCAGCAGTAGTAGTAATATTAGCAGTGGCTGTTGTAGTAGCATTAGCAGTGGCTGTTGTAGCAGCAGTAGTAGTATTAGCAGTGGCTGTTGTAGCAGCAGTAGTAATAGCAGTGGCTGTGGTTGTAGCAGCAGCAGCAGAAGTAGTAGTAGTATTAGCTGTGGTTGTAGCAGCAGTAGTAATAGCAGTGGCTGTGGTTGTAGCAGCAGTAGTAATAGCAGTGGCTGTGGTTGTAGCAGCAGTAGTAATAGCAGTGGCTGTGGTTGTAACAGCAGCAGCAGCAGTAGTAGTATTAGCAGTGGCTGTGGTTGTAGCAGCAGCAGTAGTAATATTAGCAGTGGCTGTGGTTGTAGCAGCAGTAGTAATATTAGCAGTGGCTGTGGTTGTAACAGCAGTAGTAATATTAGCAGTGACTGTGGTTGTAGCAGCAGCAGTAGTAGTAATAGTGGCTGTGGTTGTAGCAGCAGTAGTAGTAATAGTGGCTGTGGTTGTAGCAGCAGTAGTAATAGCAGTGGCTGTGGTTGTAGCAGCGGCAGTAGTAATTTAGCAGTGGCTGTGGTTGTAGCAGCGGCCCGTAGTAATATTAGCAGTGGCTGTTGTGCGCAGTAGTAATAGCAGTGGCTGGGTTGTAGTAGTATTAGCAGTGGCTGTTGTAGTAGTATTAGCAGTGGCTGTTGTAGCAGCAGCAGTAGTAATATTAGCAGTGGCTGTTGTAGCAGCAGTAG
The DNA here is from genome assembly GCF_026875155.1 of Cherax quadricarinatus. Classification (NCBI taxonomy): domain Eukaryota; kingdom Metazoa; phylum Arthropoda; class Malacostraca; order Decapoda; family Parastacidae; genus Cherax; species Cherax quadricarinatus. The sequence continues at coordinate 17,761,786 of NC_069409.1, forward strand.
TAATAGCAGTGGCTGTGGTTGTAGTAGTATTAGCAGTGGCTGTGGTTGTAACAGCAGCAGTAGTAGTATTAGCAGTGGCTGTGGTTGTAGCAGCAGTAGTAATATTAGCAGTGGCTGTGGTTGTAGCAGCAGCAGTAGTAATATTAGCAGTGACTGTGGTTGTAGCAGCAGCAGTAGTAGTAATAGTGGCTGTGGTTGTAGCAGCAGTAGTAATAGCAGTGGCTGTGGTTGTAGCAGCGGCAGTAGTAATATTAGCAGTGGCTGTGGTTGTAGCAGCGGCAGTAGTAATATTAGCAGTGGCTGTTGTAGCAGCAGTAGTAATAGCAGTGGCTGTGGTTGTAGTAGTATTAGCAGTGGCTGTTGTAGTAGTATTAGCAGTGGCTGTTGTAGCAGCAGCAATAGTAATATTAGCAGTGGCTGTTGTAGCAGCAGTAGTAATAGCAGTGGCTGTGGTTGTAGTAGTATTAGCAGTGGCTGTGGTTGTAACAGCAGCAGCAATAGTAGTATTAGCAGTGGCTGTGGTTGTAGCAGCAGTAGTAATATTAGCAGTGGCTGTGGTTGTAGCAGCAGCAGTAGTAATATTAGCAGTGGCTATGGTTGTAGCAGCAGCAGCAGTAGTAATATTAGCAGTGACTGTGGTTGTAGCAGCAGCAGTAGTAGTAATAGTGGCTGTGGTTGTAGCAGCAGTAGTAATAGCAGTGGCTGTGGTTGTAGCAGCGGCAGTAGTAATATTAGCAGTGGCTGTGGTTGTAGCAGCGGCAGTAGTAGTAATAGTGGCTGTGGTTGTAGCAGCAGTAGTAATAGCAGTGGCTGTGGTTGTAGCAGCGGCAGTAGTAATATTAGCAGTGGCTGTGGTTGTAGCAGCAGCAGCAGTAGTAATATTAGCAGTGACTGTGGTTGTAGCAGCAGCAGTAGTAGTAATAGTGGCTGTGGTTGTAGCAGCAGTAGTAATAGCAGTGGCTGTGGTTGTAGCAGCGGCAGTAGTAATATTAGCAGTGGCTGTGGTTGTAGCAGCAGTAGTAATATTAGCAATGCTCGTGGTAGTAGCAGTAGTAATATTAGCACTGGCTGTAGTAGCAGCAATAGTAATATTAGCACTGGCTGTAGTAGCAGCAATAGTAATATCTAAAGTAGTAATATTAGTAATGGTGTGTCTAAAGAACTAGGTTCAACGTCATCCCATACGTTTCAAACCATACCCCGGCCGGGATTGAACCCACGGTCAGAGAGTCTCAAAACTCCAGCCCGTCGCGTTAGCCACTAGACCAGCTAGCCACAATAAGATTCATCCAACTAGGTATATTTCTACACTATAGGAAGGTTAGCACAGGCACCACTGTGACCACAAATGCAAGTTTTTACAGACGAATCTCCAGCTAGAGTGGCCGTGACGAACTCTAGCTCAAGTCCTTTCACTGCCGTCAATATGACTCACGAAATCGTAATGACACGATTGCAAACAAACCATACCCCGGCGGGGATTGAACCCGCGGCCAGAGAGTCTCAAAATTCCAGCCCGTCGCTGGTCTAGTGGCTAACTCGACGGGCTGGAGTTTTGAGACACTCTGACCGCGGGTTCAATCCCGGCCGGGGTATGGTTTGTTTGCACTCGTGTCATTACGATTTCGTGAGTCTTAAGTTTCAATTTTCATGAACATATCAAAACAACCTGGTATCGTCTATACACCTCACCCTCTCCCTACCTACATCTTTTTTTTTACCTCCCACACTAACCTATTCTTCAACTAAAGTATGCATTATTTTATGTACCACCCTTCGTGTATTTCCGCAAGCTTGAAATTTTTTCATAAAATGTAATATTTGTTATTAGAGGTTAACATACATCAGCCTCCCTTTGCGCGTAACTACACGACAATAACGAATTTAAATGGAAAAAAGTGGATGTTTTATTTCTAGCAGCACTGGACATAGTGAAAAATCTTAAGCAATTTCTAGCGAACGGTAAAAAAAAAAATGAAGTATAACCACCCCCCTCGGTTGTGCCTCCCACGCACTCGCCGAGTCCAGCGAGTGTAACGCCAATTCAGTGACTTCACAGACGTCTTCAGCAGGACTGGGATTATTAGTATGAGAAAACAATAGTCCTTTCCTTAAAAAGAAAATCTTTCATAATCACGCCTTGTTAGTTTGTATCAGTAGGAAAGTGATGAATTAAACGTTTACAGCGAAACGTTAAGAACATATGAACAAAAGAAAGAAGGAACACTGCAACAGGCCTACTGCCCTATGCGAAGGAACTCCTATTCTCCCACCGGCTATAGCATATTTAGTTATCAAAATGTCTTCTTTGAGCATTACATGTTGTGATCCGATTGTTGCAGACATAACATGAATCTTATTGTAAGGTCTGTTTTCAACAGACCTTAAATAACAATTTACCACAAAATTCCTGCTTTCGCCCATTTGTACCTAACTCAAAATTACAACTCATCCTCTAAGTAAGTTTATTCAGGTATACACTGATAGTTACATAGATTATCATACATAGCAGCATATGTGTAGAGAACCTAGGATTACCCAATAAAAATCGAAGTGACATTTCCATTGGTTAATAAGCGTTAAATTAAATTAACTAAATCAAGAATATCAAATGTTAAATTTCCGTTGCATGTTAATTCGTCAATTAGCGAGCTGCAGTTCGCCGTGAAATGCACGCTGAAGTGGGCGAAACAAAGGTGACCAGGGTACACGGGTGGTGCTGAGAGCGATGACCACAACGCCTAAACACTAACACAACACAGTAAAACCACCATGACAAAGCACCACCATAACACCACAGAGCACCACAACAGCACCTCAACCATAATACCACCACAACCATAACACTATTATACAGATAGTTGTTGTTGCAGACTTACTAAGTCCTGGAGTGTCAAGAACACATTGTAGACACGATTGAGAAGTCGCCCAACAAATTAGAAAACAACAGTATCTGCGGAATGGTGTGTTGCTCTAGTCTCGGAGGAGGGAGAGACCTTCCCTTCAAGAGTCGTGAAGGGTTCTTGATCCAACGAACCGAGTTACTCTGCCCATGGTTTAAACCTGATTGCCTCTCATTACCTAGTCACTGTGTGACCCCTTCGGGATTAGCGCTTCACCGTGAATATACTTATATTCGGGGACCTCGTTACTTCACTTCTGGTGAATGTTACTCATGAGTGCCAGGATCCTCTGACGGATGTCACTCCCGGGCCACCCTGATGCACTGACGTCATGTTTACACGATGCAATATATGTGACGTCCTCAACAACCCCCGTCTCTCCCCACTGTCGTCTCCCTCCCACGTCTCCCCACTCACCCCCACCCCCTCATTCCTCAAAAAAAAGTGTTAGCGTATTTACTTACTCTGATGCAAGACACTTTTTTTTTTCTTGTTTGGCTACTTTAATTATACTTAAAAATCTTAAAGTATCTGACGGTGCTCACTTTAATGTGTCTGACATATCAAGGAGAAATAATCTGACTGCTGTACAGCAGAGGGAACCCGGAGTAGTTATAGAATAGTGGGACCCCCAGAACTGTTGTACAACAGTCTCGAACAAGAGCTGTTCAACAGTAGGGACCCAGAACTGTTAAACAGCGTCGAACAAGAGGTGCTATTCAACCGTGGGGACCCAGAACTGCTGTTCAGAAAAATGGGTAGCGATAACTACTATACAGTGGGAACCCAGAGATGTTAAAAAGCAGTTGGGACACAAAACATTTTAAAACTCTTGTGTACATAGAACTGCTATACTCATGTACTTCCTGTTTATTTCCTGTTCAAGTTTTATTTTCTCAGCAGACGATGGTCTGCGAGTTTGTCACTACGTTGGTTCCTGTTCATAAAAGCTTTCATCTTTATTTTATGCAAGGTGAAGTTACGGTAGGTTTTATAAACCTTGTAAAATAAGTATATTTGATAATAAGACAATTACTGAATATCAGCCGGAAACGTTCGAATATAGAAGATTATCACTGGCGGTGGAAGAGCGGGTTGGTGGCTGTGTTCTCAGTTACCTCTGACCTCTCTGGCAACCGGAAAATTTACTTGAGCAAACTGAACAAAAGTCAGTCTGAGGGAACCAGCTCTTGTAAGTACGTCTTGTGTTTCTTTTGTCTCAAGGGAGAAGATTTCAAGGGCGTCATTACTGGATTTCGCAGGGGAAACTCCAATTCCTTGGATTAGGAGACCGTCATCGGAATCAAATAGCCTCCCTGGAAGTGGAGGTTGGGTGACTTAGGACTTCCTCATGCCGAGGTGGCGGCGAGGACGCACATAGGTGGCAGCAACAATGATGGAACACTTATCATCAATCACCTCACTACTGCTGCTGGAAATAAGTCAACAGCCTCTTCCCACGATTACTACTGGTTATATATATACCGTTGGATATTATTAGTTGCAATCAGGCGGGGAGTGGTACTGATCTACAACTGTTGTACCAGAGACACTAGTAACATAAATTGGTGAGGGGTAGTGATCACTGCTCTGTTGGTGGACCAGAAAGAATAGTAACTGGAAAGCAGGAGGCTAGATTTTAATTTTATCCATGAAGCTCTGAACTGGGTACTGGGAGGTAATAACTTTTCATCTAAAAGGGAGGATATCTCAGTGGGTTGCCCCTCCAGGGAAGTTTGTTTGATGCTTGTGAGGGGCTCTTGATCCAAGAAACTGAACTTGTCATCTCCTAGTTTCTGTACTACCTTTACAGGTTTACCGCTTCCCTCTACATATACTATTCTTACCGAGTTTTCCATACACTTGCTGAAAATAATGGTTATAGTGGCTAGTTACATTTTGATGTTCAGAACAGTGTGTGTGTGTGTGTGTGTGTGTGTGGTGTGTGTGTGTGTGTAACGGAGACCAAAATATACAACTCTGTAAACGTATATTTTTTTGTGCTAACAGATGCTAGAGCGATGCTGTTGTCTTCCTGTTCTGATATCTGTTGCCGGATGGGCTTCCACGAACAAACTGTGACGAGGTAATACGAAAGTTTAAGTTTATAATATTACACACAGAAGCTATTGCTCTCTGGCGAATTTATACAATATTTATATACTTGTATGTCATCAATCATTATTATCACTATTATCCTTATCAGTCACCATCATAGATACTTTTAGAATGATTTAGTTTGTAGTGTTTAATAAGAATTCTAATCTCCCAGACAAAAACTCATTTTATCGACACAAAGAAGGAAAATGTAATAAAACTCGTACATAAAATTCAGTGTAGGGAGGGGGAGGGACCTACGTAAAAAGTTCTGTCCTGTTGTAAGAATGAATTACAAAATCTGTTGCATTGTTGCCCTTCTGCAAATTTTGTTTTTTTATTCTTCATGGCTATCAGAGATGACCTGGAGTTATAGATGGCTGAAGATGCACGTACCTTTACTTACCTGTGTTTCATATGGAATTTTATTTCTCTAACGTGTATTGGAATCCCTTACCAGTATGTGTGAGCGATGTAGAAGGTAACTAAACTACCTCCACACAGATATTTAAAAAGCCGGATTTTTAAGTTGGAATGTGCGTGGCGGAGTATGGCAGGTGAAAAAAGAGCCGATCTCTCTCTCTCTCTCTCTCTCTCTCTCTCTCTCTCTCTCTCTCTTCCTCTCTCTCTCTCTCTCTTCTGAGTTAATAAGTTAATGTTTAGGTCGTTTTAAACAAAATCGAAAACTCTAGATGGGTAGTGGGAATATTTTGGATCATTAGGAATGAACGATTACTGGGATTATTAATTTATATTAAGAAGTTTGGTAACAGACGAAACATGGTCAAAAGAAAAAGGAAAAAGCTCATTTTTTTATTATATTTGTAAAGAACAAAACTGTAGTTTAGGTGTGGTACTTTGGATATAATGTCATGTAGGGTATTATTGTAAGATTGGAAGATGGAGAGAAAGGAAAAAGAAGCTTGAATTTTTTTGATTGATAATTGGTAAATGACAACAAACTGTACGTCTCTCTAGGTAGAATGACGTTTGGAAAATGAAGTCAGATTTATGTAGTTTGTGTAAGATTAGTGTACAAGATAGTGAGGAGCAGGGTGGCAGCTGGACGCTGTCATTCTTATGTTGGATTAGAACAGTTTGAAGAGTGGCTATATCAATACTCGTCTCTTAAAGTGAATGGATCCTGCGTGTGTGTTTATTAGTGTGTGTTGTAGTGTCGTACTAGTGTTGAGTGTGTGGTGTGTGAGTGTCTGGCGCTGTTCATCGGGTGTACTGGTCATTCGACGTGTGCTTTTATGACTTGTTGTTGTTGGATCTGGTGTGTGTGTGAGAGAGAGAGAGAGATGAGATTTATGAACTTCACGTACGTCATTAAGGTCACTGTTCTCCTCTACAGATATTATTGTCTAACTCCTAAAGTAGACATTAGTGTCTGTTTACGTCAGTCTCTATTTTAGAGATAATGCATTTATCGGTGATGGCCCGAGTGGTGGCCACGTTGGCCCGTGTGGCCGCCTGAGTGATGGCCCGAGTGGTGGCCAGGATGGCCCGTGTGACGGTCCAGGTGGTGGCCAGGATGTCCCGTGTGGCGGCCTGGGTGGTGGCCCGAACACTTTTTTTTTTATTCGCCGGTACTCTCCTGGCCCGGGTCTTAAATAAATCCTAAAATTAAGTCTCAGCAAGTATACAGTCACGCCTCCCGGCGTACCGTATCAACAGGGATAAACACTTCTCGGCACTTTCAGTATTTATACACCTCTCAGACATATGCCTTATTAGTAGGTAACAGCTAAATAACACCAAAAGGGGAGTATCATCTGTCAGTAGAGGAATATATTGTCTTGGGTTGAGTAGTTGGAAACACGCTCGTTGTTTACATGGGAAGACAGGCTGTGCTACTGAATATATCTTCACATGACTTTTTCTCTGAGTGGCAGTATTATCATTACATTCTCACCTCATCTCTCCTCTCCCGCCCCTCCTTCCCTCCACAACGCCTCCCTCCCCGCCCCTCCACCACGTGAGTCACGAGCCTTGGTCAGGGTAGTCAGTATTACACACTGCAGGTCCTTATCGCTTTGTTCTTGTCAACTAGGGCGCCACTCCGTCTGTCACATGGGATTGCCACGGTTTCTTTCGTCCTGCTTTTAAATTCTTTTAAATTGTCTGCGCAATTTTTCAAATTATTTTTAATATTCATGGAGAAGCAGGAAACCTGAAGAGGATACGCAGTGTCGGGGAAATGGAAGGGGTAAGGTAATCAGGTTTAATTCATGAAGGGGAAAGATGACTCAGAGAAATCGTAATGACACGATTGCAAACAAACCATACCCCCGGCCGGGATTGAACCCGCGGTCATAGTCTCAAAAGCTCCAGCCCGTCGCGTTAGCCACTAGACCGCGGGTTCAATCCCGGCCGGGGGTATGGTTTGGAAGGGGAAAGATGCTCTAATTCCTTCAATTATAACCCTTCACCCGCATCATAGAAGGGTTTTTTGTTCAAAATCAAAAGATGCGTTTTATAATGCTTGTTTTAAAGATGTTAATGTGTGTTTAAAGCGGATTATCGAATACAGATTTATCCTAATAAACAGTAAAATATAAATAAAGAAGTGCTGCAGTAGGTCTGTCTCCTCATACAGGGCAGAATTTCTCAAACTCATCCCTTCTTGAGATCAAAGGTATACAATACCAACACTGATGAGTAAGACGCAACACCTGGGCGCTGCTCGCTTATCATATTCGCTAATCATTCTCACTCGTATTGTCCAAACTATTTTTAATACTAACGTGTTAGCTTCAATGACTACTTGGCAGATTGTTCCACTCACCCACAATTCTATTGCCAAACTAGCTCCTTGCCAAATAATTTCAAAATCTGACCTAATCTATCTTGAATCCATTGTTCCGAGATATTTCTTGATTTTATATATTTTTTAGCACCCTATTTATCTGCTTTGTCTAATCTTGTTTTCCACTGCTTAACCTCCATCATATATATTTTCCCCCCATTCCACGCCTTTCAGAAGTGTAGGTTCAAGGCTCTCACTTTATTATATAAAAAATCTTTATAAATCAGTTTCCATTCTCTGCGTGTTCTCCACCTATTGTAGAGCACATCCATTCTGCGGTGTCTAGACTCGAACTGAGTGGCACAGTCTAAGGAAATCCCCAGCGATGCTGTGTAGAACTGAGTAAGACACGTGAGCAACAGTTGGGTAATTTACTGTCAAAACTTTTCGCCTACGTATTAGGCTTCTACAGTCGAATACAAATACAGAGGGAGACAGCAGAAAGGTGATCAGTCCCTCTGCCAGGTGGCTGTTGGACTGACCACCTCCAAACTATTACTCGTCACTCCATCTTCACTTCCACTGCATCTGTTGTCTTTGTATTCCACTGAAGCCTGTTGTGTAGGCGAAACATTTCGACAATAAGGATATCTCCCCTGTTGCACGTGTTACTCATCTACTTGTAGGTAGTGCAAGAATGGTATATAATATCGACAAGATGAAATTAAGACACATGTGCAACATCTGGGTATCTTTATTGTAGACGTTTCGCCATCCAGTGGCTTTATCAATACAAATTCCAGAACATAACTTGAAGACAATAGGACTATATACAGAAGATGAGATAATCAGTCCTGGAATTTGTATTGATAAAGCCACTGGATGGCGAAACGTCTACAATAAAGATACCCAGATGTTGCACATGTCTTAATTTAATCTACTCGTAGGTACTGTATACCGTTATTAAAATTGTGTGTGTGAAGCTTTAGAATTCCTACCGCTTACACTTCTTGATATAAACCCAAATGGTCTGTTACCTAGTAAATAAGACAAGTGTAACACCTGGATTATTCGAACTTGAATCTTGGAGGTGGGAAGTGCAGTTCCTGCACGCTGAAGAGGGGTGGGGATATTTGCTGTTTGGTGGGTCATTTGAACTGTCGCATCTGCGCGCCTCTGGCAAGGCAGTGTGAATAATGGCGAGTTTCTTTTCGGTTCACCCTGTGTATAGAGTACCTGAGAACAATTTAGTTTACCTGGAGTTTACCCAATAGACCCCTGGTTGTCTTCAAGAGGGAGCTGGACAGATACCTAAAGTCAGTGCCAGATCAGCTGGGCTGTGGTTCGTACGTTGGACTACGTGCGGCCAACAGTAACAGCCTCGTTGATTATGCCCTGATCCACCAGGAAGCCTGGTTATGGACCGGGTCGTGGGGGCGTTGATCCCCGGAATGTCCTCCAGGTAGTTACTTATAACAGTGTGAGATCTCGTGTCACATATCACGTAAGATGTATCTTCTTGTTATCGTGGTTATGTTTATCATGAAAGGTTGAAGGTGTCAACATCGCTTATTCTTAAGGATATTACTGTTTCTGCTCAGTTTAGTATGTTGCAATAAAGCCTATAGACTACATGTTAGATAATTATAACTACAATTCACATGTTTACTGTAGAGAATGTTTGGTTCTCTAAAATAAGGATGAGTAAATTTTCGGTTTATACACACTTGTTTACTCTAAACGGACTTTACTTTATCAACTTAGTCATATCTTATCATTTTAACAGCTCCAACACCTCTATAAACAGATGTCAAAATTTACTTACTCATTGTGCAAACTTTGTCTAATGTATAATATAAATTAGAGCAAGATTCTATATATATATTTATCGCATGTTCTGAGTTGAACACTTGGGCTCATTAAGAAATTTAGATTTTTTTTTTTTTTGAAATATGAGACGGTTCTTTTCATAAATTGGGTTTATTAAGATATTTATTCTTGCAGGAGTGTTGGATTCAACTGAAAATTGAGCCCAGTTGTCTTGTTTACTCAATTAAATTTGGTTTTAGGGTGCTCTGGTTTCTTATTTCATTAATCCTATTATAGACTGGGATACGAAGCTGTTAGTGGAGGGTTAGTCACCAGGTTTAAACATTCTCAACATTTACACGTTCTAAATCAACCCCATTATCACACTGGCACGGGTAGTACAGCATTATCACACTGGCACGGGTAGTACAGCATTATCACACTGGCACGGGTTAGTACAGCATTATCACACTGGCACGGGTAGTACAGCATTATCACACTGGCACGGGTAGTACAGCATTATCACACTGGCACGGGTAGTACAGCATTATCACACTGGCACGGGTAGGACAGCATTATCACCACTGGCACGGGTAGTACAGCATTATCACACTGGCACGGGTAGTACAGCATTATCACACTGGCACGGGTAGTACAGCATTATCACACTGGCACGGGTAGTACAGCATTATCACACTGGCACGGGTGGACAGCATTATCACCCCTGGCACGGGTAGGACAGCATTATCACACTGGCACGGGTAGTACAGCATTATCACACTGGCACGGGTAGGACAGCATTTTTCACACGGCACGGGTAGTACAGCATTATCACACTGGCACGGGTAGTGCAGCATTATCACACTGGCACGGGTAGTGCAGCATTATCACACTGGCACGGGTAGTAGTGCAGCATTATCACACTGGCACGGGTAGTACAGCATTATCACACTGGCACGGGTAGGACAGCATTATCACACCGGCACGGGTAGTACAGCATTATCACACTGGCACGGGTAGTACAGCATTATCACACTGGCACGGGTAGTACAGCATTATCACACTGGCACGGGTAGTACAGCATTATCACACGGCACGGGTAGTACAGCATTATCACACTGGCACGGGTAGGGACAGCATTATCACAACCGGCACGGGGTAGTCAGCATTATCACACTGGCACGGGTAGTACAGCATTACCACACTGGCACGGGTAGTACAGCATTATCACCCCTGGCACGGGTAGTACAGCATTATCACACTGGCACGGGTAGTACAGCATTATCACACTGGCACGGGTAGGACAGCATTACCACACTGGCACGGGTAGTACAGCATTACCACACTGGCACGGGTAGTACAGCATTATCACACTGGCACGGGTAGTACAGCATTATCACACTGGCACGGGTAGTACAGCATTATCACACTGGCACGGGTAGGGCAGCATTATCACACTGGCACGGGTAGGGCAGCATTATCACACTGGCACGGGTAGTACAGCATTATCACACTGGCACGGGTAGTACAGCATTATCACACCGGCACGGGTAGTACAGCATTATCACACCGGCACGGGTAGGACAGCATTATTACACCGGCACGGGTAGGACAGCATTATCACACTGGCACGGGTAGGGCAGCATTATCACACTGGCACGGGTAGGACAGCATTATCACACTGGCACGGGTAGGACAGCATTATCACACTGGCACGGGTAGTACAGCATTATCACACTGGCACGGGTAGTACAGCATTATCACACTGGCACGGGTAGTACAGCATTATCACACTGGCACGGGTAGTACAGCATTATCACACTGGCACGGGTAGTACGCATTATCACACTGGCACGGGTAGTACAGCATTATCACACTGGCACGGGTAGTACAGCATTATCACACTGGCACGGGTAGTACAGCATTATCACACTGGCACGGGTAGTGCAGCATTATCACACTGGCACGGGTAGTGCAGCATTATCACACTGGCACGGGTAGTACAGCATTATCACACTGGCACGGGTAGTACAGCATTATCACACTGGCACGGGTAGTACAGCATTATCACACTGGCACGGGTAGTACAGCATTATCACACTGGCACGGGTAGTACAGCATTATCACACTGGCACGGGTAGGGCAGCATTACCACACTGGCACGGGTAGTACAGCATTATCACACTGGCACGGGTAGTACAGCATTATCACACTGGCACGGGTAGTACAGCATTATCACACTGGCACGGGTAGTACAGCATCATCACACTGGCACGGGTAGTACAGCATTATCACACTGGCACGGGTAGTACAGCATCATCACACTGGCACGGGTTAGTACAGCATCATCACACTGGCACGGGTAGTACAGCATCATCACACTGGCAGGGTTAGTACAGCATTATCACACTGGCACGGGTAGTACAGCATTATCACACTGGCACGGGTAGTACAGCATTATCACACTGGCACGGGTAGTACAGCATTATCACACTGGCACGGGTAGGACAGCATTATCACACTGGCACGGGTAGTACAGCATTACCACACTGGCACGGGGGAGTACAGCATTATCACACTGGCACGGTAGTACAGCATTATCACACTGGCACGGGTAGTTACAGCATTATCACATGGCACGGGTAGGGCAGCATTATCACACTGGCACGGGTAGGGCAGCATTATCACACTGGCACGGGTAGTACAGCATTATCACACTGGCACGGGTAGTACAGCATTATCACACCGGCACGGGTAGTACAGCATTATCACACCGGCACGGGTAGGACAGCATTATTACACCGGCACGGGTAGGACGCATTATCAAAACTGGCACGGGTTAGGGCAGCATTATCACACTGGCACGGGTTAGGACAGCATTATCACACTGGCACGGGTAGGACAGCATTATCACACTGGCACGGGTAGTACAGCATTATCACACTGGCACGGGTAGTACAGCATTATCACACTGGCACGGGTAGTACAGCATTATCACACTGGCACGGGTAGTACAGCATTATCACACTGGCACGGGTAGTACAGCATTATCACACTGGCACGGGTAGTACAGCATTATCACACTGGCACGGGTAGTACAGCATTATCACACTGGCACGGGTAGTACAGCATTATCACACTGGCACGGGTAGTTTCAAACATTATCACACTGGCACGGGTAGTACAGCATTATCACACTGGCACGGGTTAGTGCAGCATTATCACACTGGCACGGGTAGTGCAGCATTATCACACTGGCACGGGTTTGTACAGCATTATCACACTGGCACGGGTAGTACAGCATTATCACACTGGCACGGGTAGTACAGCATTATCACACTGGCACGGGTAGTACAGCATTATCACACTGGCACGGGTAGTACAGCATTATCAACACTGGCACGGGTTAGGGCAGCATTACCACACTGGCACGGGTAGTACAGCATTATCACACTGGCACGGGTAGTACAGCATTATCACACTGGCACGGGTAGTACAGCATTATCACACTGGCACGGGTAGTACAGCATCATCACACTGGCACGGGTAGTACAGCATTATCACACTGGCAGGGTTTGTACAGCATTATCACACTGGCACGGGTAGTACAGCATCATCACACTGGCACGGGTAGTACAGCATCATCACACTGGCACGGGTTAGTACAGCATTATCACACTGGCACGGGTAGTACAGCATTATCACAAATGGCACGGGTAGTGCAGCATTATCACACTGGCACGGGTAGTGCAGCATTATCACACTGGCACGGGTTTGTGCAGCATTATCACACTGGCACGGGTAGTACAGCATTATCACACTGGCACGGGTAGTACAGCATTATCACACTGGCACGGGTAGTACAGCATTATCACACTGGCACGGGTAGTACAGCATTATCACAACTGGCACGGGTAGGGCAGCATTACACACTGGCACGGGTAGTACAGCATTATCACACTGGCACGGGTAGTACAGCAAATTTTCACACTGGCACGGGTAGTACAGCATTATCACACTGGCACGGGTAGTACAGCATCATCACACTGGCACGGGTAGTACAGCATTATCACACTGGCACGGGTTTGTACAGCATTATCACACTGGCACGGGTAGTACAGCATCATCAACACTGGCACGGGTAGTACAGCATTATCACACTGGCACGGGTAGTACAGCATTATCACACTGGCACGGGTAGTACAGCATTATCACACTGGCACGGGTAGTACAGCATTATCACACTGGCACGGGTAGTACAGCATTATCACACTGGCACGGGTAGTACAGCATTTATCACACTGGCACGGGTAGTACAGCATTATCACACTGGCACGGGTAGTACAGCATTATCACACTGGCACGGGTAGTACAGCATCATCACACTGGCACGGGTAGTACAGCATTATCACACCGGCACGGGTAGTACAGCATTATCACACTGGCACGGGTAGTACAGCATCATCACACTGGCACGGGTAGTACAGCATTATCACACTGGCACGGGTAGGACAGCATTATCACATTCGTTCTTCAAGCTGGAGGACCAAGTAAAGAACAATCCCAGCTTGGAATAATGCTTATTACAAGTCTACGAAAATACTTCATTTATTTTATGTAATACTGCTGATTTAAGTAAGTTTTGGCTCCTAAGTGTCAGAAAATTTAAGAAAAAAAAAATCACATAATTCATTAGAATATCCATATTAATTCATAAGCTAGTTTTTTTTTTATCTGAAAAGCAAAAAAAAATTTTAAGATTAGTTATTAATACGTATACATTACAAGTTCTAAATGTTAAATTTATGTTTGCCTTTTCACTGTTAAACATTATAGATGATATAATAGTGATTGTGATTGTGTTGCCTTGCAGATGTGGGGTTAGTGAGGAGGTGGCAGCGCTGGTGCTAACACAAGGTCTTCACTACTCGTCTTTACTAATTACCAAAGTCTCTGCTTAATTATGGAGCAGAGAGACAGTAGTATTCGATATAAGTAATAGACATTTACTACCGGTAAGGTGTCAGAAAATTTAAACTTTCAAATTATACCAAGAATATCCAGGAATAACTGAATCTGAAGTGAACTGAAACCAAATAATTACTTGTTAATAAAAAAATATTTTGTTCTTACTGAGAATATAACTATCTTAAGAGGAACATCCGATTAAGTACCTCATAACTTGGGGAGAGACACCCATACAACAGCACCACCAGGGAGACACACCCATACAACAGCACCACCAGGGACGCCACCATGACTCGTACTACCTTCAACATCACCACCGTGTACTCGTCAGCACAGTGTGTACTTTCTGTAGTGGGGTCTGTTGGTGTAATCCTGCTGTTCGCTGGCATCCCACAGCTTATCTACTCTCCTGTGGTGAGCGTGGCCAACCTCATGACCTTCCTGCTGGGTGCCATACTCATTACCACCATGGTAGCTGGAAACTCCTTCCTCAACTACAAGTACCGCAGATTTGAGCGAGAGGCTCGTGAACGACGGGTAAGTCTAGCGCAACTACTGTATTTTCTCACCACTACAATATTAATATGAAAATAATCTAAAACTGCGTGTTAAATGTTACTGGCTAGAGATTAAGTTCGACATTTAACATTAGTTTTAGATTAAATTGGACACTAAAATATATTAATGAAAACTACACCTGCTTGAAAAAATAGAGGTAATATTTAAGTAGATTTGTGTTTTAGTAATTAATATATAACCAGCAGTTGTATTTGGCAAATTTAATGAACGTTCAAGATGCTTAGTGTACACAAATAACCCACACATACAATAGAGAAGCTTAGAACGACGTTTCGGTCTAACTTTATGCTTCGTGTATTTTGACTTGCGTTGTTGTTACGGGCGGGATATCAGTCGAAACACAAATAAAAGTAACCGGATGTCGGCTGCCTTGCGATAGCGAGACAGCAAAGCTGACGTAGCATATGTAATCACTAATATTGGTGATATTACCGCCTGCCACATCTACTGGTGAAAAAAATAAACCACAATATCGTGGCTCGAACAATTCACCAAAATTCTGCTCTTAGGAAAGGAAGCTTGTGCCGACGATCCCTCCTGGGCCCATTGGCCTCTGTTGGAGGGACCAGTAGTGATAGTAGTAGTTATAGTGGTGGTCGTGGAATTAGCGGCGGCGGTGGTAGTAGTAGTAGTAAAATAGCAGGTGGTGGTAGTAGCAATAATGATAGCAGAATAATCTGATAGCAATGATAGCAGGAGGTAGTATTAAGTATTAGTCGTGCCCAGCATGGGCCAGCAGGTCTCCTGCAGTGCTCCCCTTCTGTTCTTATGTACTACTATTACTACTGCAACTATTATTACTAAATATTTCAATACTAATACTCTAGTACATCTACTATTACTCTCTCATTACTTCCACTATTACTAATACTGTTGCTACATGTCTTACTGCTACTACTACTAATTCTATGACCACTACTACTATCACTTCTGTTACTATTACTACTATTCCCCTCTTTTCCTTCCCCTTCTCAGTGTTTTCTGGCCCTCTGTTTTTTTTTCTCTATCTGGCTTGACAGTAGTTAGGACAGACTGAAACGTTGTCATGAGGTTTCTCCCTCCTCCCTGTAGTCAGGGTTTTAAGTGACCATCTACTGGTGATTCTTCTTAAGTTGCTTTTTTTTTTTTTTTTACCCTTACCAATTTCCAAACTGGTTTTTCTTGGCATTTTACACTTTCATTTTGGTACTTGTTGAGCATATGTTCTCACTGGCATTTATCAAATTTATTAAAGTTTGGGCTCACATGATAATAAAGCTACTGTCGTCTTCGAGCTGCCACATTAACCTCACTCGTAGCCACCTGTTTGCAGGTGCTGCTGTTACCCTCGTGTGTGGCTTGTGGAGTGCTGCTGACTGGAACGCATTTTAAGTTTCTCCACATCTTAAGCCGTTCTTCCTTCGTCATAATTACCGGGGTGCCTGTAGAGACGGACTTTTAGAAGAGTAATTTGTTAATATTTCGATGAAAATTTTAGCCGAATGTTGATTATTTTAACTTAGTATGAGAGTGTGCTGAGCATTTTTTATTGCATTTTTCTTTGTTTTTGTTAAGACACTGTCTTACTTTTTATTGCTAAGTGCACTGAATGACTTACGAGGTCCAAGCGATCTGTGTATCACGACTACTAGTCTTTCCATGCTGCGCTTACCTCATCACCCTCTCCCGGTTCACCATTGCCTCTCGTACCTGGAAGGTGATTCTCAGCCGACGCCGCCAGTCCTGCTCTGGACGCCGGCCGGGAATTCCTCTACCTACCTGGTCTACACTGCCGCCTCTTTCCTTCCGCGTTTTATATTACATTTTCCACTTACACGGATAACAGATACTCCATGATGGTTTTAAGGTGTTCGAACTGTGCTCTCTGAATCATTGATAAAAGATTTATGTAATCGGTAGCTAAATGCTCGAAAAGAAAGCAACTTTGGGGTGAGGCACTGTGGAAGGTAAATAAAGTGAATAGTACTGCCATAAACACAACTGAATTAGGTTGGTCTTCACGGAAAGGGCTTAAACCGGCACCTGAAACAAATGACTGTGTAAGCGTCCAATATAACTAGAAATAACCAAAATAAACACACACACACACACACACACACACACACACACACACACACACACACACACACACACACACAGATCAAGGAAAATTATAAATACGGACTTCCGTCCATCAACTGACACTGAGGAAGTGATGCAGCAAAAACTACTTCCTTGTTCTGCACATAGTTTTTCTTGCTAAGTCAGCTTCTTCCCTTTAAGGAGGCGTCTTAATGATGGGGCGGAGGCTCCTGATCCAAGGAATTTGACTCTTTCTCCCATTCCTCGGATAAACCCTGATTTCTTCCCACTGCCCCGGGCGCTTTATGATCCCTATGGGTTTAGTGCTTCCCCTACGCAAAATTATGTATAACTTGAACCTACCCTGACCTTTCTCACACCTGACCTAACATATTATCTGGCTTTGCCTTACTAAGGGTCAGCAAGACGCAGTAATTCGTTTTCTCGGTATTTAAGTTATCGTTGTCGACAACAGTGTCTTGCGATGAACTTGGGTTCTTTTCATTTTTTTCTCTCCCTTGTTCGACTGTCTAGCAGGAAGTGTAGGATCGTGTTTCATGAGGTGTGGTTCTTTGTGGCAGCACGCTCAGCCTTACCTTTCATATACCTTTGATTAGCTTAGAGAGCTTTTTTTTCTACTCGGAACCCGGCCATGGGGCCAGGCTTGTCTGATACTTGCCTGGTCAAGCAGGCTGTTGCTGCTGGCGGTCAGCTGGCTCACATATCCATCATAGCCTGGTTGATCGGGCACTCGATGGAGATGCTCGTCCAGTTTTCTCTCGAAGACTTCTGTACTTGTCTAAGCAGTGTTTCTGGTATCCAGTGGAAAAATTTTTGAATAATCTGAGACCACGGATGATAAGAACATAAGAACGAAGGAACACTGCAGAAGGCCTACTGGCCCATGCGAGGCAGGTCCAAGTCTCCTACCGGCTTAAGCCAATGCACCCAACCTAGTCAGGTCAGGTCACATTGACTTAAGGGAGGAACACGGCAACCGACCTGGTAGCACAAGCTGATCAGGTCCAACTCACACCCACTCATGTATTTATCCAACCTATTTTTAAAGCTACACAACGTTCTGGCCTCTATAACTGTACTTGGGAGTTTGTTCCACTCATCCACAACTCTATTACCAAACCAGTACTTTCCTATATCCTTCCTGAATCTGAATTTTTCCAACTTAAAACCATTGCTGCGAGTCCTGTCTAGGCTAGATATTTTCAGCACACTATTTACATCCCCTTTATTTATTCCTGTCTTCCATTTATACACCTCAATCATATCCCCCCCTAATTCTACGTCTTTCTAGAGAGTGCAGATTCAGGGCCCTTAGTCTATCCTCATAGGGAAGGTTTCTGATACATGGGATCAACTTTGTCATCCTCCTTTGTACATTTTCCAGAGCATTTATATCCGTTGTTTCAGACAACGGAACAATGCTCTTCTCCAGACTGAGGGACTGACCACCTCAAAACTTTAAGGGTGATGGACTGATTACATCGTCTTCAAGTATCTTCTGCTTCTGTCAACTTTTCTGTACTCGACTGAAGAAGCCTACTGTGTAGGCGAAACGTTTCAAAATAAAGATACCTAACTGTTGCATATGTGTCTTACCTTGGAGTAGTGTTCACAGCATCGTGGTGGAGGAGAATCTGGAGCTCAGATTATAAGAAGCCAACTCGATAAGCATAGCTTGATTAATGATACTCAGCATGGATTCACAAGAGGCCGGTCTTGTCTAACTAATTTATTAACTTTCTTCAGTAAAGCTTTTGAGGCTGTTGACCACGATAAAGAGTTTGATATTATTTACTTAGATTTTAGTAAGGCTTTTGATAGAGTTCTGCACCAAAGACTGTTAAAGAAAGTGGCAGCTCATGGCATTGGGGGAAAAGTGCTCTCGTGGATCGAGTCATGGCTCAGACAGGAAGCAGTGTGTCCATAAATGGGGTTAAATCCGTGTGAGGATCTGTAACAAGTGGCGTTCCACAGGGATCAGTCTTGGGCTCGTTGTTGTTTATAATATATATCAATGACCTTGATGAGGGAATTACTAGTGATATGAGCAAATTCGCCGATGACACAAAGATAGGTAGGATAATTGATTCAAACGTAGACGTTAGGGAACTTCAGGAGGATTTAGACAAACTCTATTCTTGGTCAGAAAAGTGGCAGATGCAGTTCAATGTAGATAAATGCAAGGTTCTGAAGCTCGGGAGTGTCCATAACCCTAGCACTTATAAGTTAAATGATGTAGAACTTAGCCATACAGATTGCGAAAAGGACTTGGGGGTTATACTAGTATACTAGTATAGATAAATGCAAGGTTCTGAAGCTCGGGAGTGTCCATAACCCTAGCACTTATAAGTTAAATGATGTAGAACTTAGCCATACAGATTGCGAAAAGGACTTGGGGGTTATAAGAACATAACATAAGAACATAAGAACGAAGGAACACTGCAGAAGGCCTACTGGCCCATGCGAGGCAGGTCCAAGTCTCCTACCGGCTTAAGCCAATGCACCCAACCTAGTCAGGTCAGGTCACATTGACTTAAGGGAGGAACACGGCAACCGACCTGTTAGCACAAGCTATCAGGTCTAACTCACACCCACCCACATCTACTCATGTATTTATCCAACCTATTTTTAAAGCTACACAACGTTCTGGCCTCTATAACGGTACTTGGGAGTTTGTTCCACTCATCCACAACTCTATTACCAAACCAGTACTTTCCTATATCCTTCCTGAATCTGAATTTTTCCAACTTAAAACCATTGCTGCGAGTCCTGTCTAGGCTAGATATTTTCAGCACACTATTTACATCCCCTTTATTTATTCCTGTCTTCCATTTATACACCTCAATCATATCCCCCTAATTCTACGTCTTTCTAGAGAGTGCAGTTTCAGGGCCCTTAGTCTATCCTCATAGGGAAGGTTTTCTGATACATGGGATCATCTTTGTCATCCTCCTTTGTACATTTTCCAGAGAATTTATATCTATTCTGTAATACGGTGACCAAAACTGTGCAGCATAATCTAAATGAGGCCTAACCAAGGATGTATAGAGTTGAAGAACAACCTGAGGACTCCTATTATTTATGCTTCTTGATATGAAGCCAAGGATTCTATTAGCTTTATTGCGAACACTTATGCACTGTTGTCTTGGTTTCAGATTACTGCTAACCAGAACTCCTAAATCTTTTTCGCAATCCGTAATATTAAGATCTACATTATTTAGTTTATATGTGGCATGGTTATTGTCCTGTCCAACATTTAGAACTTTGCATTTGTCTATATTAAACTGCATCTGCCACTTCTCCGACCACTGCATCAGTCTATTCAAATCTTCCTGGAGTGCTCGAATGTCCTCGTCAGAATGAATTCGACGGCCTATTTTGGTGCCTAAGCGTACGTAATAAGGCAAATAGATTACTGGGATTTATATCAAGAAGTGTAAGTAACAGAAGTCCAGAGGTCATACTGCAGCTTTATACATGAAATGGTATAAAATACCGACAGGTTGTTAGGCAAGACACACATGCAACAGTTAGGTATCTTTATTTCGAAACGTTTCGCCTACACAGTAGGCTTCTTCAGTCGAGTACAGAAAAGTTGATAGAAGCAGAAGAGATTTGAAGACGATGTTATCAGTCCATCACCCTTAAAGTTTTGAGGTGGTCAGTCCCTCAGTCTGGAGAAGAGCATTGTTCCATAGTCTGAAACAATGGGTGTGACGTGAGAAAGCAAACTTTACTCGATATATTAGCCCCGGAGAGTTAATAACTTAGGATACACGCGCCCGCACGCAGGTAAAAATATTAGAGCCAAGCAGTGCAGCTTGTTAACTTTGGTGCCGTAAGGTCCCAGAATGCGACCTATAGCAACCGAATATTTTCTAACTATATATATCTACTGCCAGGCTAACGGGAGCAGCAGGTGTAAGGAGACCTGACTTCTCATCTTTCTGTATCTCCTGCTGGGGTACGTTAGGTAGTGTTCGTATATTAGGTAATGTGTGTGCGTAGGTCTTGTGCATCATTTGTAAATGTAGATTAAGTCGTCCATGTGTGTAGAGTACAGTGAGTGCTTAGCGTAAGTCATACATTGTAAGCATAGGTATTTCAGGCGTAGCGTAGGTAATGAGAGCACAGCATAGGATAAGTGCGTCTAGCACAGGTCCAGTGGACATTAGGTAGGTGATGCGGGTCAACGGCGTGCGGGCGTAGCGTCGTGTGGGTCACGAGTCATGCGGGTGATGACTGGTTCCTGGTTACTAGACCACATCGAAAACTTTCCACTGAATTTCTGCTGAAAAATCACATTGGCTAAACATATTGTGTAATCCGGTGGTTTCTAGCCACAGGATGGGCTATAAATTCATCTGCATGACAGATTTATATAAAAAAAAATATTTTTAGTTTCACCTCACCGGATATGAATCAACGGTAAGAAAGAGGTTTACAAAGAAAACGTAGTGTTGGAAGGCAGAGGGACACCTGGGCAGAACAATGTGTGAAAGTGTATGTCATCCGTTCACACACTGGCACACACTATTGTAGATGCTTCAAGGCACAGGTAGACGCTTTCTTCAGGCGCATTTACCTACAAGGTTTTGAAGTAATTTTTATCCCCGTGCATTGTGTTGGGGAGGCTTTCGGTCTTGAGTTGCTCAATGGACACAGTTTTCACGGCCTTCTCTGCCGTGAATCACGCCAGGCAACACCTGCTCTCAACTTAAATCTTTCTCTCTTAATGTTTTTGTATTTTCCTTAGTTTCAGCTCTATTTTCACCCGATCCCTTTGTAATGGTTCTTTTGTGGACAGGCTGCTGCTGACGCTTTTTTTTCTTTTGTTCACATCTGTTGAAAAGCCTTTTTTCCACTTGATATTGTTAGCTTTGTGTTAATGTCTTTCGGAGTGTTGAGTATTTTTGTTATCCATCATGTTTTTTCGGTTGTCTTCCTCTTATATTACATTTTTTTTTTAATTTAAGCGGTAGGGGAAAAAAAACAGCCTCGCTAAATAGTGAATTTGTAATTTGTTATATACACCCTAGACTCAAACAGTAGCGCGTTCAATTTGCAACCTAAAACACCTATGTAATACTGTAGGCGAGATTAAACTTGTAACTTGCCCTACACCTGCTGACCCTGTTTATCTCTAGTGGAACATACCTGGGTGTTAGCCGACTTTTGTGTGTAGCATTCTGAGAAAGAGGACCAGAGGTTCATAGTTCTCAGAGGTAAACAGTATGAAGAAAATTTTCTTCATTAATTGTATTAAATAATTTCTATCTCGACCAGTCTTGATGGCCCCAGCACGAGTTTGCAGGATGTTCTATCTGTATCGTGGTGGTGGAAACACCCGATGACTAGCTCAACTTTTCGTCGACCAACTGTTTATGTAGGCTTGTGAAAGATGTACTGAATCGTGATTGTTACAGTTTTTGACGTAGAAGTGCATTTTGAGACGTGATGCTGGGATGAATTTTTTGCTTCCATTCCCACCCTATTCCTTCTATTCACCCGTACCCCTCTCAGTACCTCTCTCTGGCCCTGCACATTGCAGTCCGTATATTACAAGGCAGTCCGAGAAGTTCCCTACCGTGTCCTTAATTTAGGATGGTATGGAGGGTAGGCAGTCCTGTTACTGTGAACGTGTGCCTGTGTTTTATAGCTTCTGTTGCTGAGTGTTTCTGGCTGTCTTGCTTATAAGTTTCGCTACACGGTTCTTCATAGTAACTATAAAGGCAAATTTCACCCTCAGGATACCAATTTCGTCAACACCTACTGAATCTCTCTCATTTATAGTTCGTCGTCTTGCAGCAAATATATGCGCTTGCTCCCACATTATAGATGCAAGACGGTGATTAATATACCTGCGGGCATGAGTATCTCCTGTCTCTTGTTTATCATTATTATCTTTATTTACTACAAGTACATGTACAAGGTATACAGCCCTAGCTGACATCAGTGACATACTGCTATATAGAAAGCCCCTTGTTATGCAGAGCATTTCGGGCGAATTAGGTCAGTTTTGTCCTAGGATGCGACCCACACCAGTCGACTAACACCCAGGTACCCATTTTATATACTGTTAGGTGAACATAGACAACCGGTGTAAGGAAACACGTCCGATGTTTCCACCCCTTCGCCGGGAATCGAACCCGGACCTTCACCGTGTGAAGCGAGAGCTTTTGCCACCAGGTCACAGGGCTCTATAAGCATGGGATTCGGGGCTGTGATGAAGTAATTATCTCAAGAAAATTACCAATGACACTGGTTTAAAACTGTTGGCTACCTCTTCTTTTTCTATAATAAATTTGGGCTAACCATACCAAGGGTGGGGGCTTGAACCTGCGGTCAGAGTCGTAAAACTCCAGACACACTTACCGCGGGTTCAAGCCCCGTCCGTGGTAAGGTTTGCTTGCAATCGTGTCAATTACGATATCGTAAGTCAAATTTGGGCTACACTTGACATTTTCCACAATTAAATTTTGCCTTATACCAGCTACTTTTTTATTCATCCGAAACAAAATTGTATATAGTTTTTTTGTGTACTCGCAGCTCGTCCTGTGAGCTGCCATTTTGTTATATAGTACTCACGAATGATCTTGTAACCTGTGGCAGAAACCAAAATATTGATAAATTAGACACATGTGCAACTCTTGGGTATCTTTATTGAGGAAACGTTTCGCCACACAGTGGCGATGAAGCCACTGTGTGGCGAAACGTTTCCTCAATAAAGATACCCAAGAGTTGCACATGTGTCTAATTTATCAACATGTCGGTTCTCTGAACCATTCATCTACAAACCAAAATATTGCAAGGATCAAAATAATTAATTTTGTTTAGCCCACTAAGTACATACCTAAATTATAATACTAGCACAGTTTCGGAAATTATATTTGATACTGTATGTAGATACCATTGGAAGATACCAGATATTTCATCATTGACCATAAAGCCACAGAGTCATTACATTGTCATATAAGGGATGTACTGCCACAGGTTGGTTTCCAATAACAAAAATGCTGCATAATGTGAACCTCAAACATAACTCTCGCACATTTTGGTACAACGATGGATGGTATTTCTTCTTTCGGGAGGACAGTAAACAAGTTACCAATTTATTTATTTTGTTTCTCATAGAGCAATAACAATTAATGTTGCACAAGACTCGTTACATTGTTGTCTGACCACCAATGTTGGCTTCACTTTTATTTTCCAATTTCTTAATCATATGTTACATATAATTTTTTATATCTCATAAATGCATAGACGTATAAAGACACTTCGAGTAGAGTAAACCTTTGTTATATACAAAGTTTCGTCCACTTTGTGGGCTATATAAAACCCACGCATTGGGCTTCCTACCATAAATATGGACACTACCCGCCATGTTATATAAAACTCGCATACATACTAAAAATAAATTAGTTAAATCAAAACTTTTTAATTGTTTTTTTAATCGGATGAGGGATGGTTATTGTGAGATACAGACATCTCACTTCGTCATAGTGACCGAAATAAACCTAATTTATTTAATTTAGCAGCAATTTTTTGGGTCGCCTCAACTGGCCTCTCAGCCATTCTGTGGGATTTATGAAGAGGGACCCGTTCCTGTCTACTGTCACGTTCCACACCTCTTGACCCAGTTCTTGCAGATTGATATCCGGGTTGACTCTGTAGTGGCGAGGCTTGAATCTTGGCAGTAGCACAGTAGTTTGAAAGTAGGTGAACCTTTTCTCGAGATGTCTCAATGTTTTGTACTCTAGTTCAGTCAGAGACAGAAGAGAGACACACACAGAGACAGACACATACAGAGAGACACATACAGAGACAGACACAGAGAGACACATTGTCTCTCTGTATGTGTCTGTGACCGACAGACACATACAGACACATAGACACACATAGAGACAGACACATACAGAGACAGACACATACAGAGACACAGAGAGAGACATAGAGACATAGACACACATACAGACACACATAGAGACACATACAGAGACAGACACATACAGACACGTACAGAGACAGACACAGAGACACATAGAGAGACACATTCTGTATGTCTCTGTATGTGTCTGTGACAGACACATAGACACATAAAGAGACACACATACAGAGACATAGACATAGAGACACATACAGAGAGAAACAACAGAGAGACAGACACATACAGACAGACACACACATACAGAGACACATACAGAGAGAGACATACAGAGAGAGACATACAGAGACACATACAGACACACATACATAGACACATACAGAGAGACAGACATACAGAGAGACAGACACATACCGAGAGACACATACCGAGAGACACATACAGAGACACATACAGAGACACATACAGAGACACATACAGAGACATACAGAGACACATACAGAGAGAGACATAGAGAGACATAGAGAGACATACAGACACACATACAGACACACATACAGAGACACATACAGAGACAGACACATACAGACACGTAGAGACACATACACACAGACACATACAGACACATACAGAGACAGAAACACAGACACAGAGACAGAGAGAGAAGAGAGAGACAGACACAAACGCAGAGGGACACAGACAAACGCACACACACACACACACACACACACACACACACACACACACACACACACACACACACACCAGGCCAAGTGTATATCGGCAAGTGCTTTTACCACTAGTAACTGTCTCTCACTCTCGTACACTTGCACCCTAACGTCCCACTCCTCTCGATATATTTCGTGATGACGAAAGTCTTAAACAATTGTCTTGGCACTTGACGTTCTAGTCTTGGCTGTGGAGTGAGGGAATAATATCGAGGATGCTGTCAGCTCTGGAGAATGTCATCAGTCGTAAACCTTAATAAGCGTCAACCTTACCTTGTGAGGCTTAATTTGTTTTATCAGTTTCACGAGTTACAACGTCTGGACTGACGGAGTCTGGGGTCACAATTCGTTGTTTTGTAATTCACATTGACCCCAGTGACTGAGTACAGTAATTAGCATGGGGTTAGTCATTGGTCTGTATATTGCAATGATTAGTCTGAATCAGTGATTAGTCAGGGTCACGATTGATCTAGTCGGTCGCAATGATTGGTTTGGCCTGAGTCATCATGATTGGTCTTTGAGTGTTAGTGGGGTCACAATTTAATGATCTAGTCTCTTACAATAGTAAATTTTGAAGGTCACAGTGACTGGCCTGGTGGGTCACAGTGATTGGCCTGGTGAGTCAGTGATTGACCTGGTGGGTCATGATGATTGGCCCTGTCCACTTCCCTTCCTCCCTTCCCTCCACCCTTCCCACCTCCCCTCCCTTCCTACCTCCCCTCCACCCTTCCCACCTTCCCGCCACCCTTCCTACTTTCCCTCCTTCCTTCATGCCTCTCCTCCACCTTTCCTTCCACCCTTCCCACTTTCCCCTCCACCCTTCCCTCACCCCCTTCCCACCTTTCCTCCCACCTGCCTTCCCTCTACCCTTCCCACTTTCCTCCCTTCCCACTTTCCTCCCTTCCCACTTCTCCACCCTTCCCGCCTTTCCTTCCACCTTTCCCCACCCCTTCCACCTTTCCTCCACCCTTCCCACCTTCCCGCCACCCTTTCCTCCTTCCTACGTTCTCTCCACCCTTCCCACCTCCCCTCCTCCCTTCCCACCTTCTGTCCACTCTTCCCACCTTCCCTCCACCCTTCCCACCTTAATCTGATGACCACATTCCAGCTCAGGCTGACAGATTTCAGCACTTTAACAAAGTCGCCCCGTGTGATGGAATATGACAGGGAAAGCCATCCCTGTGATGGAATATGACAGGGAAAGCCACCATGTGATGGAATATGACAGGGAAAGCCACCATGTGATGGAATATGACAGGGAAAGCCACCATGTGATGGAATATAACAGGGAAAACCACACCGTGTGATGGAATATGACAGGGAAAGCCACCATGTGATGGAATATAACAGGGGAAAACCACACCATGTGATGGAATATGACAGGGAAAGCCATCCCGTGTGATGGAATCTCTTCCCACTTCCTGTACTTGGGGAGCTTTTACTTAATATCTGAGATAAGTCTTTTCGACCCTGGACTTGTTACAAGGGTTTTGGCAAGTCCCTCTTCACGAGGACAGCCAAGAGCTAACTGCATTCTCCACTCCTACAGGTCATTATCACTTCCTCTGTATGGCCTTTGGATTATGATCCTCCCCTATCATATTCTCAAGGCTCATGACTATCTTTAGAGGTCTCATAGGTAATGCACTTATGGTGTACTTAGATGACGTAATCGTCATGTCTAAAGACGTGGATGCACACTTGAAAAGACTTGATGTAGTACTTGGTAAGCTTGAAGAAGCCAATTTAAAGATCAAACTGTCTAAATGTCAATTTTTCAGATCAGCAATAAAGTTTCTTGGTCATGTAGCCAATCCTAGAGGGGTTACGACACATTGAGACATTATTTATCAGTACTCTGTTCATGTCTTGACAGACCATGCTCCACTGATGCCTTTATTCCAGAACAACATACTGGAAGGTTAGCCAGATGGACCTTGACTATCCAAGAGTTCAATCCTACCTTTGAACACTTACCTGGCAAGTCAGATGTAGTCGCAGATACTTTATCGCGACATGTTAGTATAGTAACTGCAGACCCTCCATTTACTGCCGAGGATGTAAAGAATGCTCAAAGAGCAGATCCCATGTGGTCTGGTGTGATTCGATTCCTGCTCCAGGAAGATCTTATTGTGACTGTGAAACCACCAGCACCCACCAGTGACTTTGTCATCAACCAAGAATTACTGTATCGAACAGCCGAGTTGGGTACTCCTAGCAGAAGGGTATACCAGTTAGTAATTCCACAGTCACTAGTGAATGTAGCCTTACAGCTAGTTCACAATGTACCAGGTGTTGTGCACCCTGGTATGGATTGTTCAGTAAAACAAGCCAGATTGAAATACTTTTGGCTTCGTATGGCAGACATTTCTGAGTATGTTACGAAATGTAGTGTCTGCATGTAACATAAAGGTAATGTTAATGGTCCTAATCCAATCCAGGTGTATCCAACTACTAGTGAACTGTGGGAAAGAGTTGCGCTAGATTCGTTAACTAATTTCCAATGTTCCCTTCAGGGCAACAAACATCTGTGTTATGGTAGACCATTTCACCAGATATTGCTGTATAGTCCTTGTGGCTTAGCGCTTCTTTTTGATTATAATAATAATTCACCAGATATTGAGAGTTAGTTCCTAATGCTGATAAGACTGCTGAGACAGTAGCTAAAGCATTTAAAGAACGCATTATCTGCAGGAAGACCACCTCTAAGTCCCTAGTAACAGATAATGGAGGTGAATTCTGTAATGAGATTCTTGAAAATTTGTGTACCTTGTTCAAGATCTCTAAATCCACCATTGTTCCTCATCATCCTGCCAGCAATGGGTTAGCAGAATGAACCAATAAGAAAGTACTTGATGTCTTGAGAGCCACTATCAATCCCAACAGCGAAACCTGGGATGAAGTTATACCTGATGTTCAGTGTGCCATAAATTCTGCTTACAATTTTTCCATAGGCGACACTCCACATTATGCATTGTACGGTGTAGATAAGTGTTTGCCTTATGAGTTATATTCTAACCCGAAACTAAATTACAACCCTGATGATTTCATAGCAACTCGTACCAGCTTAGCTAGCTCAGTGTCTTTAGAAGAATCCGTGAAGTACTTCATAAATCAACAGCAGAATTTACAAGAGTAGCTAACACTTGAGCAAAGCCGTCCAAAATTACATTAGGTTCGAGAGTTACGCTGACTAACTTTAAGAAAACGTCTGCAATGCCTAAGCTTGATCAAAAGTTTGTTGGTCCTTATCGAGTAGTTGAACATATCAATGGCAATAAGTATAAGGTTAGAGAAATTAGTACTGGTCAGTATAAAGAGTCGCATTTGGATCATATGAAGTTAGTATGTGATGATCCTGTACCCTCCACCTCTAATACTCAGGTGATCAACCTGAATGTCGTTATTCCCTATGTACACGATAGGTATTGAGAAATCCTCAAGTATCATTTGTAACTACTAATTCAGATTTGCCTCAACATGGCACGAGTTAGCCAGTGCAACAGAGTTTGATCCTCCCAGAGATGACACCCATTCTGCATATGTCATTCTCACCATGGCAGAGTTGGGGTTAAATGTAAATAATCTGTTTAGATGAATAATGTAGTCTCAAATGTATTTCTATTGTCTACTACAATATCAACTTACTAATATTCAAGATTTTTTTTTTTGTGTTCATATTCTCTCCTAATTCTGAGATTTAAGTCTAGATGTGAGTGCACAAAGTCTGCCTTTCTGTTAAACACTTCTTTCTTTGTATATATACTTTCTCAGAATTTGTAGACCACATGAATGCAGATCGATCGATCAATTTTTTTTTCACTTCTATTGTGTAATCCCAATGTTGAGTCTCATTCCATGAGTTGTGCTATATCATACCTTGTAATGCATTACATTAGCTTTCATTCCAATATTCTCCTTATGTATGTTATAATGTTCATTTGTTGTGTGCTTTGCCATTGTATAGAATCAGCCCAAACTGTACGCCTGCCGTCTCTAGTTAGTATTAGCTGTACGTCGGGATGACATACGTTAGCGTCGCCGAGCTTTCAGTAGTATCAGTTACCAGTAGTATGACTCAGTACCAACCGTCTGTGTGAATCACTTGTTATTCACGTTACAGCTGACCATAGCATGTTTTTGAACGCTGCTCACCCCTAGGCATCATTCGTGAGTCAGTCTTAAGGAGAGAGAGCAGAGAGACGTAGGTCAGGCCTGGTGCTCCCCATATATACTAGAACATCCAACGTGTTTATTACCCAATCCATGTTTCGAACCCCCACATGATAGGGAAAGCCATCCCCATGTGATGGAATACGACAGGGAAAGCCATCCCCATGTGATGGAATACGACAGGGAAAGCCATCCCCATGTGATGGAATACGACAGGGAAAGCCATCCCCATGTGATGGAATACGACAGGGAAAGCCATCCCCATGTGATGGAATACGACAGGGAAAGCCATCCCCATGTGATGGAATACGACAGGGAAAGCCATCCCCATGTGATGGAATACGACAGGGAAAGCCATCCCCATGTGATGGAATACGACAGGGAAAGCCATCCCCATGTGATGGAATACGACAGGGAAAGCCGACCCGTGTGATGGAATACGACAGGGAAAGCCACCCCGTGTGATGGAATGCGACAGGGAAAGCCACCCCGTGTGATGGAATATGGCAGGGAAGCCACCCCGTGTGATGGAATATGACAGGGAAGCCACCCCGTGTGAAGGAAACCACACCGTGTGATGAATATGACAGGGAAAGTCATCTCGTGTGATGGAATATGACAGGGAAGCCACCCCGTGTGATGGAATATGACAGGGAAGCCACCCCGTGTGAAGGAAACCACCCCGTGTGATGAATATGACAGGGAAAGTCATCTCGTGTGATGGAATATGACAGGGTAGGTTTCGTTGCCAGTGTATAGAGTTGCGTGTGAGGTGTTTGCCGACCTTCCCAGTGTCATATAAAACAACACACTTCCAAGAATACAATGTAGCAACGTCGATGTTTTGCTGGTATAAATACTGGATGTGGTTTCCCGGCCACATGCTAGGAGCTGGATGGAACGGGAAGGGAGAGGGAGGGAGGGAGGAAAAAAAGAGAGGAAGTAGAGAACGGACAGCATATAAATAACAAGAAGGGAAGGGGATGGACAGCATACGATGGGAAGGGGAAGGAGCAGCGTTTGAATGAAGGAAGGAGAGGCGCGCAGCGTACGGTTAGAGGGAAAGGAGGGAGGGGGGGCTGGAAGCGTGTGGAGGGAGGAGCATCGAGCAGTGTGGAGGAGGGGGAGGGGGGAGGGGGGGTGTAAAGTGTTTCTGCACCACATTGCGAAACAACGAACAAGAGCACAGGTTGACACACAAGGTGGTTAAGTAACACTGACTTTGTTTACTTAGACACAAACACGTAATAGTTCTGTAGAGTGGAGGATGAGTTTCTGCCAAGTAATTCACAGTTAAGTCCGCAGTTCATTGTAAAGTCTGCTACAAGCAGTTTGTGTGTTATATAGATTTATATAACTGAGTAGTAGGCGGCGGAGCAACGTCGCTCCTCAGTCCATATCTCTTCATCGTTGATTTTAAGCGATCAAGAGAACTAACGAAGACAGTCAATAATCTCCCTCACATGAAATTATGTAAACAAAACGCTGTCTCGGAAGCATTAGGGAGATAGTGAACCTGAAGCACGAGTGTTATTAGAGAACAATTATACAGTATACGCTTTGATCACAGGAATATTAAATACATCTACAAAATTGTTTTGCAAACTGCTACCCGAGGTAAAACAGAGAAGGACCTTGGAGCAGACATTAGTAATCACCTCAAACATACACAGTAAAGGTCTTCCTACGAGTAAGAAAACATGCCAGATACTCACTAGTACTAAGCTCGGTTCACAATAGAAGCGTTATTGTGGAGTATTACATCACCAAGGTAATTTGTGGTAATTAGATAACAAAAAAAGGCACAATACCGTGACTGGAACGATACACAAATAACCCGCACATAGAAGAGAAAAGCTTACGACGACGTTTCGGTCCGACTTTGTAAATGGTCCAAGTCGGACCGAAACGTCGTCGTAAGCTTCTCTCTTCTATGTGCGGGTTATTTGTGTACTGTGGTAATTAGGTTTGATCCTAGGAAGAGATGTGGCTCCATTACCTAGGATCAAGAGCTCTTTGCCTACACTAAACCCCATAAAGGGTCAGGAGGGTAAAGACACTGTTAAGTATCTTCACATCTGGTTTCTCTGTTGATGGAGCAGTGTAAAGGGTGGGGCTCTGAGGCGAGTTGACACACACAAACAGCTCTTCTCTTGTAAATTCAACAGAATAAAAAGAAAGATGTCTTAAGACTATCTTGTGTCATGGAAAACCTTGGCCAACTATTCCATTGTGGTTTGGCTGTATCCTGTATCCAACACTCCACCAGGGCTACCTAAAAACTAATTACGGAAAGGGAGACTGGGAAAACACAGTTCAAACTAGCAGTGTTAGCGGCACCTGGACACAGTTCAAACCAGCAGTGTTAGCAGCACCTGGACACAGTTCAAACCAGCAGTGTTAGCAGCACCTGGACACAGTTCAAACCAGCAGTGTTAGCAGCACCTGGACACAGTTCAAACCAGCAGTGTTAGCGGCACCTGGACACAGTTCAAACCAGCAGTGTTAGCGGCACCTGGACACAGTTCAAACCAGCAGTGTTAGCGGCACCTGGACACAGTTCAAACCAGCAGTGTTAGCGGCACCTGGACACAGTTCAAACCAGTAGTGTTAGCGGCACCTGGACACAGTTCAAACCAGCAGTGTTAGCAGCACCTGGACACAGTTCAAACCAGCAGTGTTAGCAGCACCTGGACACAGTTCAAACCAGCAGTGTTAGCAGCACTGGACACAGTTCAAACCAGCAGTGTTAGCAGCACCTGGACACAGTTCAAACCAGCAGTGTTAGCAGCACTGGACACAGTTCAAACCAGCAGTGTTAGCAGCACCTGGACACAGTTCAAACCAGCAGTGTTAGCAGCACTGGACACAGTTCAAACCAGCAGTGTTAGCAGCACCTGGACACAGTTCAAACCAGCAGTGTTAGCAGCACTGGACACAGTTCAAACCAGCAGTGTTAGCGGCACTGGACACAGTTCAAACCAGCAGTGTTAGCAGCACTGGACACAGTTCAAACCAGCAGTGTTAGCAGCACTGGACACAGTTCAAACCAGCAGTGTTAGCAGCACCTGGACACAGTTCAAACCAGAAAACATATTCAAAATATTTCCCTAATAAATATTAACTAAGACGAGGTGGGAGAGAGGAACGGTTAGTTGCATGTGATTTATTGATCAGTGAATGTTAATACATACATGGAAGATACTACAGTGTAAGACCCTCAATCTGAACACTTTGTAACTTACTACAGTAAGATATACAGGTGTGAAATAAACTCGGTAAAAAGCTTGAGTAACATAGGACCAATTTGCGAACAGTTAAGATTTATGCTACCAGAGGATTTCACGGTGCCCGGTGACTAATGCTCTCGCTTCACGGCGAGTGAACGGGTTCGATTCCCGGCGAGGGTAGAAACATTCGGCGTGTTTACACACGTCTGTTTTCTATCAGTAAAATAGGTACCTGGGAGTTAGTCGACTGGTGCGGGTCGCATCCTGGGACAAAGCTGACCTAATTTGCCAGAAATGCTCTGCATAACAAGCGGTTTTCTATGTAGTATGTACATTAATATAAAATATATATAATATATATATATATAATATAATATATATGTTAAATATAATATATATATATAATATGTATATTATATTAAATGTTATCGAAATTAAGCTTGCAAGTAGGATGAACATGTCGAAGTGACAGCCAGACTGAGAGGGTAAAAGAACTCGAAACCAGTCACAGGTATCGAGCATTTCCATGAAATTAGGCTGTCATTTGCTTGAAACTCTATCAAGAGGGATCAGTGTGTGAGTATTCTAGTGGAGTTTTCAAAAGAACTGTATTAGTTCTGCTGGAACTGTTGCTCAGTTTTTTTGTTTATTTACTTGAATGTGGCTCGACCTGGTTGAATTTTATCGAAGTCATTGCTTAAGCGAACCCAATCATTATTTTTTTATTGGAAATCTTGGTTTAATATGTTTATATTATGACATTCATATATTTACACGCCTCCCAGGTGGGCAACAATCGTTTCTGGGATCATTCTGGCCAGGTTCTAGACAAAGCTTTCCTGTTGATAGCCTGATCAATGAGGCTGGTGGTGCTTGTTACACACAGTTCCAACTATGCACCACAGGCCGGTTGATCCTGCACTTAAGGTTCCCTCTTAAGTGATTGTTCTGGTATGATGTTGTCATCAAATTTGAGAGAACGAGTTTATGAATTTTGGGAATGCGGATGACTTTTTGTAGGTCAGGGGTCATTACAGCCCCCTTCCCCCCCGACAATTTCGTGAGTCACAGAACTCCCCCCCCCCTTCTCCATCTCCTCTGGCGAATCACGCCTCAATCCTGTCTCAGACATTGTCTCTGAGTGTCAG
Source organism: Cherax quadricarinatus (assembly GCF_026875155.1). NCBI lineage: Eukaryota > Metazoa > Arthropoda > Malacostraca > Decapoda > Parastacidae > Cherax > Cherax quadricarinatus. The sequence goes on from NC_069409.1 coordinate 17,796,140, forward strand.
GCCTCTTTCACGTGACAAACCCCAGTCCTCGTATCCCTTCTTGTCACTGATCAGCCCTCACCTCCTGTGTAACACAACCCTCATCCCTCGTGGGTTATTGCCCCCAGCCCTCGCGTCTCGCGGGATACAACCTCACCCCACCTTACGAAGGGTCACAGATTATTATTATTATTATAATCAAGGGGGAAGCGCTAAACCCGGAGGATTATACAGCGCCTGGGGGGGGGGATGTGGAAGGCATTCAGGCTTAATTCGGGGAACTGGAGCACAGATCCAATTCCCTAAATCAAGAGCCCCTCACCAACATCAAGGAACCTTCCTTGAGGGGAAAGGGTCACAGAGCCTTCCCTAATAATGTGCAGTAAGTGTAGCAACGCTGAAATGGGTGGCAACACTTGAGTGGTTCTCTCCAGCATGACGCCCTAAATAGTGTGTCTCCACTCTGCTGTAGCAGTGTACCTCATGCTATCATGCGGTCTACCGCGCTACAATTATATCTACACTGCAGTGTACTGGTAATTATTATTACACCCGAGCACCTCTGGTATAATTATTTTGGTGGTATTTAAGATTATATTTGAAGCTGAATGTCTTTGATGTCATTAGTCATATTTGATCGCTCTGTTTATACATTGGCTTTATAATATTTTTCTTGGCTAGTATTCTAGTAGCACTGAGTGATGTTCTTAGCCTTCTGTTATATTCTCAAATATGGTGCCTAGGTGGTGGTAATATAAATAAAATATTCAGAAACGTCACACTGGTGGTCAGAGAGTAGGTGCGTTTGCACCTACCACCCAGGGAGGTACATACTACCGTCCTGCCAAGTGAGTGTACAACGAAAACCTGCAATTGTTTTACATGATGGTAGGATTGCTGGTGTCTTTTGTCTCTCATAAACATGCAAGATTTCAGGTATGTCTTTCTGCTTCTACTTAGGTCACACTATACATACATGTACAAGCATATATATACACACCCCTCTGGGTATTCTTCTATTTTCTTTCTGGTTCTTGTTTATTTCCTCTTATCTCCATGGGGAAGTGGAACAGAATTCTTCCTCCGTAAGCCATGCGTGTTGTAAGAGGCCACTAAAATGCCAGGAGCAAGGGGCTAGTAACCCCTTCTGTTTATATTACTAAATGTAAAAGAGAAACTTTCGTTTTTCTTTTTGGGCCACCCTGCCTGGTGGGGTACGGCTGGTGTGAGCTTTAAGATATCAAGCCTCTGTTAAATATCCAAAAGTTCCACTGCATCTTCTGCCAAATTAAATACCATCTAGGACGCGCATCGTTTATTCAGGATTCAGTATTTAATGAGACCATTAGATTGGCTTTATTTTTTCATAATGTAGCTGTCAGGACACTATTAAACCGTACATAGTCTCCTTAGCACATAGGAGCATGTAACACTGATGATTGAAACTTGTCGAAAATTAAGCTCATTGGAAAGCGCTAAACCCATAGTTGTCAAATAGAATCTGGGGAATGAGACATAATAAGGTTTGATTAGGAGACGAAGGAAGCTCTGCTTCCAATGATCAAGAACCACTTACCAGCATTAAGGCACGTCCTTAAAAGGAGATCATGGATGATCTAGCTATCCATTGTGACAGCCCATTTGCTCGCATCAAAACATTGAGGATCAGGTTTTCTAACTCTATATATCCTTGGTTAGGCCTCATTTAGACTATGCTGCTCAGTTCTGGTCACCGTATTACAGAATGGATATAAATGCTCTGGAAAACGTACAGAGGAGGATGACAAAGATGATCCCATGTATCAGAAATCTTCCCTATGAGGATAGACTGAGGCCCTGAATCTGCACTCTCTCGAAAAGGCGTAGAATTAGGGATGATATGATCGAGGCGTATAAATGGATAACTGGAATAAATGAAGGGGATGTAAATAGCGTGCTGAAAATTTCCAGCTAAGACAGGACTCGCAGCAGTGGTTTAAAGTTGGAAAAATTCAGATTCAGGAAGGATATAGGAAAGCACTGGTTTGGTAATAAGAGTTGTGGATGAGTGGAAGAAACTCTCGAGTACAGTTATTGAGGCTTAAAACGTTGTTGTTTTAAAAATAGGTTTGACAAATACACGAGTGGGTGTGGGTGGGTGTGAGTTGGACCTGACTAGGTTGTGCTGCTGGGTCTGGTGCCATGCTCCTTAAGTGGAGGTGACTATGCACTAATCCGGGGGAGGGGGGGACATGGACCTGCTCCGCATGGGTCAGTAGGCCTGTTGCAGTGTTCCTTCTTCTTATGTTCTTATTCCCCTCACTTCCCCTCCACTTCCCTTGCATTTCAAGAACAGCAATAGCTTCGCATAAGCTGTATAATTTCATTAATATGCAGCAATTTTCGTTACGTTTGTGAAGGTGGATGTATGTACGCAGTATTTAGACGCTCAGTGGTAGTTTATACGATTAGTTAATGATGAGTTGTGCAACACCACATTGTGGGATGAATGCACAAGACAAATAATAGTTTGTTGCAATGAAAATCTGATCTTGAGTCTTTATTTACATCAGAGAGATCATTAACTTTCCTACATTCACTGCTTGCAGAACTTTGCTGGTGTTTGATAGATGCTAACTACGCAATCTGTGGAATAAAAGCTGCCTGTATAATACAGTAAGTGCCTGAGGTCGGCCGGCTGTGGGTGTTGCCTTGGAGCTAGGTGCAACGCCTTATCACTGGGGTAAACAAACGCTTGTGTGAGAGGCAGCTGACCAATAATAGTAGAAGAGGGTTTCTCGTGTGTATAAAACGCTAGTGTGTATATAATATTATTATTCTACCCATAACACGAGCTGTGGTTCGTATGTTGGAGTGCTTGCTGCCAGCAGTAACGACCTGGTTGATTAGGCCATGATCCACTGTCAGGCCTGGTCATGCACCGGGCCGCCTTTAACTACAAATAAGTAATCAGAAACACCCACTCTCATGGTATAAAACAAAACGAAACTAATAATGTTGAGCAGCGCCAAGTGACAACCGTAATAACAGCGCTGGTGATACCTACTTCTACACATAGGCTTTGCAGCGCCACTGACAAAAGCACCTAGATACATTCCTCATAGCGGTAAAAGCATTCCACACAGCAGAGAGTGACAACAGAGCCTAGATAGACTCCGCTAGCACTTACAAGGAGATCAAGGTCGCCAGGGTTCGGTGGAGGCGGCGTTGCTTAGCTTATGTTGTGAAATGTTGATAGTGAGAGTAACATTGGTGACTTAGCGAGTCATTCTGTGATTGTGGTAAACTTAATAGTGAGAGAAACGGCAATGGGTGAACCAGCTGTTTTGTGATTGTGGTGAACTTAATGGTGATAGATTCAGAAGTATTGTTTCAGTAACAACAATGGTGATTACAGTAATTAACAAATGTTAATGCGAATCAGAGATGAGTAGTAAGTTGATGGTCGTACACTATTAAGATTCATTATTTTGCTCCCAAAAATGTGCACAAATGTGTCATTTAAATAGTCAAAACAGGTATAATAAGGTACCGAGGACACATGGCAGTATGCACTCATAACAGTAACAGGATTCTGTAAGATTCCTGCGTCGTTATACAGTTGATGTTCTTTATTGCGTGATCGCCTTCTACTTCACGAGCATCATTACTAATAGCCTTGTTGTTCTTCCGGATATTCAAACACAGAATGAGCATGGCAAGAATAACAAAGCCCACCGTTACAAAGAAACACCGCTAGCACTATCTAATGGTTTGTTTACCCAAGAACACTACTAACAATCATTAATTTAACATCCTAAAAAATGACTCTAACAGAACTTTATGGTGTCAAAAACGGATCTATTTGTAACTTAGTTTCGCACACAGTGGACTTTTTGTCAATATGGGATCGCATTATCGCATTATATTACACTTGTCTTTATCCATCTTAAGTCTTCACTTGACTCACCAAGCGTTTAGCCCCTGTTAACTTTCTATCCCCGACCACCCCTCCTGTTCCACGCTCCTTTGTTTACTTAGCCCTCGTTAAGATGAACATCAATTTAACTCGTAATCACACTAGTAAAGCACCTGAAGCCTTCTCTAGACGTCCCACGCCGTCTGTTCGTTGATAGCCTCAAGGGAAGGCGAGCTCTACTCTGGCATTTTCCGGTTGATTACACTGTTTATTGTGTCTTATCACGTCTTGTCACCACTTCTGGGAAGAGGATGACCAAGGGCGGGGGTGGAGGAGGGGAAGACAAGGCAGATGGTGCACGCGAGAAACGGTGAAATGAGAGGAATAGCCAACTAAAAAACTTCTTTAAACACCCCACACACACACACACACACACACACACACACACACCCCACACACACACACACACACACCACACACACACACACACACACACACACACACACACACACACACATATTACACACACATACACACAACACACACACACACCACACACACCAGGAGCTCGGACTCGACCCTTGCAACCTCCAACTAGGTGAGTACACACACACACCTACCTTACCTACTTAATTATATTATACAATCCCCCACACAAACGCATTTTTATCCAGTCATACCAAACATTACACACTTTTATACAGTCATATCAAACATTACACATTCTACACAATACTATACACAGTCCAACATATACTTCAGTACTACACATATTACCTCACACATACACTATACCACACACGTCTTTAGTACATACGAAAGCACGGCTATACTACACTCAATACCATACTGTTCTCTGCTACAGACAATACCACAATAAAAATAATTAGCATTACCATACCACGCAATTGTGAGTATGATACAGCGGAGTCAGAATGTCCTGACGTTGAGAACAATAACTGTTCTTTATGTACATTCTGTTCAATCCTGAACTTTCAGCTGGTGTAAATTGTCAGAATTAGCCAATTCTTAGAGAAATTAGAAAACTAAATGATGGAAGAGCAGCCGGGTGAACACTGAGAAGGCACTGGATTGTAATGAAGGTAGAAAGGCCAAGTCTGTCTTCATTTTGCGATCTTTTTTTTTCACGTTCGATAGTTCGTTTATAAACACACTTTCATAATAAATTGGCTGGTTGTGTTGATGCAGCAGCTGCCGGGTGACGGATAAGATACACTGTATATGTTAGTGATATAGTTGCATAGTAAAGACAACAGAGTAAAGACAAAAAAACGTTGGGAAACCAACGATGTTTTCATTGGTGAACGCGAGTTTCTTGCATGTTTCGTAAAATCATTTATTTCTCATAGGATGAGTTGTTCCAAAATCTGTTTTCTTTGGTCATTACAGAAACTCTCCAGATAATAAAAAAAAATATATAACGAACAAAAGAAATTTCCATTTTACTTATCATTACCCCACAAAATGTCATTACTCATAAAATAGTGCTTAAACATCGTTATTCACATGATGCTGCTGCAATGAATCTATTCTTTACTACTGGTCTCCCATTAGCGGATAACTGTGTAGAACACTGATGTTTCTTTGAGAAAGTGGCTGGATAATTCATCCATGGATTATGTTTGCATACCCATAAGACTATCATCGTCTTGATAAAGAATGTGATGATCATTGGTCTTTTGATTTGATGAGGGTTTCTCACCTGTAAGGTAGACCGAGTGCAGGAGGACGAGGTTTCTCGCTTGTACGGTGCCCTCAGCATCTGCCGTTGAAACTTGTTGCTCTGGCTGCTTCTCCCGTGTCTATTGCCTGATGTTTATAAGGTTCTTAGATCAACATACAAGAGTAGAAAAAATACTGACGGGACTCAATATTCATAATTTTATTTTTATTCATCTTTTGTATTTATATTCGTATTAATTTTTCCATCATATCACATGCCTTATCTTAGGATATCGTTAGGTTTCATCAAAATAATTTATTTTTATCGTAGTCCTCTTTAGCTTCAGATAAATGCCAGGCCTTTTTTTCATCCATATCCTAAAATAAAGTTCCTTGATGCTGGTAAAGTGCTTGTGATCTGAGGATTTAGAGCTACCCTTCCCTTCATTGGTTATCATCGGGAAAGCGGTAAACCTGTTAGGGTCATGCTGGGCCTTGAGAATGAGAGGATGTGGGTGTCGGTGGATATGCTTTTATCCAAGGAATAGGAAGTGTAATCCATAACAGTTATAATAGTTAATGTGCTAGCTGAATTTCTGTTCATAGGAAGATTAGCATGGACCCCACTGGACCATTTGTGCAATTCATTACAGACGAATCTTACACCTTGCAGATGAATGTTACACCAGCATAACTGTGGCGTGCTGTTGTTAAGACTCGTACAAAGCAATGGTCACACTGGGACCCATGTTAACTATCCTAAGGTATATAGAAATACACCTAGTTGGATGGAACTTATGTCTGTCGGCAAGTATTGGTGCTCGGATGTTAAATTAGTTCATTAGTATAGCAAAGGACTCAAAATTTACGTTTGACTGTTATCATTACGTTAATGGTATATGCTACTGACAAATATATAAATAATGCATACCGTACAAAAGATACCCAAGTATTGCACATCTTATTACGTTTGAGAAGATCACCACTGTACGTTGCCTACTTGTGGTGCAGCATTGTCAGTGCAGTAATACAAGTCATTCTCCTTTCTGCAGCTTCCCCTCCTAGGTGCTCCTTAGTTCCTTAGCCTTGACCTGGTAGTCCATGCCATTACTGGCTTTGATTCGGTTAGGTAATTTATTCCAGACATTTATGTGTATAAAGGAATTATTTTGCTGCCTGACTAGATGCCTTGAGCTGTCTTCACTTGGCTTAGTATCGTGCTGAACCTGACTCATAACTTTTGTCTTTTATATTGTTACAAGTGTTGAAAGAGTCGTGTCACCTTACTGCGCAAAGCGATTTTGTCGCAAACCCGCCACAAAAAACGCGCAGCTGTGCCCTGGAAATATAACACATCAGTATTGCATATGGAAGAAATGTTATAAATAAACTACAAAAGTACCGTAATCCCATAAATGCCATCATAGTTATTTTTTTTTAGTACGTACATTCGTCTAAGCAGTTGTCAACAAGGCTGCATATAACCTAGTCAACACCAGTCAAGAATTCTCAGTACATTTATGTACATTGAGAGAGTTGCATTTCTCGGTAAAAAGATCCTGTGACAGCACGGATCATCTGAGTGTTGACCTACGTGGCTTGTTACTTGTAATTAAATAAAGATCGACCGGTTTTTGAGATACTTTTGGTAACTTTTTTACATGATAATGTCAGTTTTGGTTCATTTGGCTTCCACCATTTTCCTTGTTATATCTATAATCAAGGGGAAAATAAAATACGAACTGTCCAGTTCGTGAGTATTTAGCGAATTTAATCAAGAGAAATATAACACGACTTCTGCCGAGTCACTGAAAGTGGGCAGCCAACAACATGGGTGAAATAACAGTATATTAAATGATTACATCAAAATTTTTATTACAGTACATAAATAACCCGCACATAGGAAAATTAAACTTACGACAATTTTCCGGTCCGACTTCGATCATTAACTAGTCACACTGAAGGGAAGGGAGCTAGTATGTATGTATGTAAGAGGGAGGCGGGGCCAGGAGTAATACAACTAGGGGAGGTAATGATATTTTGTTAGGATTTTTAACCCCGGAGGGTTAGCCACCCAGGAAAACCCAAGGAAGAGAGTACGTCATCGAGAGAGCGTTTTACTTCCACCGGGGTCCTCAGTCTTGTCCCCCACCAGTCGACTAATACCCAGGTGCCTACTTGTTAGGCGAATGGGACAACAAGTGTAAAGAAACAAGCCCAATGTTTCCACCCTTGCCGGGAACTGAACCACAGACACTGTGTGTGAAGCGAGAGCGTTGCCTACCAGGCCACGGGCCACAGTCCAGTCATGGTATTGTGCTTTTTAATTATTTCTGATATTAAACAAAATTTGCTTTCCTTCCCCTATGTGTCTCCCTACCTTTGTCTGCTTGTCTCCCTCTGTCTGTCTTCCTTCATCTCCCTTTGCCTCCCTTTGTCTGTCTGTGTCCCTTTGTCTTTCTCTCCCTTTGTCTGTCTCCCTTTATCTGTCTCTGTCTATGTAATAAAACTCGTATATTTTCAGCATTAACTAGAGCATAAGATCACGTGTTGACCGTAATGTTCATTATAATGTCATATTATTAATAAATTAGTTGTTCAACTCTGGTAACGGTGTTAAAAAGCATCGAGAATGAGACGGAGAAAATAGTTTTCTCTGTTTATGCATGCATGCATTCGCGTTCGTGCTTATGTCCGTGAAGGTGCGTTCAAGTGCGTGTGTGAAGGTTAATGCGGCGTGCATGCGTGCGCGGCCTGGCGTCTCCACTCAAAAAAGGTCAACTTCCTGTCTAACCTTTCCTAACTAATGTCAATCATGATTTTCTTGCTACTTATCCTGGTTTTCTTAGGTTAATTTTCTATATGGCAATTCCCACCTTCAGTAAATTTCCGGTACTATTTTCTTTATTGTAAAGTGAGTTTGGGTAGATTGGGTCAGGTTACATAAACCTACAAACAATGCATATTTAACCATAAATTAAAAACCTCTGCGATACGTCTGGCAACGCGGTGACTGAGCAGTGCCCGGAAAGGCTTAAGTTTACACGCGTATCACTTGTGACTCCAGAACGGGTTGTATATTCACAGCTAACACGCAAATTGTAAATGAAAACTAGTTGGCATTTTGGTCCGGCCTGGACCATTATCCAGTCGCTCGTGACTTAATAATCAGCAATTATCGGGGCGAAAACTTCATCTAGTTTTCATTTTCAGTTTGCGAGTCAATGGCAAACTGTTCCATGCACAGGATTGTAACTTACTCGTGTGTTAGGTAAGACACATATGCAACAGTTAGGTATCTTTATTTCGAAACGTTTCGCCTACACAGTAGGCTTCTTCAGTCGCCTTCAGAAGCCTGCTGTGTAGGCGAAACGTTTCGAAATAAAGATACCTAACTGTTGCATATGTCTTACCTAACAACCTGTCGGTATTTTATACCATTTTAATGTTCAACTTACTCGTGTGCTGAGGTATTGTCGTGGAGGAGCCAGTAGGAACTATGCTATTCTACTGATAACCAAGAATTCTGTGCCACTCTGTGTGACTGACCTCGTAGATTTGGCAGCTGCAACAAATGGATCCTGATGCCATATTCAGAGGCGAAACTGGAAGTTAGATCGGACAGATCAAGACGTTATAGGTAGTTGGATGCTAGGTTCTGTCTGAGACACTTTATAACTTTGATTACCCTAGAGCTGGTTACAACGAAATTATCCGAAATGTTTTTCCTGGCAATATAGTTATTGTTATGATTGTTGACTTAATAAACACAACAACAAGGGCTGTGTATGATGGTTCTTTGTTGGTAATGCATCCGTCGCCCGAGGCGACGGATGCATTACCCTTCCCTTCTCTCCCTCCTTCCCGTCTGCCATCCTGAGGTGATGGAATGTCACGGGAAAACATAACCAAATATTGTTCCCACTGTGCACTAACCTATAGAATAATATCCAACAGCATTACGGTTGTATCCATTTTTATTTAATTGAAGACTTTCCTTCGCCTACCTTCCCAACCCTGGTCTCTCACCCTCGTCCATCTCCACTCACTAAATTTGAACCTAACTCATTTTCTTCTTAATCTCCTCTACCTACATGGAGTCTACCTGAAAGGTGTTCCGGGGATCAACGCCTTCGCAGCCTAGTCCTTGACTAGGCCTCCCGGTGGATCAGGGCCTGATCAACCAGGCTGTTACTGCTGGCTGCACGTAGTCCAGCATACGAACCACACTCCGGCTGATGGGGTAATGAATTTAGGTATTTGTCTAGTTCACTCTTGAAGGCAGCCGGAGGTCTATTGGTAATTCCCTTTATGCATGATGGGAGGCTTTTGAACAGTCTTTGGCCCCGGGCGCTTTTTTTTTTTTTTTTTTTTTTTTTTATCTTAGTGTACTCGTGGCGCCACTGCTTTTCATTGAGGTGTTGCACCGTCTGCCTAGTCTTTTGCTTTCATAAGAACATAAGGCAGCAGGAGTACTGCAGCAGGCCTAGTGGCCCATGCTAGGCAAGTCTAAGTCACCCACTGGCCCAAACCAGTCAGGTCCAACTCGCACCCACCCCACTTATGTATTTATCTAACCAATTTTTAAAACTACACAACGGGAGTTTGTTCCACTCATCTATAACTATTACCAAAGCAGTGCTTTCCTATATCCTTTCGGAACCTAATTTTTTTCCAACTTGAACCCATTGATGCGAGTTTTGTTTTGGTTAGATATTTTAAGCAAGTTATTTACATCTCCTTTATTTATTCTTGTTTTCCATTTATACACCTCAATCATATCCCCCTGTTTTTACGCCTTTCTAGAGCGCAGATTCAGCGCCTGCAGTCTATCCCTCGGGCCCAGAATCTGTGCTGTAATCAACTTTGTCATTCTTTATATGCTTCCCAGCACATTTTTAATCATTTTGTAATACGGTGACCAGAACTGTGCAGCATAATCAAAATTTGTAGGGAATGAGTGTGTGTGTGTGTGTGTGTGTGTGTGTGTGTGTGTGTGTGTGTGTGTGTGTGTGTGTGTGTGTGTGTGTGTGTGTGTGTGTGTGTGTGTGTGTGTGTGCAGCTTTTGGACCAGTCCCTCTTAAGAGTTTCCAGGTGTAGGTTATAATGTATCTCTCTTGTGCGTTCCAGTGAGTACAGGTTGAGACTCCAAGCGTTCCCAGTAATTAAGGTGCTTGACTGAACTTGTATGGGTATTTGTATCACCACATCACTACCCTCAAGCACCACTTGAGGAATGTAAATACGTCGTATTCTTCTCAGGTTTACACTTCTCTTATTCAGTTATCTCCTTATTCTCCTACTCCGCCACCACCACCTCCAAGCCCTTATTTTTCTCCACCCTAAACCATATTCTTAATCGCCCAATAAACAGTTATGAAGAGAGATTAGTTAAGATTTGCATACTGTAATATAATTAGTGATGTTCTTTATGCCAGATCATACTACACAGTCTAAGACTTAGGAGAATAATGAGTAACGATTTTCAATGAGTTCTCTTAGAGCACAGCGAAGGTCATATTAGTGTAGGTTGTTGAGAATTTTTGGCCTTACCTGCTGTGTTTAATTTATTATAAATATAAACACTTAGCTGATAAATGACAGCAAATCGTCTACACAGCCGCCCCTGCAGACGAGGTCTAGAAGCTGTCGAAACCATCACAACAGTGGGCTGTCAAGAGATACAATTTGTAAGTATAAATTACCCCTAGGGGGTGTTATGCCAGCATATTTCATTCGATGATGGCTGACGAAATACTTACTTGTTTGGACTCAAAAGTCCACACCTTACTGCCGATTATAGGTTGATTACAAACTCCTTGTGACTCAAGAATTGCGCAATCCCCCGATCTACAAGAAATTCGTAACATACCTTGCTCTTTGTAACGTGAGCTATGGTGTTCTCAACACCTTCGACAGATATCGGTGACTTGATAGAAGCTGAAGTGTCCTTGGATGTCCACGTCTTCCATTGTCTAGGAAACGCACACTGGTACACTATGTTCCACAAGATTCGTCTTTATTGTTCACAATGTATCACAAGAGAAGCTGATCACACTTCTCTTAAGAGTTTATTGTGTTTTGTGAGACACTTTATTCACACTAACGCACAGATCAGTGTCCTTTGCTGGTTATCCTGGCGTCAGTGTGACTCTCTCTAGAGTCAAAAGTAATCTGCCAGACGCTACAGTGCTCCATGCAGTCACTGCCCCCAGCACAAAAAAAACGCTGACCTAGTACCTTGCATCCTTGTCACCTCCTCGATGAAGCAAAGCAGAATGTTTGTTTCTTGCTGTCTTAAGCGTAGACAACAATGTACACTATTTTTACTATGGTAATAAAGTGGGAGCAGGATTTTCCTTAATTGTCCTGCTAAGTAAGAGATGTACTGTCTCTTATAAAAATACACGTTGTAACACCCCTGCAAGGAGCAGAGGTCACTTGATTACGTGGCATAGCATCTGTGATCAATTACTCACTCTAGCAGTAAACAAGACGCTCGCCCCTTCTGAGTGGCCCCTCAGGGCTGAAAGGGCTGAAGGGGGCTGATACCCCCCTCCTGGAGAAAATTTCTCCACATAGGTATTGTCTTCTTGGGTGATAACGAAACAATGAAAAGGAAGGAAAATGGAAGATAATTATCATATTGAATTATTCTCTCAATAACGTGGTAAGTTGTTCTTCAGGGACATGCGAACTGTGACGCGAACACGCAGGCTGTGGTGAGTCAAGTGATATTCAGTGACGTGGTTGTGCGCGTATGGTGGTACACGCGGTGACGTGGTTGTGTGTGGTGGTGGTGGTGGTACACTGTGACGTGGTTGTGTAGTGGCACACTCGATACCATGTAGAGGTGTGTAAGGCCTGGCACCAAACAGAGCCGCTAGGGTAGAGTTGCAGCAGGTTCCTGCAGTGACCTTTGTGGATGACTCAGCCAGCGTCTAGGTGGTAGACTGAGATAAACTAACACCGCCATCTTGGGGTATCCCTCGAATATTACTTACAATATGAACATTTCGACGCTCGCTCTACTTGGCAAGCGAATCACGAGCAAGATGAGAAGAATACACCAGCTGCTCATGTTAACCCGCCAAAGAAAATGGAGATAATGAATCTACCACAAGTCCGACCTTCTGCTTTAGTGTCCTTTTAAATTATAATAAATACAACATTCACTTAGGAAATCCTGAGCGGCTAGTTTATTTCGCACTCATGCTTATCATGTGAGCAGTAAAGATACAAGATCAATATTACCGAGATCACAATAACCATTTATTAGACCTCACTGGGTATGGTTACTTCTTTAAAAATATTAGTTATTTTCTATATTACAGTTTCTTAACATATCTGCACAATACAGTTTGGAGGTACAATCTCAAGGTTAGTCTCATTAAGACTCGTCCCCGCACGTGACCATCCTGACAGGAACACAAGAAAGGAGCACTGCGGTATAGTGATACAGACAGTATGTCCTGAACTGTACATAACTGTCTTTTTTCCATACAGTGACTCCACTCGGGAGTTTGTTCCACTTATCTACAACTGTATTACCAAACCAGTGCTTTCCTATATCCTTTCTAAGTGCCATAGTCATTTTCTTTTCCAAAGCTTAGAACTCTGCATTTGTCTGTAGTAAAGTGCATCTGCCACTTCCCCGACCCCTGCATCAATCTAGTCAGATCTTCCTGTAGCGCTCTAGTGTCCTCGTCAGAATTAATCCAGTGGCCTATTTTGATGTCATTGGCAAACCTGATTATCTTGCTGTTCATTCTCTCATCTATATCGATTATGTATACTGTAAGCAATAAAGGGCCTATGCACTTTGTTACTTCTCCCCACTCAGATTTCACCCCATTTATGCAAACTCTGTTGCCTATCTGTCAACCACGCTTTTATGCAGGGAATAAAATTCGCTCCTGTTTCGTGTGTCTACGTTCCTCAGCAATCTCCGGTGTGGAACTCTTTCAAAAGCCTTAGTAAAGTCCATATCCACAACATATTCATTGAATGTCGATAAACAGCTCACAGAACCGACAAGTTGATAAATTAGATACATGTGCAACACTTGAGTATCTTTATTGAGAAAAAGTTCAGCTACACAGCGGCTTCATCAGCCCATCATTGGACTGTGGCGAAACGTTTCCTCAGTGAAGATACCCAAATGTTGCACATGTGTCTAATTTATCATATTCATTACCATGATCTACCTCCTTAGTAAATTCATAAGTCAGGAACTCCCCTTTCTAAAACCGTGCTGAGATTCATTGATCAATTTCTTTCAAGGTGGCATCGAATAACCTCGACAATTATTGAATCCAATTTTCCCATAAATTAGGTTATTCTAATTGATTTATAATTCGAAGCTAGGGACCAGTCGCCTGCTTTGTAGATAGGTATCACATTTCCCATTTTTTCACTTATCTGGCACTGTGCCAGTTTGTAGTGATATGATGATGAATGAGGCACTTGTGCAATAATTGCATCCGTCATGTTCTAGCAACTGCGGCATTATTGTCTAGTCACGTTTCGCTGAGAGTAGTGCAGATGAACTTGGTAAAAAAAAATCATAGGAGCTTTCCGTATATCTTTAACTGTTCCCGCCCATCAGTACTGTTATAGTTTTGCATCTATATTTTTCAATCTTTACTTCCATGTATATTTTTTCAATTACTTCCATCTATACTGTTACCCTTGATACTAGCACCAGGTATGCTACCGTTGCAAACACATTTGATACAAAATGCTGACGTAAGTTTTCAAACTGATAATTTCACTGCGGCGTGTTTTGGCGGTTACATGTCTCAGCGGTTACGTGGAACCGCGTGACGCGGCGGAAATGTACACGAAGATAGTTTGACCTCGTCAAGCGAGGGTGAGTGTGGCAGTGACGGGGAGAGGAGAGGGAGTGTGTCAAGAATGTCAAGGCGAACCAACAACAATCACATAACCGCCTTACTACGTTTGTCCTTTTATTTTCTTCAACTTTCTAAGCCATAATTTTTATTGCCCTTACACCTCTGGTGTATTTGTATCAGGAAAAACTGCTTGGTGTCTGCCAGCCCACCAGCACCAGGTGTCTGCCAGCCCACCAGCACCAGGTGTCTGCCAGCCCACCAGCACCAGGTGTCTGCCAGCCCACCAGCACCAGGTGTCTGCCAGCCCACCAGCACCAGGTGTCTGCCAGCCCACCAGCACCAGGTGTCTGCCAGCCCACTAGCACCAGGTGTCTGCCAGCCCACCAGCACCAGGTGTCCGCCAGCCCACCAAGACTACCTTACCCGAACTCTCCATCAAAATTTCCATCCTCATGTCATAATTAATCCTGAAGGATCCAGTCTCTGGACTGTGCCTATGTAAACGTCATATTTCTTTTTATTGCGTCCACAGGATGGGTGTGGTGTTCATGATAGTTATCAAACTTAGCACATCCCAAGTTATCTTTGCCTTTCCTCTGCATTACAGTCTTAAGTTTTCTATCTCTTATCCTGAAGTCCTACACAAGTTTAGTCGCCTTCTTTCACAACTCCTGGATACGCTTCACAACATATGTCTTCCCTATTTATCCCCCATTATTACTTATGTTCACAACTTTCATTCACGAGTACAACAGGAGCCGAATTCTCCTTACAGCTCACTTCACACTGTGTCCCAGTGTGTCACTGACATACTTCTGTTGTGACACTTTGTATGTTGGTGACACCGTCCCACCCTGCATGCTGGTGACACCACCCCTTCCACTCTGCATGCTGATGACACCATGCCTCCCACTATGCATGCTAGCGACACCATCCCCCCCACTATGCATACTGACGACATCATACTGGTGGTAACACCATCCCTCCCACTCTTATGCTGGTAACACCGTCATACTGTATGCTGATGACTGCTCAGTTGAATATATAATAACTGTAACACACTCCTTGCAGCCCACGCAGCCTGTACTTCTGCACTGTAATACTCTTAATGACACCACAGTTATCTACGTGCGGTACAGTTGCTTCAATAATTTATAGAATGATTTTAGTGTTGAGGTGAGGTGAACTTCTGTCTTCAGTTCCTTGTGCTCTCCGCCCCCAAGATTGTTATCTTCCTCCTCATGTATCTTTCCTGTCTTAATCTTCCTGCTGTCTTTTAGAATAGGGTGGTAAGCGCAGTACCCATTTAGCCAATTTTGTTAATTATAAAAGCTGCCTAAGGCGTATTCTGGTTTCTGTAAAAGTATAAAAATTAATGCATGTCATATGCGAAAGACTTGTGTATTATGTGTACGTGGGGGTCTTAAGGTTTATTGTAGGTCATATACAGTTCAGCATGTAACTGCAGTCAAAGTTCACGACTCCAGCTTACCACAGAGTAAACTGTCAAGTCACCTTACTGGCTTTACTCTATACCACTGCAATAAATAGTGTTCCTTATGCATTTTACATGTGGAGATATTTATGTATAGTGGTGTGTGTGTGATTCACTGTCTGCCTTAAATTGCTCTCCGGGCTCCTAAGAATATTAGTGATTCCTGAGTACTGCTAAACAGATTAGCTGAGCAGAGGTAAGGTTATGTTCTTGGAAAAGCATCGAGCCCAATTAAGAGTTATTACTGGACCTGGGAAATAGGAAGTGTGTGAGTAATCAGGTTTGATTTGATGAAAACGAAGGTAGATCCAACTTCTGGGATCAAGAGTACTTCCGTAGCATCAGGCATCCGGAGCAGCATTTACCACAATTTCTGTGTTGCAGCCAGTCCCAAGCCGCACTCACAAATAGCAGTCATCTGATATGTGAATTGTGAATCCTCGTAATGGTTCTTGCATGTTAACTGACTGAATTATTCATGCACTGTCTTTATAAGACCCCTCATGGCAGTACCCTTGATACTGGTGAGTTGCTCTTGATTCTGAGAACTGAACTTGTCCTCTCCTTCGTTGCAACTTGAGTCTTATTGCCACCCCTTCCCTAGGCACTGTACGAGCCCTACAATATTAGCGTTGTTCCCTAAATCAATGATATATAGTAATAATAATATAGGAAAATAATAAGAGTATCCCTGGGTAGGTGGGCATCAATATAGTGAAGGTTGTGGCATGTTCAGCGTGAGAGTACCCCTGGGTAGCTGGGTATCAATATAGTGAAGGTGTGGCATGTTCAGCGTGAGAGATACCCCTGGGTAGCTGGGCATCAGTATAATGAAGTTTGTTGTGTGTTCAGCGTGACGTTAGCTGTGTCCCGCCCCTCCCTGCCCCTCCACCCCCACCTTTGCAGTAGTCTAGTTACTTGCTATATCTTAAGTAATATGGTCGTATTCTGAGAAAATAAACTTCTAATTTTTTTTTCTAGAAAACAAATTTTACGAAAAGACTCTGTAATAGTAACGAGAAAACCTTCATTACATAGCCAGCGTTATTGTTTACCCGTCAGTAAAACTGTAACAGTTTTCAGAATTTGAGAACCGTGGGGGGGGGGGGGGCGCACACACACACACACACACACACACACACACACACACACACACACACAGGAGCTCGGACTCGACCCCCGCAACCTCAACTAGGTGAGTACACACACATAACAGGAAAGGCACTGCAATGGATCAGAGAATATCTGACAGGGAGGCAACAAATCATGGTACGCGACGAGGTGTCAGAGTGGGCGCCTGTGACAAGCGGGGTTCCACAGGGGTCAGTCCTAGGACCTGTGCTGTTCTTGGTATGTGTGAACGACATAACGGAAGGGATAGACTCAGAAGTGTCCTTGTTTGCAGATGATGTGAAGTTAATGAGAAGAATCAAATCGGACGAGGATCAGGCAGGTCTACAAAGAGACCTGGACAGGCTACAAGCCTGGTCAAGCAACTGGCTCCTTGAATTTAACCCTGCCAAATGCAAAGTCATAAAGATTGGGGAAGGGCAAAGAAGACCGCAGACACAATATAGTTTAGATGGCCAAAGACTGCAAACCTCACTCAAGGAAAAAGATCTGGGGGGGTGAGTATAACACCGAGCATATCTCCTGAGGCGCACATCAATCAGATAACTGCTGCAGCATACGGGCGCCTGGCAAACCTACGGATAGCGTTCCGATACCTCAGTAAGGATTCGTTCAAGACTCTGTATACCATTTACGTCAGGCCCATACTGGAGTATGCAGCACCAGTTTGGAATCCACACCTAGTCAAGCACGCCAAGAAATTAGAGAAAGTGCAAAGGTTTGCAACAAGACTAGTCCCAGAGCTACGGGGATTGTCCTATGAAGAAAGGTTGAGGGAAATCGGCCTGACGACACTGGAGGAAGGGGGTCAGGGGAGACATGATAACGACATATAAAATACTGCGCGGAATAGACGAGGTGGACAAAGACGGGATGTTCCAGAGATGGGACACAGACACAAGAGGTCACAATTGGAAGTTGAAGACTCAGATGAATCAAAGGGATGTTAGGAAGTATTTCTTCAGTCAGAGTAGTCAGGCCATGGAATAGCCTAGAAAGTGATGTAGTGGAGGCAGGAACCATACATAGTTTTAAGGCGAGGTATGATAGAGCTCATGGGGCAGGGAGAGAGAGGACCTAGTAGCAATCAGCGAAGAGGCGGGGCCAGGAGCTGTGACTCGACCCCTGCAACCACAAATAGGAGAGTACAAATAGGTGAGTACACACACACACACACACACACACACACACACACACACACACACACACACACACACGCTCGCGCGCGGTGCCACAGGGGTCAGTCCTAGGACCGGTGCTGTTTCTGGTATTTGTGAACGACATAACGGAAGGAGTAGACTCCGAAGTGTCCCTGTTTGCAGATGATGTGAAGTTGATGAGAAGAATTCAATCGGACGAAGACCAGGCAGAACTAGAGGGATCTGGACAGACTGCAGGCCTGGTCCAGAAAATGGCTCCTGGAGTTCAACCCCACCAATAGCAAAGTCATGCAGATTGGGGAAGGGCAAAGAAGACTACAGACGGAGTACAGTCTAGGGGGGACAGAGCCTACAAACCTCACTCAAGGAAAAGGATCTTGGTGTAGTATAACACCGGGAACATCTCCTGAGGCGCACATCAACCAAATAACTGCTGCAGCATACGGGCGCCTGGCAAACCAAAGAACAGCATTCCGAATCTAAATAAGGAGTCATTCAGGACCCTGTACACTGTGTACGTTAGGCCCATATTGGAATATGCAGCGCCAGTTTGGAAAACTCACCTAGCCAAACATGTAAGGAAACTAAAAGTGCAAAGGTTTGCAACAGGATTTCTGGAGCTAAAGGGTATGTCCTACGAGGAGAGGTTAAGGGAAATCGACCTGACGACACTGGAAGACAGGAGAGTTAGGGGGGATATGATGACGACATATACTGATAGGTATAGATAAGGGGAACAGACAGGATGTTCCAGAGATGGGACACAGCAGCAAGGGGTCACAGTTGGAAGCTGAAGACTCTGATGAATCACAGGGATGTTAGGAAGTATTTCTTCAGACAGAGTTGTCAGGAAGTGGAATAGCCTGGGTAGTGATGTAGTGGAGGCAGAATCCATACATAGCTTTAAGAGGAGGTATGATAAAGCTCACGGAGCGGGAAGTGTGACCGGGTAGCGGCCAGGTGAAGAGGGGCCAGGAACTGTGACTCGACAACCACAACTAGGTGAATACACATGCACACGCCCGCCCGCCCACATCTGGTAAAGTATTTAAAGAAGATGGAAAAATGCAAATGTTTGCAACAAAACTTGTCCCAGAGCTCAGGTGGTATGAACTATGAGAGGCTAGAGAACCGGCCGTCACTAGAGGACAGATGGACCAGAGTTGACCTGATTATAACGTACAAAATAATGAGAGGAATTGACAGTATGGACAGGGAGTCAGTTTGAGAGGCTGGTCTCGGGTGCATGAGGCCATAGTGATGCTGGGAAATACTACTACTTTAGCTTACAAGTGACCAGGAAGTGGAACGACTTGGCGAACTGGTAGAAGCAGAAATCATACATAGTTTTAAGAATAGGAATGATAGGGCTCACGCAGCCATGAATGAAACCAGTAGCGGCCAGCAGAGGGGTGGGGCCAGGAGCCGAGACTCGACCCCTGCAACAATAGTTAGGCGAGTGCACACTAAAAACACTCATGTTGGTTAGAACATTACATGTATACCATCAGAAAAGTAACTTCGTATACATGTACAGGTTATTTACTCGTACCACTTGCGAGTATAAATCGACGTACCACCAGCATACAATTTTGGGCGTTAAAATCAGATGTCATTAATTTTTTTCCCAGGTATATTTCTTTAAAGAGAAACCATACCACGGGCGGGGTTAGAACCCGCGATCAGAGAGTCTCAAAAAAAACTCTGATCGCGGGTTCTAACCCCGCCCGTGGTATGGCTTGTTTGCAATCGTGTCATTACGATTTTGTGAGTCAGTTTTGTTTAAAGAGATTAATTTCAGCCATGGTATCGCGAGTATATATTTCACACACAGGCGTGACATAGTGACGTTTAATAATGGTAGAGTTACAGATAAAATGTTAGGTACATGGACACAGGTGCATCTATTGTCATTTTATTGTGACGTTTCAATCCTGGAGAGCAAGACGTTGTCATGAATAAAACGTCACATTAGTCGCATCTGTGTCCACTTAACATAGTGACGTTTACATACTAGTGTCCTTAAGGACAAGCATAATAAGAGACCGAAACAGAAAATACACACACAAAAAAAAAAAGACAAACAGAACAGGTACGAGATACACTTTTTGAAAAGAATCAGAAACAAGATAGCTATTTAATGTGTGTATAAGACGCTCAAGGGTAAATTCTAAGAATTAACAGACCATTATATTAAATGGTTTATGGCGAGGAGAGGTCGACGATCTTCCTTTGTTTGTAAGTCATCGTGATGATTTTTCTTAATTAAAACTTATAACAAGATTATTCTGTGTCTCTGTGTCTCTCTGTCTCTGTCTGTCTCTGTCTCTCTCTCTCTGTCTGTCTCTCTCTCTGTCTGTCTCTCTCTGTCTCTCTCTCTCTCTGTCTCTCTCTCTGTCTCTCTGTCTCTGTCTCTCTCTCTCTCTGTCTCTCTCTCTCTCTCTCTGTGTTACAACTTCTCAGACGGCTCGAATACGAGAGAAAATGAGATTGGGTATAAGAATAAAATCAACAACAATATTTCACGACTAACTCGCACTTCGGCGAGGAAACTTGACGAGACTTTTCGTTCACAGCTGTGACTTGATAATGGTCAAAGACAGACTGGAAACCTTGTTTAAAGTTTCCATCCAAATTGTAGGTTGTTTGTGAACTGTTCCAGCCACACTGTTGTGACTTATTCTCGATAAATATTATTATTATTAATTATTATTATTTAGTATTATTAGGATAGTCATGAGCAGGCACAAGACCCGCAAGGTAGCACAGCACCTGGGGAGTGGGAGGCAATCAGACTTAATCCCAGGTAAGGGAGGGTAACTCAAAATCCTTGGATCTAAATTCTTTCACCAGCATCAAGACACTACTAAAACAAAAATGAGTAACTGTTTGATAAGTCGTGATTTCCTGTTTAAATGCTTACATAGGAAAAAAAATGATAACTTTCGGAGGAGTAACTTGCTGAATGATTTGTTAAACCATACCCCCGGCCGGGATTGAACCCGCGGTCATAGTCTCAAAACTCCAGCCCGTCGCGTTAGCCACTAGACCAGCTAGCCACAATAAGATTCATCCAACTAGGTATATTTCTACACCATAGGAAGGTTAGCACAGGCACCTCTGTGACCACAAATGCAAGTTTTTACAGACGAATCTCCAGCTAGCGTGGCCGTGACGAACTCTAGCTCAAGTCCCTTCACTGCCGTCAACATGACTAGTGGCTAACGCGACGGGCTGGAGTTTTGAGACTCTATGACCGCGGGTTCAATCCCGGCCGGGGGTATGGTTTGTTTGCAATCGTGTCATTACGATTTCTTAAGTCATGAATGATTTGTTTGTTGGAAATTAAAAAAAAAGTTATTAATCGACTTTTAGAAAACTGATGATAATTTACCAATCGTGCTGCGAGCGATTATCCTGATGTTAGGTGAAGTGTAGTAAAATATTACATTACACAAATAGTCAAAAGATTAGCTTTATTAAGTTTATCTATTCATGGTTTTACAGAGCATTATACAGTTATAGAATTGTTGTAATAAACCCAATAGTTTAAAACTAAAATTTAATCTAAAATAAAAACAAATGTCTCGTTTCTGCTCGAGTCCATTTGCTTATAGATTTTATTCATTTATTGCTGTGGATTTCATTCTGTTACTGTTATACTGTATGGGATCATTTGAGAAGACGCAATGCCATGAGTTGTCCAAAACTTGAAACCAATTAAAGTTGAATCCTAAATAATAAAAGTAGCAACCGGAACTAAGTGTGCATTCACAGTAAAAATGTATCGGGCATTACAGTTCCAAAGTGTTAATCGTATAAACTTAGTCCTAAAATTGGCAATTCAGTCAAAGCTACCAGTCCCCAACAAAGGCATCAATCTCCACTTTAGCTATCAATGTAGCTTAGAATTTGTATACAAGGAGGAGTTTGTGAAGATGAATAAAAAGTTGCTGTATTCTGAGAGTTATACATGCTTCAGCCGATGGCCACACCACCTCACCTCAGCAGAAATTTAAGAGCCACCAAGTACCAGAAAATACCGAAAGAAATTGCCAAACATCTGAACAAGAAAATACTAATAATAGTGACATTAATATCAATGTAAAACATATTTCTACATAAAAAAATGGATATTTTGCAAATGAATTATTACATTCATGGGGGAGTACTAAACCCGTAGGGGTAGCCATAGTTCCTTGAGCAAGAGCCCTTCCCTGGCCTCGAGAGTACGTGAATATTATATTCAGTTACAGTAGCCACGGGTTGTACAGCAGCCTGAGGAAAATCTAGTAACAACATGTTATATTGGACCAGGAGGTACAGTGGTACCTGGTCTCTCTCGTGACTGTGACACATGTTACATCAGTCACTATTGTTTTCTGTGAACATTATATTTTTTTGCCTCGTATATTTTTCACAGTCCCACACTTATTTCTTGACAGTTGAATAAATTTTTTTTATACTAAGATCACAGATGAATTAGTCATACGAAATACTTTTTCAGTCCTCGAGTGGCAAATAAATGAATGAGATAGCCGAGGTGATAGAAGCAAAGTACATAAACATTGTTAAGAGTAGGTTTGATATTATCTAGGTCAAGACTTAGGATAGTTCAAAGTGTATCAAAGGCACCGACCAATTGTGAAGAGGCGGGGCCAGGAGCTATGACTCGACCCCTGTAATCACAATTAGGCGAGAGACACCACGCAGAAAACCAAACACACAAAACCACACACAACACACACACACACACACACAACACACAAAAACACACCTTTCCCTCCCCCACGACTTTCCCCTCCCCCCTCTTGCCTTATCCCTACCCCCTCCTATTTTTCCCCTTCCCCCTCCCTCGGTTTCTCTTCTCATAGCTTTTTCCCCCCCCTTTCCCCCCCTTTTTTCTTCTCTCTCCTCTCTCCTCTCTCCTCTCTCCTCCCTCTCCTCCCTCCCTCCTCCCTCCCTCCTCCCCCCTCTCTCCCTCCCTCTTCCCTCTCTCCCCTCTCCCCCTTTTTCCCCTCTTAAAAACCTTCTCACCCCCTTCTCTTCTCTCTCCCTTCCTCCTTTCTCTCTCTCTACCTTTTTTCCCTCCCCTCCTTTCCCCTCTCTTCCCTTTTCCCTCCCCCAATTTCTCTCTCTCCCCCCTTTCCCTTTCCCTCCCCCTTCTCCCTTCTCTCCCCTTTTCTACCCCCTTTCTCTCTCCCCCTCGCACCCCTCCCCCCTAGCCTTCTGTCTGTGGAAAAAAAAAAAAAAAATGGTGGCCCTAGGGAGGAAAAACCGAGATCTGGTAGACGAACCGGGGAGGAAAGATGGGAGTTGAGCTCCAAAAAAAGGGAGGAAGAGTGGGGAAGGGAAGATAGTAGAGCTTGGTAAGAAAATGGAGGAGCTTTAGTTTGAAGAGTGCAGGAATGGGAAACAGGTTTTAGCAGCAAAGCTGGGAAACAGTGCTTAGAAGAAAAACTGAAAGCCTGAAACAGATTAGAGAGACAAATGACAATTCAGATGTACAAAAAAAAATTAAATGTCGGCGCAGAAAAGGGGGACGGAAGCAACAACGGAGAAAAGACGTACTAAGGCCTATCGCCCCACGGGGGGCCCAGGGAAAAGACGAGGAGCACACTAAGATCAAATGACAGGTCCGAAGACAATAAAGGTATGCTAAATGCAGAGATTCTAACAGCAATGCATAGCAAGGGACGTGGTCATGAAAACAGTTAAATGAGAATAGAAGTTTAGATATGACAGGGACTGAAGGCAAAAATGTCAAGGGAAGGAAATAAAATGCCCAGAGGAAGCAGATGGAGACTGTGGGAGGGGGAAAGGGGCCCGAGTCAGTTTTGTTACGGGCTCCAAGAACCCAAAGGGGGGGACAACTTTGAAGAAATAAAACAGGAGGAAAAAATATTGAAGGCATCATGAAAACAAAGGGGGGGGCGATATGACCCAGGTGAAAAATTTGAAAATTGGGTGTTTGCGGGGAAGGTAGGGCCTGCAGAGTAACTTTAAAAGGAAAGAATCATTTCGAACCGGGATTGCAAGAAAAAGGGAAGCTAGGGACAAACAGGGGTCCAGGAGTATACCCCCGCGACAGCACAAGAAAAAAAGGACTACACTGAAGAGAGGGTACAGAGACGCAAGGGGAAACGAGAGGAAATGAGAAAAGGGCGGGACCCAACACAGGGGGAAAGGGCAAACCCACCCCCAGAATCTCCCACCAAAAAAATCCAACCGCGACATTCCCCCGCCTGAGCAACCATACTACAAACCCACTCACGTTCCCTCTGCCACCAACCCCCCAACAAAAACCTCACCCCAAAAAGCTGTCCCCTTTTGGGCATTCTGACCCCACCCCCATCAACCAAAACCCCACCAACACCCCAGCCCCCTTAGGCCCCCACAAGGCTCTCGTCCCCCCAAACCCCAAATTCTTGCTTACCACAATGATAAAAAGAAAATAAAATTTGGTACACAAAAGCAGATGGAATAATGAATAAAATGAGGATGGAACAAGAATCAGTGAAAAATCCCCAGCATCTAGCAGTCACAGAAACAAAACTCGCTGAAAAAATAACAACACAAATCTTCCCCAAAAGGGATATCAATCCTGGGGAAAGAGGGGGAGGGGGGTTGCATGCTCATAAAACACCCATGGGGGTTTGAGGGAAAAGGAAGGCATGGACAGTTGGGGAAAGAACTACATTTAGGGACAATTCAGCTGGAAAAATAAAATAGTTTGGGGTGATGTAAACCCACCACAGAATGCAGGAGGGCCCAAAGAGGGGTACGAAGAAAAAACAGGGGGAGGGGGCACAGGGTGGGCGGAAGAAGATCACCGAGCAAGCAAAGTTACTGGTATGGGCGATTTTAACCCCAGGGGGTGACTGGGAAAAAAGGAGCCAATGGGGTCCCCAAACATGGAGAGCCAAAAATGGATGTGGTACTTGAAAATTCATGCATCAAAAATGTCGGGGACACAAAAAGAAGAGAGGGGGGGATGACCAGCAAAACTGGATCTTGTGTTCACCTGAGCATTCAGGGCTTGAAGACTCACTTACAGAGGCCCCTTGGAGCTAGCGATCACGTGGTTCTGAGTTTTTTTATATAGAAAAGTTACAAAATGGAGAAGGTAACAGGAACTGAAGGGGGGCAGGCCAAAATATAAAAGGGGGGCTACACAGGTATGAGAAACTTTCCTGCAGGGGTTCAGGGGGACAGAGAAATGGTAGGAAAATCAGTAAAGGATGATGGAATATGTGGGAAAAAAGTGAAGGGGGCAGGGAAAAATTTTGTTCCAAGGGAAACAGAAATAATAGGGAAAACCCAAAAAGGTCCCTGGTTTACCCCAAGGGAGGGAGGCAAAAACTAAGTGCAACAAAATGGAAAAAGGGACAGGAGGGATGGCCCAGGAAAAAGGGGATTAGTAGAAGAGCCAGAAACGGGATGCACAATAAGGAGGGGGGCCCAGCGACAGATGAAAACGACATGCATGAAAGCAAATCTGACCCGAAACGCTGTATAGCCACATTAGGAGGGGAAAACAACAGTCAAGGACCGGTGAAAGGGTGAGGGAAAAAAGGTGGGGGAATCCCCAAAAAAGATCAAGGGTATGGAGGACTCAACCAAAATTTAAGGGAAAATTTACATAGAACGGAAGGGCTCTGGGGGGCGACCAGATGGGGACACCAGCAAGGAATACACAACAAATGTTGGACGACTACAACAGATGAGGGGGAGGTGAAGAAATGCTAAGGGGCATCGATACCTCAAAAGGGAATGGGACGAAAAAACATTCCCCCGGGTCCTTAAGGGGGACAGATATGTTGGGCGTGCCACTTACCACAATCTTCAAAAATCCCCCGAAAATGGGGGAACACCTAGTATGGAATCGCAAAAGTAGTTCCATTTTTAAAAAAAGAGACAGAAAAGAGGCATTGACGTGTATAGTATGCAAAATTATGGAGAAGATTATCAGAAGGAGAATGGTGGGGCACCTGGAACTGAACAAGAGTATAAATGCCAACCAGCACGGATTCATAGAAGGCAAATCCTGTGTCACAAACCTTCTGGAGTTTTATGATAAAATAACAGAAGTAAGACACGAGAGAGAGGGGTGGGTTGATTGCATCTTCTTGGACTGCAAGAAGGCCTTTGACACAGTTCCTCACAAGAGATTAGTGCAGAAGCTAGAGCATCAGGCGCATATAACAGGAAGGGCACTGCAATGGATCAGAGAATACCCGACAGGGAGGCAACAACGAGTCATGGTACGTAATGATGTATCACAGTGGGCACCTGTGATGAGCGGGGTCCCACAGGGGTCAGTCCTAGGACCAGTGCTTTTTTTGGTATATGTGAACGACATGATGGAAGGGTTAGACTCAGAAGTGTCCCTGTTTGCAGATGTGAAGTTAATGAGGAGAATTAAATCTGATGAGGACCAGGCAGGACTTCAGAGAGACCTGGACAGACTGGACACCTGGTCCAGCAAATGGCTTTTCGAATTTAATCCTGCCAAATGCAAAGTCATGAAGATAGGGGAAGGGCACAGAAGACCACAGACAGAGTATAGGCTAGGTGGCCAAAGACTGCAAATCTCACTCAAGGAGAAAGATCTTGGGGTGAGTATAACACCGAGCATGTCTCCGGAAGCACACATCAATCAGATAACTGCTGCAGCATATGGGCGCCTGGCAAACCTGAGAACAGCATTCCGATACCTTAGTAAGGAATTGTTCAAGACACTGTACACCGTGTATGTCAGGCCCATACTGGAGTATGCAGCACCTGTTTGGAACCCGCACTTGATAAAGC
Organism: Cherax quadricarinatus; assembly: GCF_026875155.1. Classification (NCBI taxonomy): domain Eukaryota; kingdom Metazoa; phylum Arthropoda; class Malacostraca; order Decapoda; family Parastacidae; genus Cherax; species Cherax quadricarinatus. Next base: position 17,823,152 of record NC_069409.1, read on the forward strand.
ACATCAAGAAACTAGAAAAAGTACAAAGGTTTGCCACAAGGTTAGTTCCAGAGCTAAGGGGAATGTCCTATGAAGAAAGATTAAGGGAAATCGGCCTGACGACACTGGAGGACAGCAGGGTCAGGGGAGACATAACGACATATAAAATACTCCGTGGAATAGACAAGGTGGACAAAGACAGGATGTTCCAGGGAGGGGACACAGAAACAAGAGGCTACAATTGGAAGTTGAAGACACAAATGAGTCAGAGAGATATTAGGAAGTATTTCTTCAGTCATAGAGTTGTAAGGCAGTGGAATAGCCTAGAAAATGACGTAGTGGAGGCAGGAACCATACACAGTTTTAAGACGAGGTTTGATAAAGCTCATGGAGCGGGGAAAGAGAGGGCCCAGTAGCAACCGGTGAAGAGGCGGGGCCAGAAGCTAAGACTCGACCCCTGCAACCACAAATAGGTAAGTGCAAATAGGTGAGGCGAGTACATAACAAATAAGTGGGAGGAGTGGCACGAAAGAGTCAGAGGCATCACCGGACATCATAGCTCTCACAGAAATCAAGCTTACAGTTATGATAACAGATGCCATCTTTCCAACGGGATACCAGATCCTGAGGAAAGACAGAGGGAACAGGGGAGGGTGGAGGAGTGGCACTGCTGATCAAAAACCGATGGAATTTTGATGAACTGGAGAGGAGACAGCGGAGAAGTGATTACATAGTGGGAACACTTCACTCGGGAGGTTCCAAGGTGGTAATTGCAGTGATGTATAACCCACCACAGAACAGCAGGAGACCAAGGCAAGAGTATGACGAGAGCAATAGAGCGATGGTTGACACACTGGCTGCAGTGGCCAGAAGAGCTCATGCATGCAGGGCAAAGCTCCTGATCATGGGTGACTTTAACCACAAGGAGATCGATTGGGAAAACTTGGAGCCACATGGGGGCCAAGATACATGGAGGGCTAAGATGATGGAGGTGGTACTGGAAAACTTCAAGTACCAACACGTAATGGACACTACAAGAGAGAGAGGAGAGGATGAACCAGCAAGACTGGACTTAGTATTCACCTTGAGTAGTGCAGATATTGAGGGCATCACATACGAAAGACCCCTTGGGGCCAGCGATCATGTGGTTTTAAGCTTCGAATACACAGTAGAGCTACAAATGGAGGGGGAAGCAGGAAGGCCAGGACGAATGAAGCCAAACTACAAGAAAGGGAACTGCATGGGAATGAGGAACTTCCTGAACGGGGTTCAGTGGGACAGAACTGGCAGGGAAGCCAGTTAATGAGATTATGGAACATGTAGCAACAATGTGCAAGGAGGCTGAGGAGAGGTTTGTACCCAAGGGTAACAGGAATAATGAAAAAGCCAGGATGAGCCCACGGTTCACCCAAAGGTGCAGGGAGGCAAAAACCAAGCGTGCTAGGGAATATAAGAAATATAGAAGACAAAGGACCCAGGAGAATAAGGAGAGTAGTCGTAGAGCCAGAAACGAATATGCACAGATAAGAAGGGAGGCCCAACGACAATTTGAAAACAACATAGCAGCGAAAGCCAAATCTGAACCGAAACTGTTACAGCCACATCAGGAGGAAAACAACAGTCAAGGACCAGGTAACCAGGCTAAGGAAGGAAGGAAGGAAGGAAGGAAGGAAGGAGAGACAAGAAATGACCGTGAAGTATGCGAGGAACTCGACAAGAGATTCAAAGAAGTGTTCACAGAGAAGACAGAAGGGGCTCCAGAAAGACGGAGAGGTGGGGGGGACCACCAAGTGCTGGACACAGTGCACACAACCGAGGAAGAAGTGAAGAGGCTTCTGAGTGAGCTAGATACCTCAAAGGCAATGGGGCCAGATAACATCTCCCCATGGGTCCTGAGAGAGGGAGCAGAGGTGCTATATCTACCCCTAACAGCAATATTCAATATATCTATCGAAACAGGGAGATTGCCTGAGGCATGGAAGACATGTATAGTATGCAAAATCATGGAGAAGATTATCAGGAGAAGAGTGGTGGAACACCTAGAAAGGAATGATCTCATCAACAGCAGCCAACATGGTTTCAGGGACGGGAAATCCTGTGTCACAAACCTACTGGAGTTGTATGACATGGTGACAACAGTAAGACAAGAGAGAGAGAGGGGTAGGTGGATTTCATATTCTTGGACTGCAAGAAGGCGTTTGACACAGTTCCACACAAGAGATTAGTGCAAAAACTGGAGGACCAAGCAGGGATAACAGGGAAGGCACCACAGTGGATCAGGGAATACTTGTCAGGAAGACAGCAGCGAGTCATGGTACGTGGCGAGGTGTCAGTGGGCACCTGTGACCAGCGGGGTCCCACAGGGGTCAGTCCTAGGACCAGTGCTGTTTCTGGTATTTGTGAACGACATGACGGAAGGAATAGACTCCGAGGTGTCCCTGTTTGCAGATGACGTGAAGTTGATGAGAAGAATTCACTCGATAGAAGACCAGGCAGAACTACAAAGGGATCTACACAGGCTGCAGACCTGGCCCAGCATTTGGCTCCTGGAGTTCAATCCCACCAAGTGCAAAGTCATGAAGATTGGGGAAGGGTAAAGAAGACCGCAGACGGAGTACAGTCTAGGGGGCCAGAGATTACAAACCTCACTCAAGGAAAAAGATCTTGGTGTGCGTATAACACCAGGCACATCTCCTGAAGCGCACATCAACCAAATAACTGCTGCAGCATATGGGCGCCTAGCAAACCTCTGAACACCATTCCGACATCTTAATAAGGAATCGTTCAGGACCCTGTACACCGTGTACGTTAGGCCCATATTGGAGTATGCGGCACCAGTTTTGAACCCACACCTAGCCAAGCACGTAAAGAAACTAGAGAAAGTGCAAAGGTTTGCAACAAGACTAGTCCCAGAGCTGAAAGGTATGTCCTACGAGGAGAGGTTAAGGGAAATCAACCTGACGACACTGGAGGACAGGAGAGATAGGAGGGACATGATAACGACATACAAAATACCGAGAGGAATTGACAAGGTGGACAAAGACAGGATGTTCCAGAGATTGGGACACAGTAACAAGGGGACACAAAAAAGTTGGAAGTTTTTAGAAAAACAGAATGAATCCAACAGGGATGTTAAGGAGGTATTTCTCAGCCAGGGGAGTAGTCCAGGAAGTGGAAATGTTTGGAAACACACAAACACACACAGGACCATTCACACACAAGCTTACAGCACAGAAGATAAACTCCACGCACACAGGAACAGACCTACCATACACAACCAGACACAACACAGGCCACAGCTCGGACACGACCCCAGCAAACCTCAACAGTGAGTACACACACCACAACACACACACCACAGGCTAGACTTTAAATAATTAAAAGAACCCTAACGGAAAGAAGTTACTTCGTCTTGACTTTTTTTTTAAGGTTATCCTAGGTAATTTAACACATGTTCCTACGTATGATAATTGTGGTCGCCTAAATTCGTGTAACTACTCTTATGTGTACGTGTACTTAGTTATGCACAACCTTCACTTTATCCCGACTAACAATGTTTTCATCTCTCAGAGAGCCCTCAGAGACTCTGCAGCAGTGGAGGGAGGGAGTACGGGCGACCCCGAGGATAAGCCTCCTAGTTATGACGCTATCCTCACCTCTGATGGTCTTCCACCTGACTACTATTCCATTCTCTCCGAGAAACCCCCTAAGTAAGTCCTCGCTAAGCTCTGCACATTATTCCTGTGTTTCCTCACAGCTTAGTTTAACTACTAAGGTTTTGTTTTGTTAAGTATTCATGCCTAGTCAGAACATAGATTTCACTATTTTTTTTTTACCCCACTTCTTTGGTTTTAGTGTAATGTGAAATATATTAACGACTCGTTAATAAGAAGGTCCAGGAATGATGTTTCCTCCTCTTTAATTATATTTGACGGAATGATATAAACACACAACTCAGATATCACTTATGGGACTGAATTTAGTCCTTTTTCACTTCTGAAATTACATTTGTGCAACAGCAGAAAATCAGAATTCAAGACTGGTCTTTTACTCTTTAATCTCTTCACTCTCAGTTAGAGGGAAAGTTATTCCTGGATTCTAGCCCATTTTTTGCTTGCATTCGTAATTAATACTATTATTGTTTAACCTTTTCATATCAGAACACATTTTGTATTGCAGAGGCCATACCTCTAAATATTGCCTAATAAATAGTGGCATTAATTAGAAATATCTGGTGACACGAATGATTTGGGCATAGAAATTTGAGTAAGCACATTTTTAATATAATTTAATTGTTGGTTTTTAATTAACGGGTCTTGCACCAGTACGAAACATGAACAGTGTCAAAAAGAGCGAGTTATGAAAATTATTCATGGGAGATTATTCAGTAAAAACGCCAAATATCATAATTGGCAAAATCTGAGTGCCACAAATTTGAATGAGTTTTTAATTGCTCAATTTTAGCAAAGTTATGTTACATAAAGTTTTGGTGCAATTTAAAAATTTCATGCCATATTAATTCATTATATTTAAATTAAGGAAATGCATTTTTTAAGAGCGTTCAGCTTGTTTGAGCAGCTTGGCTTGTTAGGCACGATATTATATATATATATATATATATATATATATATATATATATATATATATATATATATATAAAATAAATATATATATGTATTTTATGTTGGACATATTTCATCCCAAATTTATGATTGAACTATTCCGCCCTTTTATAATTAAATTGCAAAGTTGTTATTTGGTCCGTGTTTATACAGTGTTGTTAATTACCACTTTTTTTCCCCCCAGGTACGAGGAGATTGCAAATCGTATCATAACCACCACAACAGTTGCTGATGCAAGTTCCAATAGTTCAGATACAGACTCCAATAATTCCATTGCTATTATATCTGGGGCCTCGCCTTCAACGGAAGTGACATCATTTAGCAGTGTAGGTGTAGAAAGCCTACCACAGGTGTTTCATTCAAAAACAGTTACCAATGATGATGAGTTAAACTCGTTCGCTCAAGTTACTAGCAACAACATAGATGAAAGAGAGGCTACAAGGCAAGGTGAAATTAACCAAGAAACATCAAGTGAAACACGTCAGGAAGCATTAGGTGAAATATCTCAAGAAACGCTTGGTGACGTGCATCCAGAAGTATTAAGTGAAACACAAGAAGCATTAGGAATACGTCAAGAAACAGGAGAATCACATCAAGAAATCCTAGGAGAAACTGATCAAGAACGGCAAGATGAAAGAATTAAAGAAACAAGCCAAAAAAGAGACGGCAGAAGATCGGGAACCGATAATAATTCTATCAGTAGACAAAGTTCACAAGGCAGTTTGCAAACTATCAGTGAATCATAGTCACGATAACCAATTATTAATGAATATCCCTCTAAAATTTGTGCCAAGTTACTGGAATTTTTCTCGTGATGAGAAACCTACTTTTATATTTAATTGTTCCTTGGTATTTCATGTGTGCTTAATACACATTTTAAACCATAAACTGATTACTCTATGGTCATTTAATTTTTTAAATTACCAGAAAACTAGTCTCGCGATTAATTTGTTAACACAGGAGTGATTTATCCTTAATGCATTATAAACATTGAAATTAATGTTTTTACAACTTAGTCATTTTGCTTCAGCTAAGCGCTTATATTTCAGTTCAATGTACGTGTGATTTATGAATAAATTAATATTTAATTTCTTAATTTGATTGTAAAGCTACATTTTTTTTACTGTTGAAACATTTGCTTCAGCAGTCTATTTAAGATTTTTACACTTTCTGAAATATAGTGTATGTTCAATGTTACTTTGAAAGTATGGAGGATTTTGTTACATTTTAAGTAATGCAGTACTGAGTGGCCCAGAAACCATACTATATTAATTTGCATCTCATTAGGCTTGACAAACTTTATTTCATTGATGAGTTGCTTTTGAACGAAGTTTGTTTTTGGTGTGTTGATAACTAATAATGGTTCATGCTGGCTTGCAAAAGTAAATTAAATTCAAGATGCTAAATTGAAATTTTAGTAATTAATCTTTATCTGCATTGACACTTTGGCTGATACAAGCTTCCTTTGCACTTTTATTATAGAATAGGTTACCAAAGGCAAAATTGCCCATTTATTAATGTTTGTTTATATACAAAATGTTCATGTTACTGAGACAAAATATTTTACAAAACAGAATTCAATTTTTTAAACACTTAGTGCAATGAAAAATGTAAACTTTCATAGACAAACCGCATACCACACCTAAAACATTGGTAGAAGGCTGAGGCTTGGTGCTTATATTATTACTAATGTTTTCGAGAAATGCTGAATTCGTAGAGGATCATGCAGAGGATCATGTAGAGGATCTTGTCAGCATCAAGAACCCTTCCTGAAGGGTTTGGATAAAGAAAGTTAGTTGTGGCACGATGCTTAGAATATTAAGAGAAGGTTGAAGTTTATAATTATGAAGTTTTTTCAGTGGCAAAAGTTTGCTTTAGTGTAACAAAGGGCAAAGGTTTGCTTTAATTTAACCTCTGAGACAGTTTTGAATCTGAAAGTATAATATTCAGGAAAAGCTACATAAGGGTTAGTGAACAATACGGCTAAATTATGAAAAGTGCAATGTAAAGTAAATATGAATGTGGTCTGAAAATCATTAGAGAAATTAGTATGAGACAAGACCCCACTGCTGAATATCACAGTTAGTGAAGAAACAGAAAATGAGCCATCTACAGCAAGAAAAATAAGCAGAAAGGAAGCTCAAAATTAATTTTCATTGGAAAGGTGGATGAAACCACAGATAGTTATACTCTACCCCTATCAAAAGCATTGAATATATCTAGGGCTCTGTCAAATAATTTACCAAAATATCTAAGCAAATTTAAAAAGCAGTTGTGTGGCTAAAGATGAAATACTTAAGAAATGTCGTTAAGAACAGATTCGAATATCGTTCGTCTGAAATATTTACTAGGATTGGAATGCTTTTCATTCGTCAAGACAGGTTGAACCAAAGCATGTTTCCAAAAAATAAAGGTTTAGAGGACAAGATAGTCAAGTCAGTATAAGTGTAAGCTCTGAGGCACATTTCCTTAACACATGAGAAGACACACACCCTCTGGGTCATACACTTTCTTGCAATGATACATATCGATATGGACTGTACCTACAGTTTTCTGCAGGTTGTGATACTCGCACTAGGTTAAGGTTTGTGCTCTTTATGTGATAATCATTTTATAATAAAAATTAATATTTTTATAGTAAGAATTAGTATTTCTTATCCCATTATAAAATAAGACTTGTTTCTCATTGGCCTTTTATTTTTTATCTTAGACTATAAGTTCACAAAACATTTCCAAAGACAGAAAATCTAAAAACAGCAATTACTTTAAAATAAATATATGCGACAAGGAATCGCATGAATTCCTCTAAAAATTTGGTAAAAAAAAAAAGCTTAATCACTGTCATCAAACCTCTTCAAGGGGGGAAAGGGACTCCTTGCAGTGGTGACAAGGCTCTTGGTCTGAGGAATTGGACCCTTCTGTCTTCTTCCTCCGATCGAACCTAATTACCTCCCATTCCCCTCTTCAAGGGGGGCTCCTTGGCGTGGTGAAGAGGCTCTTGGTCTGAGGAATTAGACCTGTTGGTCTCCTTCCTCAGATCGAACCTAATTACCTCCAGTTCCCCCTTCCCTATCCCATCCTCTCTTTCCCCTTTCCTCCTTCTTCCCCCATCCCTCCCTTATTCCCTTCCTCTTTTTGGCCATTGGGATTCTTCCCACAGGCCTACTGGTTTATAGGTAGGGGGAAGGGTACTGGGGTCAATCCCATTCCATTGAGGTTCTTGGCGGTGGTGTAGTTTGCCATGGAATCTGGATCATCTGGGGATATCCCATTCCCTCTCCGGTCTTCCAGGGGGTGGCTTTGGGTGTCTTTCGGGCGATGGGTGTATCTCTGGAGGCCGCCTTTCAGATTCCGAGGGTGGTGGCCAAAGGAGGTATGCTTTGTGGCAGATATCCGGCCACCCTCTCTTTTGTCCACCGAGGTAGCTCGGTAGATGTGAGGTTGCTCTCCTGGATTGCTGGTTTACTGGCATGAAGGGTAAGGTATGGCTCGGGTTCCATGCCGCATCTGCACTACTTGCGGTGTTGAGGTCCTCTTGGGTGCAGAGGGTGATTTCCAGCCCTTTCATTCCTCCTAGGAACTATTACTCCCCCTTTTTCTTTTTTTTTGTTTTTATTTTCTTTTCTTTCTTTTTTTCTAAAAAAACAAAAAGAAAGAAGTAACCTAACCATGGAAGCCCTAGTCTATGAACCTGCTACCCCCGGGCCCCTTACTGATACTGCACCCCGTTCTGACCCTGCCTCATTTTTTGACCACTCTTTGGACACTCCTGATGCCCCTGTACCTCTTGCTGGTGCTGTTTCATCACCAGCTTCAGGTACTGGGGTCTCGACTGACTCCTCCAATTCATCTGACCTCTGCCCTCCTTTGACTATGTTTCCAGCCTCTCCCTCTACAGTGCGGCAATTTTCGAATTGCCAGCCTGTCCCACGTCGGACCAACTCTGGTCCCGCTTCTGAATGCCAACAACAATCTCCTGATGATGTTACTTTGTTACCTTCCCATTTTACTCGGAAAAGACCAACACGTCATGCACTCCCTCTCCATGCTCAGTTTCGGACCATACAATGGACTAAATTCTTTACTTTAAGACTGACTTCCTCTTCAAGGGGGGCTCCTTGGCGTGGTGAAGAGGCTCTTGGTCTGAGGAATTAGACCTGTCGGTCTTCTTCCTCAGACCGAACCTAATTACCCCCCAATCTCCCCTCCCCTATCCCATCCTCCCCATCCTCCCCTTTTTCTTTTCCTCCTCCCCACCCTCCCTTTTGCCCTTCCTCTTTTTGTCCTTTGGGATTTCTCCCACAGGCGCGCTAGTTCCTAGGTAGGGGAAAGGATACCGGGGTCCATCCCATTCCATTGAGGTTCTTAGCGGTGGCGTAGTTTGCCGTGGAATCGGATCACCTGGGGATGCCCCCGATCCCTCTCCGCATCCCGGAGTAGCTTTGGGTGTCTTTCGGGCGACGAGTGTATCTCGGGAAGCCACTTTTCGGACTCCAGGGTGGTGGCCGAAGGAGGTATGCTTGTGGCGGATATCCGGCCCCCCCTCTCTTTTGTCCACCGAGGTAGCTCGGCAGATGTGAGGTTGCTATCCCAGATTGTTAGTTTACTAGCATGAGGGGTAGGGTATGGCACGGGTTCCATGCTGCATCTGCGCTACTTGCGGTGCTGAGGTCCTCTTGGGCGCGGAGGGAGATTTCTGGCCCTTTCATTCCTCCTAGGAACTATCCCTCCCCGGTCCCCCCTTTTTTTATTTTTTTTTTATTTTTATTTTCTTTTCTTTTTTTTTCTTAAAAACAAAAAGAAAGAAGTAACCTAACCATGGCAGCCCTAGTCCATGAACCTAATACCCCCGGGCCCCTTCTTGATACCGCACCCCGTTCTGACCCTGCCTCGTCTTTGGACCACTCTTCAGACATTCCTCATGCCTCTGTACCTATTGCCGGTGCTGTTTCCTCACCCGCTTCAGGTACTGAGGCCTCGACTGACTCCTTCGATTTATCGGACCTTCGCTCTCCTCTGACTATCCCCTCAGGGAAGGTTCCTTGATGTTGGCGAGGGGCTCTTGATTTAGGGAATTGGATCTGTGCTCCAGTTCCCCGAATTAAGCCTGAATGCCTTCCACATCCCTCCCAGGCGCTGTATAATCCTACGGGTTTAGCGCTTCCCCCTGATTATAATAATAATCTCCTCTGACTATGCTTCCGGCCTCTTCCTCTACGGTGCGGCAATTTTCAAATCGCCGACCCGTTCCACGTCGGACCAACTCTGGTCCCACGCCTAAACGCCAACGACAATTACCTGCTGATGATACTTCTCCACCTTCTCGTTCTTCTCAGAAACGATCGACACGTCCTTCACTACCTTTCCATGCTCAGTTTCAGACTGAACAATGGACTAAATTCTTCACTTTACGCCCCGATTCCTCTCTGCCTATCTTTCTGACCATAGAAATTGGCAAGGCACTCCTACGCCATGTTGGTAAAGATATTTCTTTTCTTTGCTCTTAAGAGCGGTATGCGCATCATTACCGTACAGAATGCTACCCAGGCTCGTGAGCTCTCTCGTCTTTCCCATATCGATACTGTTCCTGTCACTCTTGAAAAACATCATTCCCTCAATTCTTGTAGTGGTACCGTCATTCTGCCCCATACCATAGTTCAACAAAATTTTCCCAGACATGTGGCACTGATATTCTTGAACAGCGGGGAACTCCAAGATCTCCCAATCCTCAAGGTAGACACTTACGTTCTTCCTGCCCATGGGCGGAGACGATACCCTAGCAATGTGGCTCGTTTAATTTTTTGACAGCCGAGAACTCCCATCCTAAAGTTTATATAGCAGGACATGGGTTTTACAAGTCGAAAGGTGATCCCTACACCACAACAGTGTAGAAATTGCTGGCGATTTGGCCATCCAGCGAAATATTGCAGATCTATCGCCGAATGCCCAGTCTGGGGTGCCGATGACCATTCTAACGTCTTGCAATCGATCTCCCTCTTGCCTTAACTGTCATGAGGCTCCCCCTTTCGTACTCTCCCGTTGTCAAGTCTTTTAAACGAGCGGGAAATTCGTTACCTCAAAGAGACAGAAGGTCTCCCTTATGCCATGGCAGTTCTCATCTCCGCCTCAAGGGAGACTCCCACGTGTTTCTTATTCCCGTGTTTCAAAACGTCCCCCCCCCCACTTCTGGTATCCCATCTTCTACACCCACCTTGTGGTTACCTCTCCCATAATCACTCCTGTATTTTAACCCTTTTTGGGCTGTCCTCGGCTCAGACGTCCCTACTTCAATGCCTCAGTCTAATCTCGCTTCTTCGGGGTTCTCTCTCACAAGCCTCAGTATCGACGAGACCTCGTACGACACCTTCCAATCGTCCCTCTACTTCTCAAAAGTCAAAAAAAAGGGCTGTTAACACCCCCCTACCCCTCTTCCACCTCCCCATTTTACCCTCCCTGTCTCTGTCCTGGTTCTTTTCCCCCCTCACTGGCCTCAGTTTTCAAGTGTAGAGGTTCACCCTCCTCCTCGTACTATACCTTCCCCCCCTGTTCCCCCCAAATTTCTTCCTCTTCTGCCACCTCCCAGGTTCCTGCCTTTCTGTCCCCTCCCACGCTTCTCCAGTTCCCTCCACCCCTTTTGCCCCCCCCTACCTTGGTACAGTCCAATACAGTTCCAAATCTTTACTCATCCTCCCCCTACCATTCCCAGTTTTGTCTCCATACGACGTCTCTGATTCCGAAACACTTGAAGCAATCTCTGAATATATTGCAGAGACCAAACCATCAATGTACATGACCACCTTCCGCTCTTTCTCTCTCTCTGCTCCATCTGCGCAACTCCTTTCTTCACAGCGCACCGTTCCTTGCTGCTTGAACGTTTTCCCCTGCCTCCGCATGTGGACTTTTTTAACCCCTCTAGTCCGTAGGAACCCTTACCTACGATTTCAATATCTTTATCATTGCCAATCATGGCCTATTTACAGTGAATATACCGGCACTCAGGGGTAATCGGGGTGAGCTTCAGATGTTACTCCCCAGTTTGCCCCTGTTGGTGGGTTTTCTTACAGGAACCAAAAATTACACTCTGCTGTTATTTCTCACATCTCAGGCATAATTTATTGTATTCTTCAGATCCTTTTCCTGATGGGGCCTTTAATGAAAGTGCCCTTCTACGCACTGATATTCCGTACCATCAGCTATTTGTCCATACTTCGCTGCATTACACACAGCCCATATCCACTTGCATAGGTGGTAATAGCTCTGTTCTTTATATCTCTCTCCTTTCGGGCATTATCTTATTCCGGATTTTGCCTTCTTGTTCGCATTCCGCCACCGATTCTGTTACTTGGTGATTTTAATGCCCACCATTTCCTCTGGGGGGGGGGTCTCACTGTGATTCCCGTGGAATTCAGTTAGAGGCTTTTCTTGCCACCCACCCCCTCCATGTTTTTAAATACAGGTACTCGCACCCATTTTGATCCTCGGACTCATACTCTCTCTTGCATCGATCTCTCAGTCTGCTCTTCCCCGCTGCATTAGACTTCACTTGGTCTGTTCTCCCGGACTTACATGACAGTGATCATTTCCCAATCATTCTTACTTCCCCCTTTATATTTCGCCACCTCTTCGCACCCCACGCTGGCAATTTTAATCGGGCAAATTGGAACCTTTACTCCACACCTAACTGTTTTTAAAAAGGTTCCTTCTTTGTCCTCCATCGATGAGCTTTTACACCTCTTCTCGTCCTCCGTTTTCACCACAGCTTCTCATTCTATACCCCTAAACTTCGAGCAGGCATTCTCAGAAATGCGTGCCTTGGTGGTCTTCCTGCTTGTGCTCGTGCATACGTTTGAAACGCGCTGCATGGGGGAGGTACCGTACAATAGAACCACAGAGCGACTCCTTGATTTTAAACAGAAGCGTGCGATCGCTCGCCGTGTCATCCGTGATGCTAAACGCACTTGCTGGCGAGATTATGTCTCCACCATCACCTCAGCTTCCTTTATGAGTGCAGTCTGGAAAACTGAGTGGTAAATATTCTCCTGACCCGGCTCCTGTTCTGCGGGTTGCCGGTGTTGATATAGCAACCCCCTAGATGTTGCCAATGAAAAATTTGGCAATCATCTGGGCCGTATTTCTCAGGGGTCCATCTATGACCCTCATTTCTTTCCTCAAAGTCTGCCAGAGAGTTAGCACCCTTGGACTTTTCTTCTCTCAGAGAAGAACAGTATAATGTGCCTTTTACACTTCAAGAACTGGAGGCAACACTCTCAGCTTGTCGATCATCGGCAGCTGGGCCCGACGACATTCATATTCATATGCTACAACATTTACATCAGTCAGCCCTTGCAATCCTATTACGCCTTTACAATCTTATTTGGTCACAAGGAGTTTCTTCCACAGCGTGGAAATCCGCCATTGTTCTCCCTTTCCGCAAACCGGCACTACGGGACATGAAACCTCCACTATCGTCCCATTGCCCCTTACCAGTGCAGTTTGCAAAGTAATGGAACGCCTAGTAAATAGACGTTTAGTGTGGTATTTAGAGACACACAACAGTCTCTCCACTCGTCAATATGGCTTTCGAAGGGACGTTCTACCATAGACCCCTTACAAACGCTTGGATACGTATGTTCGTAATGCCTTTGCGAATAACCACTCAGTTTTGCCATATATTTTGACCTTGAGAAGGTATATGACACAACTTGGAGGTATAATATTTTAGCCCAAGCCCACCCCTTGGGCCTTCGAGGCAATCTCCCATCCTTCCTTAAGAACTTTTAACTACAGGCATTTTCGTGTTCGGGTTAATAATGTGCTCTCCCCGGACTTCATCCAAGCTGAAGGTGTCCCCCAGGGATGTGTTCTGAGCACAACACTTTTTCTCCTTGCTATTAAGGGTTTTGGCCTCTAGTCTTCCATCAAATATTTGGTCATCACTCTATGTTGATGACTTCGTATTGCCTGTGCAGGCGCTGACTGTCACCTCATTACAGTTTCTCCCCAAACACGCAGCCCGACCGTGTTTCCAATTGGGCTACCACACGCGGGTTTAAATTATCCAGCACTAAAACCCACCAAATCACTTTCACTAGACGCTCTGTCATCTCCGATCATCCTTTGTACCTCTATGGCTTCCATATCCCTGAACGTGATACAAGTTTCTGGGCCTCCTCTTTGATCGTAGGTTTATCCTGGAAACCTCACATTACCTCTCTGAAGGCAACTTGTCACACCCCCGGCTGAACCTTCTTAAACCCTTGCTCATCTTTCAGGGGGAGCTGATCGTCGAACCCTCCTTCACCTACATTCCACCCTTATTTTATCAAAACTTGATTATGGTGACCAGATCTATTCAGCGGCATCTCCTGCTACTCTCTCTAGCCTTAACCCCATTCATCACCAAGGATTACGTTTATGCCTTGATGCTTTTCGCTCTTCCCCTGTCGAGAGCCTCTATGCAGAAGCGAACATTCCATCCTTATCCGATCGCCGTGTTTCCCATTGCCTGCACTACTATGTACGCTCTCATGATCTCCGCAATCCTTCCATTTATAGAATGGTCACTGATATTAGTAGACATTCTTTTTTTGTTCGCCGCCCCTGTTTACTCCGTCCCCTTTTCTCTTCGCCTTCATTCGCTCTTGTCTTCTCTTCAACTACCACCTTTCTATGTACATGTAGATCTCACTTTTCCCTAACCCCCCGGGAAGTTCCAGCTGTTCGAGTCTGTTCTTTCTCCCTCCCTTGCTCGAAAGCCCAACTGTCTACGGTCGCTTCCCCCTCCCCTTTTTCTTGACCCCTTTCACTCTCATTCTCATGCCCTTGCTGTGCACACAGATGGCCTTAAGTCTTCGACGCGTAGGATTCGCAGCAGTGTTTCCGGACAGTGTCGTACAAGGGCATTTACTCTCTTCGGCTAGTATTTTTACTGCTGAATTTATGCCATCCTTACAGCACTTATCCGTATTGCATCTATGCCTGTGTCATCATTTGTGGTTGTCTCAGACTCCCTTAGTGCTTTACAGGCTATACAAAAATTTGATACACCTCACCCCTTAGTCCTCCGTATCCAACTTTGGCTATGCCGCATCTTTACCAAGCATAAATACATTGTTTTTTGTTGGGTCCCTGGTCATGTTGACGTACAGGGCAATGAACAGGCAGACACTGCTGCGCGGTCAGCAGTACATGACCTACCAGTTTCTTATAGAGGTATTCCATTTATGGACTATTTTGCTGCAATATCTTCCCACCTTCACACCCGTTGGCAACAACGTTGGTCTACTATGCTCGGCAACAAACTTCAATCTATTAAACCGAGTATAGGTTACTGGCCGTCTTCTTATCACCAGTGTCGAGGTTGGGAGACTACTCTCTCCCGTCTTCGCATTGGCCATACTCGTCTTACTCATGGATATCTCATAGAGAGGCGTCTTGCTCCTCTCTGTGAGAATTGCCAAGCTCCATTATCAGTCAGCCACATTCTGTTGGACTGCCCACTTTATCAACGAGCACGCAGAATTTATCTCTGTCGTCGTCTTCGCTCCGCTGCTCTCTCTTTACCTTCCCTTCTCACTGATGGACCCACCTTTCATCCGGACTCTCTCATTGACTTTTTGACAACAACTGACTTACTTCACAAATTCTGATACCTTCAGCCCTTTCTACTTCAATCTCTTGCTACCCTCTACCCCCGTACTATCCCCTGCCCCGCTGTTTTCTGTAACCTGCTGATCATCCCCCCTCCCTCCTGCCATCCAATACCCTCACTTCCTTCCCTACCCTGCAGCGCTGTATAGCCCTTGTGGCTTAGCGCTTCTTTTTGATTATAATAATAATAATAAGACTGACTTCTTCTATTGCCTGTCTTCCTGACCATAGTATTGGCAAAGCACTCCTGTGCCATGTTGGTAGAGATATTTCATTTCATGCTCTCAAGAGTAGTATGTGATCATCACTGTCCAGAATGCTACCCTAGCTCATGATCTTTTTCTCCTTTGGCATATCAATACTATTCCTATCACTATTGAAAAACATTCTCTCAATTCTTGTAGTGGTACTGTCATTCTGCCCCATACCATAGTCCAACAGAATTTCCAGACATGTGGCAAGGACATTCTTGAACAGCTGGAACTCCAGGATCTCCCAATCCTCAAAGTAGACACTTATGTCCTTCCTTCCCACGGGCGGAGACGATACCCTTGCAGTGCGGCTCGATTAACTTTTGACAGCCGTGAACTCCCGTCCACTGTTTGTCGCAGGACATCGGTTACAAGTTCGAAAGGTGATCCCTACACCACAACAGTGTAGAAATTGCTGGCGTTTTGGTCACCCAGCGAAATATTGCAGATCTGTAGCTGAATGCCCAGTCTGTGGTGCCGATGACCATTCTAATATGTCTTCCATTCGATCTCATTCTTGCCATAATTGTCATGAGGCTCACCCTTCGTACTCTTGCCATTGCCAGGTCTACTTAAATGAGTGTGAAATCTGTTGCCTCAAAGAAGCAGGTCTCCCTTATGCTATGGCAGTTTCTCATCTCGTGTTTCAAAATGTCCCCCTGCTTCTGGGGTCCCATCTTCTGCAGCCTCCTCTGTTGTTACCCCTCCCATAGTCACTCCTGTATCATAAGAACATAAAGAAGGAACACTGCAACAGGCCTATTGACCCATCTGGAGCAGGTCCATGTCCCCCCCAGATTAGCCCAATGACCCTCCCCCCCGATTATTTATCTAATTTATTAACCACCTTCAGCAAAGCTTTTGAGGCCGTTGATCAGAATAAAGAATTCGATATTGTTTATTTAGATTTTAGTAAGGCTTTTGACAGAGTACCACATCAGAGACTTTTGAAGATAGTAGCTGCTCATGGCATTGGGGGAAAAATGCTGTCATGGATCGAGTCATGGCTCACTAATAGGAAGCAGAGAGTGTGCATAAATGGGGTTAAATGTGAGTGGGAATCTGTAACAAGTGGCGTTCCGCAGGGATCAGTTTTAGGCCCATTGTTGTTTATTATATATATAACCGACCTTGACGAGGGAATTACTAGTGACATAAGCAAATTTGCTGATGACACGAAGATAGGTAGGATAATCGATTCAGACGTTGTCTCACAACTTCAGGAGGATTTAGACAAACTCAATTCGTGGTCAGAAAAGTGGCAGATGCAGTTCAGTGTAGATAAATGTAAAGTTCTAAAGCTCAGAAATGTCCATAACCCTAACACCTACCAGCTTAATAAAGTTGAACTTAGCCGTATAGAATGCGAGAAAGATTTGGGGGATTATGGTAAGCAGCAACCTTAAACCAAGACAGCAGTGCCTAAGTGTGTGTAATAAGGCAAATAGATTATTGGGATTTATATCAAGAAGTGTAAGCAACAGAAGTCCAGAGGTTATACTGCAGCTTTATACATCATTAGTAAGGCCTCACCTAGATTATGCAGCTCAGTTCTGGTCTCCATATTACAGAATGGACATAAATTCGTTAGAAAACATTCAGCGTAGAATGACTAAATTAATACATAGCATTAGAAATCTTCCTTATGAAGAAAGATTGAAGACACTTAAATTACATTCACTTGTTAGACGAAGAATGAGGGGAGACATGATCAAAGTGTATAAGTGGAAGATGGGTATTAATACGGGGGATATTAGCAAGGTTTTGAGGATATCTCTCCAGGAGAGAACCCGCAGTAATGGATTTAAATTGGACAAGTTTAGATTTAGAAGGGATGTAGGAAAGTATTGGTTTGGAAATAGGGTAGTTCATGAGTGGAACAGTCTACCTAGTTGGGTTACTGAGGCTAGGACTTTGGGTAGTTTCAAATATAGGTTGGATAAATACATGAATGACAGGGGTTGGATTTGAGTTATCAGAGCTCATTTCTTGGGAGGCATTGAAAATTGGATTGGGCAAATGTTTTGTTAGTGGGATGAATTGTAAAGGACCTGCCAAGTATGTGCCAACAGGCCTGCTGCAGTGTTCCTCCTTTCTTATGTTCTTATTAGCCTAATGACCCACCCAGTCTGGTCACCTCCACTCGAGCACGGCACAAGACCCAGCAGCACAAGCTAGTCAGGTCCAACTCACACCCACCCACACCCACTCATGCATTTATCTAACCTATTTTTAAAACTACACAACGTTTTAGCCTGAATAACTGTACTCAGGCGTTTGTTCCACCCATCCACAACTCTATTACCAAACCAGTGCTTTCCTATATCCTTCCTGAATCTGAATTTTTCCAACTTGAAACCATTGCTGCGAGTCCTGCCTTGGCTGGAAATTTTCAGCACACTATTTACATCCCCTTTATTTATTCCTGTTTTCCCTTTATACACTCAATCATTTCCCCCCTAATCTACACCTTTCGAGAGTGGGCAGATTCAGGCCTCAGTCCTATCCTCGCAGAAAGGTTCATGATACATGGGACAACTTCGTCATCCTCCACTGTACGTTTGTGAACAACACCGGCCCCACACTTGACCCCTGAGGAAACACCGCTTGTGACGTGCCCCATTCTGATTACTTCCCCATTTATGCAAACTCTCTGCTACTATTGTCAGTCATGCCTCTACCAGGAAAAAATTCTCCTATCGTGCCTTAAGTTTTCCTCAATAGCCTCTGGTGTGGAACTCTATCGAAAGCCTACTGAAATACCATACATACAATATCATATTCCATCACCCTGATCTACTCTCCACAAACACCTAGTGAAAAAAGTTAGTAAATCGTAAGACAGGAAACGCCCCCTTCTAAAACCGTGTGGAGATCATTATCAAATCTGTGCTAACAAGATGGCGACGAATTGTTTCGGCAAATATTGATTCCATAAATTTTTCCAATGTATGAGGTAAGGCTATTGGTCTATAGTTTCGAAGCCAAGGACCGGTCACCGGGCCTTGTACATAGTAATACAAATTGCCATTTCCACTTATCAGGGCCACTATCCATTTTGTGGTAAATGTTAAAAAGATTAGCAAAGGTATGCTAAGTCGTCTTTACATTCTTTAACACCACTTGCAAACAATTCATCAGGACCTGGGATTTGTTAGTCTTTGTGGGAGAGATTTGTTCACTGAGGACCATGTCACTAATTACAGCAATTGCCATAGTTATTAATCATCCTGTCTACACAATACTATTATTTCAGCAATATCGCTAGTATTTTCCTGGCGAAACTGAGAGGAAGTAGGTATGAAATTTCACACATATCCTTATCACTGTCAGGATCTGACCAAGTTACTCTTAAGTGGGCCCATTTTTTAGTCTATCTTGTCCTAATCTTAACTCTGTATACTGAAAGAACCCTCTTTGGTTAGTCCTTTGAATCCCTTGTGACCTTAACCTCATAATCCTTTTTGCTTTTCTTTATTCCTTTCTTATTTCTCTTTTTAATTGAATATATTGATATCTTAATTGCCCATCCCTACTTTTGATACGCCTATATATGCCCTCTTTTGACCAATGAGATGTTTTAGTCTATTGTTGCATCCGTTGGGATCATTTTTTTGTTAGGTCCTAATTTCCCTACTTCGGAACAAAACTTGTCCTGGCAGACTAGAACTGTGCTCTGAAAAACGTCATATTTGGCAACCAAGATCACCTACCTGACCATAGTCAGGACATTCCAATTTAGCCCCCCAGGTAATTTTTCAGTCCCATGAAGTCGCCAAGCGAAAATCTGGGACAGAGGATTTGATTGGCAATTAACTGGTAATTCCAGATATGCGCTGAAAACTAAGTGTTTTGGATCACTTTCCCCAAGCTCATCATTAACCTTAAGATTATTAATTAGTGAATCTTTGTTGGCAAGAACAAGTCAAGCAGGATTGTATTCTCTAGTTTGCTCTGTCACAACTGTTCTAAAAAGCAATCCTGAGCCGTAATCAAGAAAGTCACTAGACTCAAGATTTTCTGTCATATTGTTCCAATCAATTTGTCCTAAAGTTAAATCCCCATTAATCACAATATTTTCATATCTAGATCCTTATGAATTTCGTCCCATAACAGCTTTATTGCACTCCTCTATCAAGGTTGGGACACCCTATAAATCACACCCAAGATTAATTGACACGTCCATCGAAAACTTGTAGCCAAACAGATTCTGTGTTTCGATGTTTCTATTCTTACATCATGTCTAAGGCAACAATTTAAGTTTTCTCTGACATACATCGCCAACCCACCACCCTTCCTGTTGACCCTATCCAGTGTGGAACAGTTTATAACCCTGTAGTTGCATTCAGAGGCATTTCTCGATATCTTTCAGGTTGAACCAGGGTCTCTGTGATACCAATAATATCTATATTACCTACACTTACATGTAAATCTTAGCTCATCTATCTTATTTCTTAGACTCCTACTATTTGTATAGGTAAACCATAAGGGAGCTAGTCACTCGTTGCCCCTACCTATCTCTCTCTGTTTGTTGACGAATTGATTGCCATTACAAGAAATTCTATTTTGAATATTGTCTTTTAAACATATCCCTGAGGTATCCCATTAATAACTGCTGTTTTTAACCCTAATGCTGCAGCCTGATTGTTTCCCACAAACACCCATACCTCTATAATCTATCAGTTTAAATTCCTAGACAAGTCATCAATTACCCCCTCAATCGAATTGGCTAATGCAACCACTCCATCCCCAGAGAGACGAACCCCATCTAATTCTTTTGCTGTCCTGGGCTCAGATGTCCTTACTTCAACACCTCAGTCTGTTCTGACATCTTCGAGTTCTCACTCACAAGCCCCAATATCGACAAGATCTCGTTCGACACCTTCTACCAAACGCCCTTTCCTTTAGCACGCATTTTGTGCGCTATTATGCCATGGTCACACTTGTCGAAGGCTTTTGCAAAGTCTGTATATATTACATCTGCATTCTTTTTGTCTTCTAGTGCATTTAGGACCTTGTCGTAGTGATCCAATAGTTGAGACAGACAGGAGCGACCTGTTCTAAACCCATGTTGCCCTGGGTTGTGTAACTGATGGGTTTCTAGATGGGTTGGTGATCTTGCTTCTTAGGACCCTTTCAAAGATTTTTATGATATGGGAGTTATTTTATTTTTTTTTAGTGTATTGGTCTGTAGTTCTTTGCTGATGCTTTACTGCCCCCTTTGTGGAGTGGGGCTTTTTGTTGTTTTAGTAACTGTGGGACGTCCCCCGTGTCCATGCTCCTCTCCATAGAATTGGAAATGGCTCGGATAGGGCTTCTTGCAGTTCTTGATGAACACAGAGTTCCATGAGTCTGGCCCTGGGCAGAGTGCATGGGCATGTCCATTTATCCGCCTGTTCGAAGTCCATTTTGGCGCAGGATAACATCGGAACAGGCTTTGGTTTAATCAAATTTTGTTGGCTCTCTCATAAAAAATTCATTTGGGGGGGATTCGTCGACTCTCAGTCTGGTAGCGGCTTTGCTAAAAACTGAGTCATATGGGACTTGATAGCTCACTCATTTCCTTGCTGTCATCTGAGTAGGACCCACTTGGTTTTAAGTAGGGGCCCAATACTGGACGTTGTTCCGATTTTTGATTTGGCATAGGAAGAAGAAATACTTTGGTGGGATCCGATTTCATTTATGGCTTTTAGTTTCTTCCCACGATTCTGACTCCTAAAGGATTCTTTTAGCTTAAGTTCGATGCTTGCTATTTCTCTGACCAGTGTCTCCCTACGCATTTCGGATATATTGACCTCTTTTAGCCGCTCGTATTCTTTTCCGTCCCCTTGAAAGGGAGCGCCTGTCTCTTTCATATTTCACCTACTCCTCCTTTTTCTAGAGGAAATAAGCCTGGTGCATACATCGAGTGCCACCGAGTTAATCTGTTTCTAGGCCTAAGTTGGGGTCTGTGTTCTTAGTATATCTTCCCAGCTTATACGGTTAGGACTTGGTTTACTTGGGTCCACTTTATGTTTTTGTTATTGAAGTTGAATGGGGGGGGGGGGGGGGGGGGGGGGGTTTGCTTCCCTCGTGACTAGTCTCATTATGTCGGTCTGGGGCTCCACGCATACATGTCTGAACCTCAATTATGTTGTGATCCTGAGTATATTGTTTTTGATTATGGTACATTCTTATCAGAACATCATTGTTAGTGAAGATAGTCTAGTGTATCTCCAGTCAGTAGCTCTATTATTTGCTGTTAAATGAATTTGTGCAGAGATTTAAATCCTCGTGTGAGTGTAGTTTTTCATCAGAGCTGCCTCCTGGTGTAATTACTGCAACAATATTATTTGCATATATTCCTCCATTTAGGTGACCTTATGTTGAAATCCGCCCAGAGCAAGATGTTGGTGCAGGACTGAAGATGTTTCCAGACAGTGGTCAATTTTTAACACTGTTCCTGAATTGCTGGATGTTGCATCCGGAGGCTTGTAGACACCACAATGACTAAGTTTTGGTCTCGACCTTTACTGCAAAAACTTCCACTACATCATTTGAGGCATTAAGCATTCTATGCAAACAAGTTGACTCTGCAATTACAGGCAACTCCCCCCCTTTTGCCTGTTCAGTCCTGTCACATCTGTATAGGATGTAACCTGGCATCCACATTTTGTTGCCCAATGATCCTTTATGTGGGTCTCAGTGAAAGCCCGCAACATTGCCTTTGCCTCTGCAAGCATCCACGGATGAAAGGTATTTTGTTGTTTGTTGCTGGCTTTAGACCCCTGTATATTAGGCAAAGAAGAATGTTAACGGACAGGCGGTATTGTTGGTACTGGGGGGATATTTTTTTTTCCGGCAATTAGTATCTGTAAATCTGTTGGTTTGGAGTGGAGGCCATCGACTGTGGTTTCCACTCCAGGAATGAACTGGATTTGGTGTACGATTTCCGCCATTTCCTGCCATTTTTTTTCCTTTCTGGCACTAAAAATCCACTCCCTCTTGAGTTGCTGTGGCTACCCGAGGTTTTCCAATGCCTGGATGTTATGTATCTTTTTGTCCCCTTTAGATGGTATGCCTGGCAATTTAAGTTATAGCACAGTCTTTCCTGTATCTGAAGAGGTACACATTTCAAGGTGAAAAAGCTTACAGGAAGGGAGTTTTGCATTTTCGGTTGGTCATAGGGCATGGCATTTTCTAGGGTGGTCCATAGTTTTGCTACGTCCCCATCTGTTTTTTCCAATTTCCTATGCCAGCAGATACCCAAGTGCAATAGTATGTGCACATGGCTTGGTTTCCGTTTGCCTTGGGTTTTCTGTGACTGTATTCCCTGTTGTTGCATGTTTCCCTGTCTTACTTCTATCCTCCCTAGCACCAACAATGAGCTCCACCAGTTTTTTTTTTTGGTAAATATCCTCACTATTGCTAGTGGAGTCCCTCTTGTTTGCTATTTCCTGCGTTATTTCTAGTTTGCAATATTGGTTTTATCTATCCTTGACTACACTTGTTTCCTACTATGGCTCCTGTCCCCTATGAGTCAATTATAGTATTCCTTCCTGCGTATAATTCCCGACTACCTGGACAAAATCTCCACTTCACCATCACTGTCTCCCAGGACAGCATCTCCAGCTTCACCATTACTGTCCTCCCAGGACAGCACCTCCAGCTTCACCATTACTGTCTCCAGGACAGCACCTCCCGCTTCACCATTACTGTCTCCCAGGACAAGCACTATCAGCCCCACATTCACTGACTACCAGGAACTTCACCTCCACCTACAGTTTTGACTACATGTGCAGTATCAAGGGCAAGTACCATTCAGCCCAGACTTTTTATGTTCCCATCTGTTTGTAGAAAAGCTTTCCAGGTTGTCTATGAAAGCAGCTTTGATGGTTGTCCCCTCTTTAATACCCTTGTGAATTTTAGTCCACAGATTATCTCATTTGGGCATACCAAAACACTTCCCTGTTTTAACACTGCTTGTAGCTAGTCTGGATATCTGCACAAGTGGCGTGACACCAATTCCACAAAAATGACAATTTACCCATGTGGAATCCCGTTTTGTTGACTGACCACAGACTACACACAGTTCATAATGATTGAATGGTTGAATTTACTGCAATTCTACTAGCAACCCTGAATTTTTCTATTAATAACCTCCTTAAAGAAGCTCTAGCTATTTGTATTCTGTTTCTAACTGTTTTTGTATATTGACAGCTTACCGTGCACGTTCCTGATTTTATATTGCATTGTTTGGTGTTTTATAAGGCGCCCTACAACCCCATCCGTTTACGTCGCTTTAATTGTCCAACCGAAACAGTTTTTGAAAACCAGTCAGGGTTCGACCAGTCAAGGGTTTCGGACCATCAAGGTTCGGACCAGTCAAGGGTTCGGACCAGTCAAGTGTTCGGACCAGTCGATCTGGGATCTGGAGCAGTGGGTGCACTATTTAAAACATACTGGTCGGTGATTTGAGCTAACACCATGAAGGATCTACTGAAATTAATCTACCCCGGAGTAATATGTGATTTGGGGGAAATGAGACAAAAGTATAACTTGCGTGTTGAAGAAACCGGTGACTGCTGGCAACTCTGCACAATGACGAACGGTCCGCCTCAACCCTTGGTTTTATCAATCGCTGTATCTAGCTTTCTATTTTGGTCTGAAGATCCACCACAATAAATGCTATAATATCACTATAGTTGACTGGTGGAAATTTTTGGAGGAAGGAAGCTTTTTCTGTAGTAAATAAGTGCTTCTCGTTGAGTATATGCGACCGCTGGTAACTACAGGTTTATATGAAATTCAACATAACGTCTGGTATTTCAAGAAAAAAGACAACTATGGAAAGTCACTCCACTCCACTAAGTAACCATTATAATAATGGTTAGTTGTACTACAACACTGTATCTGCATTCACTGGTATCACTAGATTATATGTCGAAGTTACACTAGCAAGCCAGGAAGATTATTAAAAACAGCTGACTGTGGTAAGTTTCTGGCGACCTTTCTGGCACCTGCCTCTATAGGCTTATCACTTCATTACAAATTCACCAGTTTTTCAATGACACTTTAGCCTTTATCATCAATAATAGGGAGCCCACTGTAGTATACCTATACACTGTGTATACTCCAATTGTTATCAGGAGACTTTTCTGTCCGTCGGACACATAAGTTTCAATATTAATTATTTTTTCCACACGGGACACAGGCCTGATTCCCCTCCTGGCAGTAAACTCTGCAAAGTAGTTCACAAAATTCTTCCTTTTTTGACTCAGTAATATAATGTTCCGCCAAGATTGTTTCCAGGCGCTAGAGGGATGTATCGTATAGGTTCGTATAGTATCGTATAGGTTCCAAAAAATCCCCTTTGCTCAAATCTTCGTTGCTCCCTCCTTTCTTCTTCTGCCCCCACATTTTCCTTCCATCTCTGTACTGGTTCCTTCCCCTCTCACTGGCTCCTATTACAAGTGTGGTAGGTTTCTCCCCCATCCTCGTTTTGTGCCTCCTACCCTGTCCCCCTCCCAAGTCCCTCTTCCCTCTTCCTGCCACCCTCCCAGGTTTCTGCTCTTCTAGTCCCGTCCCACACATCTTCGCCTCCAGTCCCAACACCTTTCAGTCCCCTACTTTAGGGTACAGTCATTAGTCCCAATCTTACTCACCTCTTCCTTCTATCTTCAATATTTGTCTGTCCATACAACGTCTTTGATTTCAGAAACACTGACACTATTTCAGAATATATTGCAGAGACTAAACCTTCAAATGGACACTGATCCACCTCCTGTTCCTTTCTCTTCCCTCTCCTCCATCTTCACAACTCCATTCTTCCATGCTCCATTCCTTCGCTGCCTTGAACTCTTCCGATGCCACCGCACATAGACTTTCTCACCCCTCTAGTCCATAGGACCCTTCCCTATGATTCCTGTATTTTCCTCGTTGCCCAATCATGGCCTATTACTGTGGAATATATGCGGCCCGGTGATCTGGGTAATCGGGGAGCTTCAGATGTTGCCTTTACCAGGTTTTCCCTGTTGGTGTTTGCTTACAAGAACCAAAAATTACACTCAACTGTTTTCCAACCATCTCAGGCTATAATTTATTGTATTCTTCGATCCTTTCTCAGATGAGACCTTTAATGAAAGGCCCCTTCTTCTATGCAATGATATTCAGTACTGTCAACTATTTGTCAAACCTCGCGTATTAACTGGAAGGGGGGAAAAAAAGGAAAATTATAGGGAAAACAGCCTGTATCCAATGAATAAGTGGGTTCACAATATGTTTATTTATATCTCATCTCCTTCTCAGCCATTTATCATATCCAGATTTGCCTTTCTTGTTCATCCTACCACCACCAATTATGTTACTTGGCGATTTTAATGCCCACCATTTCCTCAAAATATGGGGGGTCTAATTGTGACTCACGTGTCATTCAGTTATTTGGAGGCTTTTCTCGCCTCTCGCCCCCTCCATGTTTAAATTCGGAACTCCCACCCATTTTTGAGCCTCGTACTCATACTCTCTCTTGCATCGATCTATCGGTCTGCTCTTCCTCCACTGCACTAGACTTTGCCTGGACTTACTTGACAGTAATCATTTTCTAATCATTCTTATTTCTCCATCATATTCACCACCTTTCCGTAGCCCTCAGCTCAATTTGATAGTCAAATTGGGAACCTTTACTTGCAACTCACTGCTTTTAGTGAGGTTCCTTCTTCATCCTCCATTGATGAGCTCCTACACCTCTTCTCGACGTCAGTTTTAACCGCTGCTTCTCATTCTATACCCCAAACCTCAGGCAGGCATTCTCAGAAGTGCATGCCTTGGTGGTCTCCTGCTTGTGCTCGTGCAGTATGTTTGAAACGCGCTGCATGGGGCAGGTACCGGTACAATAGAACCGATGAGAGACTTCTTGATTTTAAGCAGAAGCGGGCAGTCACTCGCTGTGACATTCGTGATACTAAACGCACTTGCTGGCAAGATTATGTTTCCACCATCAAATCTGCTTCCTCTATGAGTATAGTCTGGAAAAAAGTGAGAAAATTGAGTGGTAAATACTCTCCTGACCCGACTCCTGTTCTACGGGTCGCTGGTGTTGATATAGCAAACCCTCCTGACGTTGCCATTGAAATTGGCACTCATCTGGTCCGTATTTCCCAGGGGCTCCATCTATGCCCCTCGTTTCTTTCCTCAAAGTCTGCCAAGAGTTAGTACCCTTGGACTTTTCTTCTCTCAGAGAAGAACAGTATAATTGTGCCTTTTACACTTCGGGAACTGGAGTCAACACTCTCAGCTTGCCGATCTCGCAGCAGAGCCTGATTGACATTTCATATTCGGATGTTACAACATTTACATCAGTCAGCCCTTACAGTCTTCTTACACCTCTTCAATCTTATTTGGTCACAAGGAGTTCTTCCCCAGCTGTAGAAATCTGCCATTGTTCTCCCTTTCCGCAAGTCGGGTACTACGGGACATGATGCCTCCCACTATCGTCCCATTGCTCTTACCAGTGCAGTTTGCAAAGTGATGGAACGTCTGGTAAATTGATGTTTAATGTGGTATTTAGAGACACAACAGTCTCTCCACTAGTCAATATGGCTTTCGTAAGGGCCAATGTTCCATAGACCCCTTACTACGCTTGGATACGTATGTTCGTAATGCCTTTGCGAATAACCACTCAGTTATTGCTATATTTTTTGACCTTGAGAAGGCATATGACACAACTTGGAGGTATAATATTTTGACCCAAGCACACTCCTTAGGCCTCCGAGGCAATCTACCATCCTTCCTTAAGAACTTTTTAACTGACAGATGTGTTAATAATGTGCTCTCCCTGGACTTTGTCCAAGCTGAAGGGGTCTGTAGAGCAAGTTTCCACGCGCGCTCAACCAAAAATAAAAAAATTATGGAAATTGAGTTATATATACCGAAAAATATCTTAACTCTTTGGCAACACAATGGTATCAGAATGAATGTTCTACGACATTTCTACAAGAAATTATAGTCATTTATATCAGTTAAGGTGACGGTGATATGGGTAGCACGTCTGCTCACAGCCCATACATATTATAAAATTTTTTCCTTGTTTTTTATCACTTTTTCTTGCATTATTCTTTCTAATATAATAACTGACTATTTGGCATCATAAAACAGTAAGCGGAGCTTATCAGGAACCATATGGGAACACTCGGCAGTATTCCCGCTCCAGAGAGCCAAGAGAAATCACTTCATTATTGCGCTTATATCAGCTTATATATCAACTCTACGGCTTATTTATCTATCAGAATTGATCTAATATGATATAATAAACACTAAAATAACACATAAACATGTTATATGCAGGGCCGGATTAAGAAGTCTCCGGGCCCTAGGCTATTCAGATTGGCGGGGCCCCTTTGATTACGGGTATGCGAAGCGACCCCCTTCCAGCTTGGGGTGGGGGGGGGGGTCGGTTGGCCTGTTAAGGTCTAATTAAATACATTTCTGGCTATTTAGATTAAATTTAATAGGGAAAGTACATCAAGACAGCCAAACCATTTTACCAACAGCATTCTAACTATCTTGTTAAATCATGCAATTTTAAAGAGAATAAACTCAAGACAGCATAGTATTACTAGATTAGGCTATTAAAGTAGCGACATCATGTACCTATTATATTCAGCATAACACTACAGCACTATTATTTCCTTTATAAATCACTGACCATTATTGTTATCATTGCATCAGCATAAGACTATCAAATCATATAAACTCAAGAAAGAAAGAAATTTGATTGTAATTCACAGGCACTTCTTAATAAACTTTTTTTCTGGATTTCATATTGGCAAAAATCATCAATTATTTCTGAAAATCAATATTTCTTGTTAGATCAGACTCAATGGTCAACAAGGCTAGGTTACACCATTTGTATTGGCTCATGTTGAACGGAGCTGGTTTTTCACTCTTTCAAACAGAAAATGAACGTTCGTCCTTCACAGTTAGTAGCTGGAAGGTGTTAGGTAAAGGCATACTACTATGACAACATTAGGGAAGTGTTTCTGAGATACCTGCATTTCTTAATGTTTTCACAGGAGCTGAGGGCACACATTTTCAGGTGGAGCTTTAATTCTGATTCATATACCCAGAAAAATGAACTAATCTTCACAAATGTGTCTGAACATCTGGTGAAAGGTGTTGCTGCAACTTTAAAGCAGCTTCTCTCCAATTCCTGCATCTGCATAGTAGTAACTTTGAACAGAAATCCAAATTGTCATTTGAGATTCTGGTAATTTCTTTTCTTCACCAATTCTGTAATCAGTGAATCCATAATGACAAAGTAAGTAGCTGTCTTACATTTCTGCCTTGGTAGCAACACAATTCATTGTCTGGCTCTTCAAAATTTTGCGTTTCTCTTCCTTGACCGCTGATATCAGCCCGGTAACTGTAGTCTTTCACCAACAGTTTAGCTTTCTTTTCAAACATTTCAAAAGCTCATCATTGCTAAGTGAGCCTTACAAATTCCCCACTAAGCGCTGCATAGAGGTTTAGCACAAGTAGCCATTTCATTTCAATTTTCTGAAGTGTCCTTGTTCGTGCTTAAAACCGTCAAGTATACGGTCCCAAAGCACACAGAGTAAGGCCAATTCAAAATCATCCTATTTTGATGCTAAGCTGGGCTTGCTTCGCTTCTTGTAATTTCTGTCTGGTCTTCATCCTCTGCTATTTGGATCAAAGCAGAGCGTATTTCAGCAAAGCTATCTTTCAAAGCATGTTTTGCATCATGCAGGGCGCTGACCCACCTTGTTGTTGATAATGATTTGATGACATCTCCTTGAATGGTTGACTGAGTATACTCCACCGATCGTTGAAGCAGAGAAAAAATTAAAAAGTGCTTGTAAAAAAGTCCCAAAAAATAAAACTGCAGTGACTCAACACTCCGCAAGCACATGACCCAACAAGATTAAGAAATTGCTGAGCAGGGCACATATTCAGCAAGTGGGTGATTTGCTTGATACGGCTTGCAATCCATTATATTTTACCCGACATGTTACTGCATTGTCGTAGCTCCTGCCATGGCAATCCATAATAGAGGGAAAAGGATCATTCAAGCAGATATCCAGTACTACATTCATCATTGTTCTCATCATGGCCTGAAGAGGAATGAATTTTATAAAGCGCTCTAACAGGCTTACACTGGATGTCCGACAAAGCGAACAATAATTTCAATGATCTGTATGTGAAAATCTGTGTTGAATCTATACTTATTGCAAAGTATTTTGCAGTTTCACAGCTGCTAGATGTTATTGAGGACCTTCTTAGTCATCATTCAATAAATTCATTGCATATAGTAGATGACATGTAAGATACAGTGCCCTCTCCTGCATTCCCAAGGCGTGACACATATTTGCTAAAATGGATCGAATTGTGCTAACCAGTTCTATGATCACCTAGGAAATTGCCATTTGTTTCCCGACCAAAAACCTCATTTTCTAACACGGAAAGCATGTCCTCCTAGAGCAAGAATT
Organism: Cherax quadricarinatus; assembly: GCF_026875155.1. Classification (NCBI taxonomy): domain Eukaryota; kingdom Metazoa; phylum Arthropoda; class Malacostraca; order Decapoda; family Parastacidae; genus Cherax; species Cherax quadricarinatus. Next base: position 17,853,137 of record NC_069409.1, read on the forward strand.
TTACAACACAACAACTCTTTCTAGAACTTTTCTCCAATAAGTGCGCTCTTTTTCAGTTTGATTTTCCCAAGATGAAATCCAATAAGCCTTTTTTCTGTGCACAAAATACACTGTTAAAATGCAGCTCCTGTGAGTGGTGCTGTTTTCATGTTCCTCGAAACGCTTGGAATATTTCCAGTCATTGAACCCCTGTGTGAAGGTATTTTTCTTTGGTAGAAAAATAGCTTGCATGCTGAACTTACACTTTTCCTGAGCTTTCAGAATATACCATCCAAGATCTTTTCACAGTTTCTGATCTGCAAGCTTCCTATAAAACATAAATGACTTAAACAACGACGACTTCCATCATCATAAATCCTTGCTGATTTCTAAGGTCAATGTTCCAGAGTTTGACTGAAGTTTCTGTCAATGAAGCATTACTTAGAGAATGGGGGGGGGGGTGGTCATTGGCCATGGGCAGGATCTTTAAGACAAATCCTGTGGATGAAATTCCTCTATGTTGAAGACAATGAGAGGAGCACAAAAGAAGTAGATGCTGGCTGAGAAATAATGGAGGGAGGGCTTCCTGTTGATCTGACGTATCGCAGATTCAACTGTACTGGTAACATCAAACCGAATTTGTCGGAGCATGTCTTGATCCCTGCTGCAGCTTCCATACATCCTTTCTTTTCTGTTCTCTTCTGAATTTTCTTCTTTCTTTTCCTGTGACCCACTCGCATAGAACGTCCAACATCACGTTTCACGAATGCCATAATGAATGTATCACTGGGTCTGTAATCATGCAAAACAAATTTTTCATTATCAATTATTATTAATTTTTTAAATTATTTTAAATATTTTTTTCTGGTCCATTTGGGGGATATGGCCCTTGTAGCCCCCTTTCCTCTGGCTGCACATCTAAAATTTCAAAACATTACCAGAAAGGAGTCATATACAGAACTTTTACCATACATTAGGTTAGTGATTTGGGCTACGAATATTTACTAATTCATCCTCCTTGATCTCCAATTTACTAAACTAGAAATCATACAGAGTCCAAGAACAATGCACAATGGTATTTATAATTTACCATTTTCATAACTAAACTATCATTAGTTTTGCATGAAGTATGGCCTACCAACCATATATAAGGACATGAAATTAAAGAATGCAGCGGACATTTTCAGTTTCACCCAACCAACGATTTTCTGATGTGCTTATGTGTTTCTGGAAATATGTAGTAAATAATAGATGTTCTACATCACTTCGTCGCAACTTGAAAACTAAGCATTTGCGACGAAGTGATGTAGAACAATTAATCATTGAATCTGCTGATTGAAATGAGAAAGACTTAAAGACAGGACAAAGTGCTTTAAAACCTACAAACGTAATCAGTTTTGCGTTTTATTAGGTTTTTCTTTATATAGTTATTTTTTACCAAAAATGCGTCTTTACTGTCCATGCGTCTTTATGGTCAGTAACCCTATCAGGTACCTCTCCTTAACATTTATAGCGAAAAAACAAACAATTTATCCAACACCAACATGTCTATCGACAACATTTCTGTTAATTTGTCACAGTACAAGTCTAGATAACGTGTAAATACTACAGAAAATTGAGAGGAATCTCCCATACTCACCCATTAGGCGGGAAAACACAGCTGTTCTGATGTAAAAAACGCGTGTTGAAGTGTTGCCATCTATGGTTAGGTTTTTTTATTTTTATTTTATTTATTTCACTATTTATTTTTGTTTGGATTAATTTTTTAAAAAGCAATTTCTCTCCAAACACTTGGAACTTTTAGGTTTAGGGACCCCTTTGCACTTGCACATATGTGCGCAGTCTTGGATGAGCCCCTGAACCCCTTGGACCGAGGGCCCCCCAAATGCGCGGGGCCCCTAGGCAAATGCCTAGTTTGCCTATGCAATAGTAATCCGGTCCTGGATATATGCTCTAGACTGAATAAAATAAGCCATATATGGTGAGAGATCATCGGAATATTTCAATATAAATGAGACTAAAACTCTCATGGTCGTAATTCTTTGGTCTCTGAGCAAGAGAAAAACGGTGTTTTTGAGAGATAACTGTACTCGAACCACAGTTACTAAGAAATACACCCAAAACAATCGCGATTTCGCGAAACAAAAAATCGAGACGGCGGGCCGGGCGGCGTTCCAGGCCAATATCTCAGAAGTAACTTATTCACCTATTGTAATTAAACTTCCTTATTACTTAATTAAATGGAATAATTATTCACAGAAAAATTGTAAATAAATGATTTCTCTAATTACTGGTGGAATATTTTGGGATATCCAATTATTTTGGGATTATGTGGGAGTAAAGGGCAGATATTTTGCAACATTCCAAGAACAAACTTTATTTTTTCGTGAAATAAAGATAAGATATTTAGAGGACATTATACTTAAAAAATCGTATTAACATCGTATTAACATATAGGAATAAATTTTTACACAAGGGCATTTTCAGTAAATCAGTCTTTTCTCAGTTGTTGTTTGAGATATATTTTTGATAAATATTCTCAAGAAAGAGTGAAAATACTTTGTCTTGTGCACCAAAACTGGAGGAAATCGGACAGTAAACAAACGAACTATAATTTTTTGACCGACGGCCCCCTGAAGGTGTCCCTCAGGGATGTGTTCTGAGCACAACACTTTTTCTCCTTGCTATAAATGATTTGTCCTCTGTTCTTCCATCCAATATTTGGTCATCACTCTATGTTGATGACTTCGCTATTGCTTATGCAGGCGCTGACTGTAAGTAAGTAAGTAAGCAAGTAAGTTTATTCAGGTATACACAAATACAGTTACATAGAATTATCATACATAGCAGCATATGTGTAGAGAACCTAGGATAACCCAAAAAAGTCAGACAGAGTGACTTATTTCCATTGGGGTCCTTTTACCTTATTATTATAATATAAAGGTTATAATATTTTCTTATTATTCTACAATGAAGATAACATCTTATTATCATACTAAAAAGACTATCTACTACACGAGGGTCATTAAGACTATCTACAATACGAGGGTCATTACTAGGAATAAGGTAAAATTTACACGTATGTTAGCTAAAAAATAGAAAATCATTCCCCTCTCTTTCTGTAGCTACATTCATCAACACCTTTTGGCACTCTTCTTGAACTGGTTCATGCTATGAAATGGCTTGACATGTGCGGGTAGTCTGTTCCATTTCCCTTTTTTGCTGTACAATAAAAGGTGTTTGAAGCCTGGCCAATGACTGTGGGTACTACAAAGTTGTGTTCTCTCCCCCTTGTACTATGATTGCTTTGGTTCCCAACCTTGACAAAATTGACAGCAAGATATTCTGGACACTGTTTGTGAGCAATTTTATAAACATGATTTAGCTTCAGTTGTTTTTACTCTGTCTTCAACATTCAGCATATCCAACTGCTGTAATTCATCCTGGCCTACATGTTCTCTTGGTCCCAGCCCCAGGATGAATCTTACGATTTTGTTCTGGGTGATTTGCAGTCTATCTTTCAGTTTTTTGTCAAGGCAGAGTACCATGAAGAGCAAGCGTAATCCATATGGCATTGTATAGGGCTAGACATAGGTCCTGCGAGCCTCAGTAGGTAGACACTGGCTTGTCTATACAGGAACTTCAGTCTGGCATTCGCTTTCTTTACTACACTGTTCCCTATCAATTCTCCTGACATGCATGGGTCAAAGGGATTCCCAGATATTTTACTGATGAAACCAAAGTGATGGGCTCCCCATTACACTGAACATTAAAATTATTTACCCTTCTCAGTTTATGTTTCGTGCCAAAGAGAATGGCTTCAGTTTTCCCTAGGTGTAATGATAGTTTGTTGTCTACTAACCATTTGCTGCAGGACTCCAGTTCCAATGCTAAAACATTAGCAATATCTTGTGGGTCTTTACCTGTCACTAACAGAGCACTGTCATCTGCATACAGTAGGAGTTTGCACTTGACACTGATAGGCATATCATTGACATAACATAAGAATAATAAGGGACCCACAATACCTTGGGGAACTCCACATGTTATCGGCAGGGGTTCTGATTCCGTTTTGTTGATTTTGGCAATTTGTCTCCTGTTGCTAAGGCAGGACTTAAACCAGTCTACAGAACCTATACCGATAGCTTGAAGTTTCTTACATAATATATTATGGTTGACAGTATCGAAGGCCTTTTGCAGGTCTAAGGTTACCATACCTATGAGGTTCCCCTTTGACATTTCAGTTCTCAGGTAATTCATCAGATTAATGAGGGAGGTGTCGGTTGAGTAGGATCTTCTAAAGCCCGATTGATAGCTATGGAGAATGCTGTTGTCATTAAGGTACTTAACTACTTGAGAATACACCGCCTTCTCCAGAATTTTAGATATTATACTGAGTATACTAACAGGCCTATAGTTGCTTACATCAGACCTATTATTTTTCTTGAAGATAGGAGTAACTCTGGCCTCCTTGAACCCCTCCGGTACGGTATTGGAGTTGATTGATAGATTTATTATGTGAGCAATAGGGATTGACAGTTCAGAAGCACCATCTTTTAGGAACTTAGACGGGATGTTATCAGGGTCTGTGCTCTTAGTTGGGTTTAACCTGCTTAGTTCTTTTTGAATGAAGTCATGAGATACACTTACTAGTTGACAACTGTTTGGGGTTACCCCTTTATTGGTATAGTATGTTTGAAACTTATCAGTCTGTGTTAAAGGTATTTGATGCAGCTGGTATACTTACTAGTGTTGATGCAACAGATGTGTAATAGGAATTAAAGCAATTTGCCGCCTTAGTTGTTTCGTGACATACCTCGTTATCGATAGTGAGTACTATGTTAGACCTATCTACTGATTTATGGCTATACGCCAACTGTTTTAGTTGTTGCCAGAGCTTTCTGGGGTTATGCTTATACTCTTCAATTTTTGAGCAATAGTGCTTTGCCTTTGCTCCTTTTATAAGTCTCTGTACTCTGTTCCTCACCCTTTGGAATTCATTTAGTGCTGCAATATCCTGTCTGTTTGCTTTAAATCTTTTTAGCAGCTGGTCTCTGAATTTCATATTATCTAATATCTCAGTAGTCATCCAGGGTTCAGTTCTTCTTTTAATCCTAACCTCTTTAACTGGTGCAATATTATCAAGGATGGTAGTGAACATTGTTTTGAATTTTTCCCAGGCATCGTTTACGTCCGTCCAGTCACAATTGTGTAGCCTATTTACCAGTGTTTCTTTACTGTAGTTTCTAGTTGACCTCATTTTTCTTGTCTGTGTAGGCCTATCCTATCCCTATGATTTTCCCGGGGCAGTAAATGATGAAATGATCACTAAGACCTGTGGTAATAACGCCTGACTGACTAATGTTCTCAGAGCGGTTACCAAAGTAGTGGTCAATTAGGGTGGCTGAGAACTGTGATCCGGGTTGGGTATTAATTAGTTGAGTGTAACTATTTAATCCTAGAATTTGCTTATACCTTTTGCATAGCCCGTTATTTTGCTGCTGAGAACAATATTGAAGTCGCCCAGTATTATTGTCTCGCAATTGTTTTCCCAAATCCGGACAAGACTCTGGAAAAGTCTTTTAAAACTGGTCCTGGGTAGGGGGGCGGTAACTATTCCTACTAAGATGGGTTTGGTCTTTGGGGAAACAGCACTTCAAACCATAGAACTCCGTTTATTTTTATTTAAATCAGGTCTTGGGTTTTAAGCTAAATCATTTTTTAATGTAGGCACATACTCCCCCCGCCCTTTCTGTTCCTATCTAAGCGTTTTATATTGTAACCTTCTATTTTTGACCCGTCGTCAGTTCACCGTATCATCCAACCAGGATTCAGAGATGGTTTAACTGCCGCCCTAATTTTGTTAGCTAGAATCCAAAATCTCTGCCAATTTAGGAAGAAGTGATCTTGAATTGACATGAATAAAGTTAAGGCCTGTTTTCATAAAACAATCATAATCATAAATTTATGGGACAGGGGTCACCTCTTTAAACAGTTCTCTCCAGCATGCAGTCGACCGTGTTTCCAATTGGGCCACCACGCATGGGTTTTAAATTTTCCAGTACCAAAAACTCACCAAATTACTTTCACTAGATGCTCTGTCATCTCCGATCATCCTTTGTGCCTTATGGCTCCCAAATCCCTGAACGTGATACAGTCAGGTTTCTTGGCCTTCTCTTGACTGTAGGTTATCCTGGAAACCTCACATTACCTCTCTGAAGGCAACTTGTCACAGCCGGCTGAACCTTTTTAAAAACCCCTTGCTCATCTTTCCTGGGGAGCTGATGGGTCGAACTCTCCTTCACCTACATTCAGCCCTCATTTTATCGAAACTCGATTATGGTGACCAAATCTATTCAGCGGCATTCTCTGCTACTCTCTCTAGCCTTAACCCCGTCCATCACCAAGGATTACAGTTATGCCTTGGTTTTTTTCACTCTTTCTCTGTTGAGAGCCCCTATGCAGAAGCAAATGTTTTCCCTCCTTGTCTGATCGCCATGATGCCCATTGCCTTTGCTACTATGTATGCTCTCATGCTCTCTGCAATCCTTCATTTTTTAGAATGTCACCGAAATTAGTAGACATTCTTTATTGTTCACCGTTCCTGTTTTTCTCCGTCCTTCTCTCTTCACCTACATTCGCTCTTGTCTTCCCTTCAGTTACCACCATTTATGTTCATGTAGCATCTCACTTTTCCCTACATCCCTGGGAAGTTCCAGCTGTTCGGGTCTGCTCTTTCTCACTCCCTTGCTCAATAGCCCAACTGCCTACGGTGGCTTCCCGCTCTCTTTTTCTTGACCACTTCCACTCCCATTCCCCATGCCCTCGCAGTGTACACAGATGGCTCTAAGTCTTCAGACGGCGTCGGATTCGCAGCAGTGTTTCCGGACAGCGTTGTGCGAGGGCATTTACTATCTTCGGCTAGCATTTTTATTGCTGAATTGTATGCCATTCTTGCAGCACTTATTCGTATTGCATCTATGCCTGTGTCATCATTTGTGGTTGTCTCGACTCCCTTAGTGCTCTACAGGCTATACGGGAAATTTTTATATACCTCACCCCCTAGTTCCCGTATCCAACTTTGGCTATGCTATATCTCTACCAAGCATAAAGATATGTTTTTTTGTTGGGTCCCTGTCATGTTGACGTACAGGGCAATGAACAGGGAGACACTGCTGCGCGGGCAGCAGTACATGACCTACCAGTTTAAATAGAGGTATTCCATATCTGGACTATTTTGCTGTAATATCTACCCACCTTCTCACCCGTTGGCAACAACATTGGTCAACTCTTCACATTGGCCACACTTGTCTTACTCATGGGTATCTCATGGAGAGGCACCCTGTTCCTCTCTGTGAGAAGTGTCAAGTTCCAGTATCGATTAGCCACATTCTGTTAGACTGCCCTCTCTATCAATGAGCAAACAGAATTTACCTCCAACGTCGTCTTCGTTCTACTACTCTCTCTTTACCTTCCCTTCATGCTGATGGACCCTCCTTTAATCCTGACTCACTCATTGACTTCTTGACAACGACTGATTTACTCCACAAACTCTGATGATGATACCTTTTGCTCTCCCCTCAGCCCTTTCTACCTCAATCCTTGCTGCCCTCTACCCTTTCACTATCCACTGCCCCACTGTTCTCCGTAACCTATTACTCATCCATCTCCCTTTTGCCACCTGATACCCTCGCTTTCTTCCTGCCCTGCAGCACTGTATAACCCTTGTGGTTTAGCGCTTCTTTTTGATTATAATAATAATACCTCCCATTCCTCCCCTTCCCTGTCCCATCCTCCCCATCCCTCCTTTCCCATTCCTCCTCCCTATCCCTCCCCTTTCCCTTTCCTGTTTTCTGCCTTTGAGGTTGTTCCCTTAGGCTTTGTAGTTCCTAGTCCTGGGAAGAGGCTCTGGGGTCTTTCCCATTCCGTTGAGGTCCTTGGTGGTAGTGTAGTTTGCCACGGAATCTTGATCGTCTGGAGACCCCAGTCTTTCTCCTGTCTACCGGGGAAAGGCTTCCTGTCTGATTCCAGGTGGTGGTGGCCGAAGAAGGTATGTTTTGTAGCAGATTTCCGACCTCCCTCTCTTTTGGCTCGGTAAATGTGAGATAGCTATTCCGGATTGTTGGTTTACTGGCATGAAGGGTAGAGTATGGCACGGGTTCCATGCCTCGTCTGCACTACCGGCTGCGCTGAGGTCCTCTTGGACATGGAAGGGAGGACTTGTGGTCCTTTTCCCCTGGGAGCTACCCTGCCATGTTCCACTCCCCTGTTTCTTCCCCCTTCCTCTTTTATTTTTTGAAAAGAAAAGGAAAGACCTACCATGGAGTCCAAAATTCACGAAACTACTCATCATGGGTCCCATCCGTAGCAGCACCCTCTTACGACCTGCGTTGTTACCAGGCCACCCTTCAGACTTTTCTAATGCCCTTGTACCTTCTGCGCATGACATTCTGGTCACACGCCCCTGATACAGGGGCTCTGCCTGACTCCTTTGACACATCCAACCTCCACACGTCCTTTGACCACACCTCTGCTTCTCCCCATATTTCAGATCGTTCACCCTCCTCAAAACTGACCACCACGTCCTGCATTTAAACGACCACTACATTTCTCTGGTGACACTATTTCGAATACCTATCACTACTCAGAAAAGACCAATGCGACAATCGCTCCCTTTATATACTACGCATCATAGCACACAATGGACTAAGTTTTTCACTCTACAACTGACATCTTCCTCACTCTTTCTGATCATAGTATCAGCAAGGTGCTTCTGCACTATATTAGTCGAAATATTACGTTTCATGCTCTGAAGAGCAGTACACGAATCATCACGGAACAAAATGCTGACCAAGCTCAAGTTCGTTTTCTCCCTACCACCATAGACGCTATTTCTGTAACAATTCAGAAACACCATTCTCTCAGCTCTTGAAGTGGTACCGTCATTCCACCTCATACCAATGTTCAGCATAATTTCCAGACATGTGGTGACAACATTCTGGAGCAGGTTGAACTCCAAGACCTCCCAATTCTCAAAGTAGACACGTATCTACTACCTGCCCATGGACGGAGGCACTAACCCTGCAATGTAGCTTGCTTAACTTTTGACTGCCGTGAGCTTCCGTCCTCGGTTCATATAGCAGGACACCATCTACAAGTTCGAAAGTTGATCCCTACACCACAACAGTGTAGAAATTACATTATGGCCATCCAGCGAAATATTTAGGTCCTATGACAGAATGTCTAGTATTGGTGGTCGACGACCATAATAACATGTTGAAGTCTACCTTACTTTTGCCTTAATTGTAATGAAGCTCACCACTTTTATTCTCGTTGTTGCCAAGTTTACTTAAATGAACGAGAAATCTGGTGTCTCAGAGAACAGAAGGCTTTTACTTACGCAACGGCAGTCTCTGATCTACCCTTCCAGGGGAAGACTTCCCGTATTTATTATTCTCGATTACCAAGAGGCCCCCAACCTCTGGGTTTTCAATCTGCAGTCTCCCTGAGCGTTCCACCTTCCACAGTCACCTCTGTACTACTAACTCTTTTTGGGGTCCTGGACTTCCAAGGCCCCTACCTCGTCGCTCATACTGTTCCAAAATCTCATCTCGCTCACAAGTTTTTTTGTCTACAAGACTCGCACCACAGCCTCTTCCCTTCACCTTTATTTTTCCAAAGTCCAAAAAGTAACCCAATCCCACAAGCAGTAAATCTCCTTTATACCTCTCTTTCTCTTATTCTGCCAGGGAATTTTTCTTTTCGAAGTTTCTGTATCTGGTCTTGACTCATTACTAGCTTGTTACGAGTATGGAGGTTCATCCTCCACCTCTCATACGCAGTCTCTTCTCCTATCCCCTCCCAACTTTCTTCCTCTCATGTCTATTCACAAGCTTTTGTCCCAAGTTAACTCGATTCTTTCTTTTTTTTCTCCCCTACTTTGGTAATTCCCTCACTCGCCCCCAGATCTCTTACTCACACCTCTATCCTTTAAGATCTCCGATTTGTCCCACATAAATATGTCCTGTGTTCCTCTAAAACTATTTAAAATATATTGAGGAGACTAAACCACTTGAAAGACACTAATCCACCTCCCCTCACTTACTTCTTTCATCTCTTATGCTCATCTCACCAATCTTTTCTTAGCCGCATTCATCCTTCACTGCTAAACTTCATTTTCCTCTGCCTTATTGTGGACTGTACTAACCTTTATAGGTCTGTAGCATACCTTATTGCTTCATATATGCTTTTTCCCTTTTCTTCTCAAAATCATGCGCTTATCTACAGATAGACTATCCGAGTGCCTTAGAGGTAGATGGAGCAGTGCCTGTGGTGGCTTAGTGTTTCTCTCAGTTTTCTCCTCTTGTGTTTCGTCTACATGGAACCCAAAATTATGGTCACTGGTTATCCATTCTGTATCTGGCTGTATCATATATCATTGGATCATTTTCCCGATGGAACCTTTAATGAAAGTGCACTTCGGTATGCACCGTGTATTTTATATCATCAGACCTTGTTCTACTTCGTTGCATTACACTGCAGCTGCATCGACTGAATAAGTGGTATATGGACTTGTTCTTTGTATCCATCGTTTCTCGGTATTTTTTTCCCAGAGATGTTTCATTTCTGGTTTGTTCATTTACTGCAAACACTGTGTTATTAGTTGTTTTATATGCTCCCATTTCTTCTGGGGGATGGGGTGTCTCGCTGTAACTCTCACGGTATCAGTTAGAGGCTCTTTTCATTCTCCCCCCTCTGTTTTTAATGCAGGTATTCCCACCGACTTTTGATCCTCTAGTCATCTCTCTCTTGCAAATCAATCTTCAAGTTTGCTCTTCATCAACCGCACTAGAATTTACCTGGTCTGTACCCTCCAGGCCCGGGTGCCTGGTTGGCTAAAGCTCTCGCTTCACATACGGACGGCTGGGTTTGATTCCCGAGCTCGGTGGATGGAAACATTTCGATGCGTTTTCTTACACCTGTTGTCTTGTGCACCTCAGCAGCAAATTTTTACCCTGGTGTTAGTTTGACTGGGATGGGTTGCAATCCTGGGGGACAAGATTGAGGAACCCAATGGAAATAGTTAGACGGTCCTCGATGATGCACTGATTTCTTCGGATATCCTGGGTGGTAACCATCCGGCGATTAAAAATCCGAACGAATTCTGTATCTTTACACATGACAAGCGATCATCTTCCAATACCTCTTTCCCGTTTGTATTCTCCATTTACTCAAAAGCCCACGCTGGCAATTTGACCGAAGTGAAATGGACATGTACTTCTCGTCAACTGCTTTTAGTGAGGACGTCGATTTCTTCGTCCTCCATTGAGTTAGTTGTTACAAACTTGTATCGACTTCCATTTTAACCAATGGGTTTCATGTTCTGTACCCCAAACCTCGGGCCAAGCATTCTCAGAAAATGTGTACCATGGTAATCTCCTGCCTGTGCTCGTACTCGCTATGTTTGCTGCAAGGGGGCAAGATATATCAACTATAGGATCAGAAAGAGCGACTCCTTGACTTTGTAAGCAGGTGCGAGCGGTCTTCCGCCTGTGGTGTCCGTGAAGCTAAATGCATTTGTTGCGGGGATTATGTTTCTACCTCACTACGGGCTTATGTGCAGTCTGGAAAAAAAGTACGAAAACCGAAGTACTCAAATATCTCTCAGCTCGGCGTCCCATTCTTAGGTTGTCAGAGTAACTAGTGAAACCTCTTGAAGGTTTACCACCAAAATTCGGATTCATCTCAGGGGGGCTCCATGTATGCCCTCGTTATTTCCTCCAAGTTCTGCCAGAGAGTTAGAGCATTTAGGCGTTTCCTTTAGCAGAGGACGGTCATATAATTACCTTGTAATTTTCTGGAACTGTGAAGGTCAACGCTTTCGCTTACTCGATCATCGGCAGCTGGGTCTGACTGGACATTTTATCTGTATGTTCAGCAATTACATCCGTCAGCCCTTGCTGATCTTCTTACATCTATTTAATTTATTTGGTCGCAAGGAGTTCTTCCAGCTGTTGAAATTGCCAGTGTTCTACCTTTTCCGTTAATAAACAGGTACTTCGAGACATGATGCCTTGGGAGGCAAAGACGCTTGCCCTGCAATTGTAGCTTGCCTTAAACTTTTGACTGCTGAGAACTCCCTACAGTTTATATGCAGGGACACCTGTTTTACATGGTCTGAGAGTTGCTCCCTATCCCACAAACAGTGTAGAAATTATGGAACTTCGGCCACCCTGCAAAGTTGCGGGTCCATGCAGAATGCCAGTCTGTGGTTGTTGCCGACCATACCAATGCGTCTTGCCGCCTTGACTCCCTCTTGCCTTAATTATAATGAGGTGCTCATTTCCTTATTTCACCCACCATTGCCACAGTTTACTGAATAAAGATAACGAGAGTTCCCTGTCCTCAAACAGAAAGAGGGTTTCAATTCTGCCATAGCAATCTCTCATCTCCGTCTCCAAGGGACGATTTTCACTACGGACTTTCTTATTCTAGAGTTATTAAAATCAGCTCTTCGAAACCTCGGTCTTAGGTACGCCTACTTCTACAATCTCCTCTTTGTCACAGCTTCTACAGTAACCTCCTGTTTCTAAATTCTTTTGCAGCCACGCTGGACTCGAGGTCCTTCGTCACCTCAAAGCTGTCCTTGAGTCTTCATCTTCTGTCGGATGTAATCTTTGTCTACAAGGACCTCCAAACAATTATAACTTTCTTTTGCTTTCTACTTCTCAAGTCTGTAAAACATCCTAAAAATGTTCATAATCTCCTTGAATCCCTCTATCACTTATCCTTCCCAAACATTTTTCCTCTCCTAAACTCTGTGCTAGTACTTTACCTCCTACTGTCTCTCTTTAACTGGTGTGGAGGTTCTTTTCAATCCTCTCCTTTCGTAAACAGTTTCCTCCTCCTGTCCTCTCCCAAATTTTTCCCAAGTTTACGCTACACCTCTTCATTCCCTCCCCCCTTCTTTACCAACTTTTACTCCCCTCTCCTTTCTAATCTCTGTCGAACTACCTGAACTTCCATGTCCACTGAAAACCACTTTAAAGCTATCTCCAAATAATATGAGGAGACAAAACCAGTGATGGGCACGATCCATGTTCATCACTCCTCACTTTTTTAAACCAGACTGCACAACTCCTTTCTTCGCAGCGTTCAAGCTTTGTGCTTGCTTGTTTTTCCTCAACCTCCACATGTAGGTCTTTACTAACCTTCTTAGTCCGTAGACGCCTACTGCTTCATGTTATCAGTATTCTTTGCAAATCATGACATTTACAGTGAAATATTTGAAGCCTCAGAGGTATCGGGGTGAGTTTCAGTGTTGCTATCCAAAGTTTTTCCCTGTTTGTTGTGTTTACAAGAAATCTAAATTATGCTCCGCTGTTATCCATCCAGTCTCGGGTGTATTTTTACTGCATTCAATGGATCATTTCCCATGGAACCTTTAACTGAAAGTGGCATTCTTGTATCACTGATATACCCACACTATTCAGATCTTTGTTCCATACATCACTGCATTACACTGCAGCCCACATCTCCCCCCCCCCCCCTCTCCTCCCCCCCAGCCCACGTAAAAGTGGTATACAGTTGCTTCTCTGTATCTTTCCCGAGCTTTATCTATTTCAGGTTGTCTTACTGCACCCACTTCTCACTTATGGTGGTTTTAATGTTCATCTCCTTTAGGACGTTCTCTCTGTGACTTCGTGGCGATTCATAAAGCTATTCTCTCACTTCTCTTCCCCTCCATTTTTAAATACGGGTACTCCCACCCATTTTCACCATCTCACTCAATCTGTCTCTCTTATAAATAGATTCTTCAGTTTTACTTGCTCTTATCAATACATCTAATGGTCTGTGCTCCCAGGTTTACATGACATTGAGCCTTCTCCTATCTCCTTACTTGCCATTTGTATTCTAGCCCTCCTGGGAGCCCACCACTTGCAATTTGAACCGGTCGAATTGGGACTTACTTGCGTCAAAACTGTTGTTAGTAAGGAATGTCTTTCGTCTCTCTCCATGGTGAGCTATTACAAAGGATTTTACCTCGATTGTAACCGCGCTTTCACATTCAATCCCTCAAAAAACCTCGAGTTGGCCACTCTCTGAAATTTCGTATCTTGGTGGTCTCCTTGCTTGTGCTTAGTGCAGTACACTTGAAATTGCCTGCATGGGGCATATTACTATAGGACATAGCGTGACTCTGGATTGTAAGAACGAACGAGAGCGGTTCCCCGTCTGTGTCATTCCGTGCAAGCTAAACGCGCTTGTTGGCGGGATTATGTTTCTACCGTCACTTCGGCTTTCCTTATCGATGTGCAGTCTGGAAAAAAATACGGAAAACTGAGTGGCAAAACTCTTCCACCCGACTCCGTTTATCGTGTTGCTGGTGTCGGGCATTGTAAGACCTCGTGGAAGTGCTACAGTGACTGGAAATTATCTTGTCGTACTCTCAGGGTGTTCATTTATGCCCCAAGTTTTTTCCCTCCAAGTTTACCAGAAAGTTACCATCTTTACACTTTTCTTCTAGCAGTGATGTAGTATCATTAATGTGCCTTTACATTCTTATGGAACTGTAGTCAAACACTTTTCAACTTGCCGTCGTCGGCAGCTGGGACTGATGGCATTCATTTCTTATGCTTCAGTATTTACATCCATCAACCTTGCAAGTCCTCGTAATCTTTTTTAATCTTATTTGTCTAAGGGCTTCTTCCCCAGCTGTGGAAAATTGCCGAGGTCCTGCCTTTTCGTAAACAGCGTACTTCGGGCCATGATGCTCGCATTATTGTCCCATTGTTCTTACCAGTGTAGTATGCAGTTCTGGAAGTCTTGTAAAACAGACGTCTGGTGTGGTATTTGGAGATACACAGTAGTCTTTACTAGTCAATTTGGCTTTCATAAGGGATGCTCCGTTTTGACCCCTTACTCTGCTTAGATGCTATGTTTGTAATAGCTTTGCTAGTAACCACTCAGTTTTGTTTTATCTTAAAAATGCATCTGACCACTACTTGCTCCAAGCCATTCCTTAGGCCTCCGTGGCGGGTAAACAATAGGTATTGGTGGGGGCCCGGGGGGGTGGCACTCTGCCCACTTTTCCTTGCAAAACTTATTATTTGAGAGAATTTCCGTGTTAGGGTTAGATAATTTGCTTTCCCCGCTTTCCAGGGATGTGTGTACTTGGCATCACTTTTTTTTCTGCTATTTATAAATGATGTGGCCTCTCTTCTCTGTCTAATATTTAGACCATCTCTCTATGTTGATGATCTCGGCTATAAGCTTGGCAGGGCTGACTTCTCGGCTAGTAGCAGTCTACTCGAGAATGCTGTCAACTTTGTTCCCCATTGGTCCGCTACACTTTGGATTTTAAATATTATGGTGCCTAAAACTTACCCAAATGCTTCGCCTGACGTTCTGGTATCTATGATATCCATTGTACCTGTATGGCTACGTATCCTGAAATTGATACGGTCAGATTTTTCGGCCTCCTGTTTGTCACTGGTTGTCAGGAAAGCTTCACATTACCTACGCAAAAAGCAACTTGCTTAACCGGATGAACCTTCTTAATACCCACGCTCATTTTAAGGGAGTGGGTTGTCGAACTCCTTATCGATTTATGCTCAACCCAAATTTTATTGAAACTAGACTATGGTGAATAGATTCTGTTCTGTCATCCCCTCTCGCAACTCTTTCTAAACTTGATCCCATCCTTTCATCAGGAATTACGTTTCATGTCTAGGTGCTTTTTGCTCCTCACCTGTCCGAGGAGCTCTACATGCTGAGGCGAATGTTTAATCCCTGAATGACCGTCATTGATGCATTCCATTTATTCTGTCCTTTCGCATGACCTTCTCGATTCTTCTCATAAAGGAGAGTAACGAATTTTGTAGAAGGTCCATTAATTTGTTCACCAGTCCCTGTTTGTATCCGTTTCTTTTCTCTTTCGTCTCACTCGTTCTTGATTCTCTTCAGTTGTCCTTTTTATTGTTCAGTAGCATCTAAATTTTCTCTTTTTGTCCTTGGAAGGTTCCGACAGTTCGTGTCTGTTCTTCCCCACTGCCGTGCGCGAAAGCAAAAATACCTACAGTTGTTCTTGCTCCCTTTTTCCTAACCACTTCCAGTCTTATTCTCATGCCATTGAGTGTATAACTCATGATTTTAAATCATCTGACAGCGTCAGGTTAGGAAAGCCAGTGTTCCCAAAACAGCCATGTGCGAGCATTTTTATAGCCTGATTCTTTATGCTCTAATTCTGTCATTGCAATTATTCGTATTTCATCTATGTTTACTTCAGCATTTTTAGTAGGTTCAGACTGTTTTAGTGCTGTTGCATCTATTAAAATTAATTTATTCACCTCATCCCTAGAGTTTCCTACACCACTGTGGTTGCTGCATATTATAGCAAAACAAAAGAAATCGTTTTCTGCCTGGGTTCCTTAAACGTTCTTGATATTTTAAAACATACTCTCCCTACCATGGTATGAGTTGCCTTCTCTGGCTTTCCCCCTCTATCATTATTCAAAACATATGCCACAATTTTTTAGAGTTCTTCAATATAATGCCATTATGTTCATCCCAAGTCACATTTTATGTACTCGTAAAAACTAAATCTCAATATTTTTTATTCTAGACTTGGGTTAATACACAACACTGTTACAAAATCATACATGTGCACCACATTCCACAGCCGCTTACAATTTGCCTCTTTTATTTATTAATATTTGCTGTATCAATCAACATAACTAACTATGCTCAGGAAGACTATCCCCCTAACTTAATGGGGACCATATATGCACTCGTTTCTCAAACCGCCATATAAAATGGTTCATTCTGATATAACTGGCAAGCAATAATTGTGATACTGGACAAGGGCATTGATGAATACCTTAACATGGCGTGTAGAAAAGAGTACGAAAAACCAAAAATCGTAACAAATCTCTTCTAATCCCCCCCATTTTATCAAAATTCCCTTTCATAGTGTTTCACGATACCCTGTCAAAAGCTCGTCTTTCAGTCCAGCGCCACAATTCCGGAAACCGACGCGGCATTCGTTCAACTTCACAATCATCAATGATCTTATGCCCAGAACTGACATTTCGTCCTGGTACCCCGTACTGCCCTTGCCCAACCATACGTTTAATTACCCTTATTTGTTTAGTACACAACAATTTTGTGAATATTTATTAAACTTACAATGAGAGTAATTATTCTATAATAAAATGGGCTTTTGTGGAAACAGTTGATTCTGGTATAAGCATCACGACCCCAGTTGAATGCATTGCTCCCATTCTCTCCTGTCTCCACATTTCATTAAACATATGCACTAAAAAAGACTTCCTTATATCCCAATAAAACACATAAAATTCGATGGGTATTCCGTCGATTCTTGGTGTT
The DNA here is from genome assembly GCF_026875155.1 of Cherax quadricarinatus. Taxonomy (NCBI): domain Eukaryota; kingdom Metazoa; phylum Arthropoda; class Malacostraca; order Decapoda; family Parastacidae; genus Cherax; species Cherax quadricarinatus. The sequence goes on from NC_069409.1 coordinate 17,870,504, forward strand.
CTTCCCTTTGCCAGCTATATTATGGCAGTGTATACTTCATCTTCTGTTATAGGAACCTCCATCTCGACCCTGTCTTTCAGACTTACATGTCCCCAAAAGAATGATAATACCCGTTGGACATCGACTTCCCTCGTGTCACTTTAGTCGTAGGTGCACTAGTTGAGCCTCATGATACTTCAGCAACCCCTCGTTCGTCTCATGCCATTTTTTCGTTAACTTTTTATACATCAGTCTTACTTGTGTATAAAAAGTTAACGAAAAAATGGCATGAGACGAACGAGGGGCTGTTGAAGTATCATGAGGCTCGACTAGTGCACCTACGACTAAAGTGACACGAGGGAAGTCGATGTCCAACGGGTATTATCATTCTTTCGGGGATATGTAAGTCTGAAAGACAGGGTCGAGATGGAGGTTCCTATAACAGAAGATGAAGTATACACTGCCATAATATAGCTGGCAAAGGGTAGAACACCAAGAATCGACGGAATACCCATCGAATTTTATGTGTTTTATTGGGATATATGGAAGTCTAAAATGGGCATTAGAAGAGATTTGTTACGATGGTTTCGTACTCTTTTCTACACGCCATGTTAGAGGTATTCATCATGCTTGTCCAGTATCACAATTATTGCTTGCAGTTATACAAGAATGAACCATTTTATATGGCGGTTTGAGAACGAGTGATATATGGTCCATTAAGTGTAGGGGGACGAGTCTTCCTGAGCATAGTTAGTTATGTTGATGATACAGCAATATTAATAAATAAAGAGGCAAATGTAAGCGAGCTGTGGAATGTGGTGCACATGTATGATTTTGTAACAGGTTGTGTATTAACCCAGATAGAATAAAAAATATTGAGATTTTTTTTACGGTAAAATAAAAGTGATTGGGGATGACAGTAATGGCATATAGTTGCAGAACTCCTAAAAAATTGTGGCATATGTTTTGATAATGATAGAGGGGGAAAAGCCAGAGAAGGCAACTCATACATGGTTAGGGAGAGTATGTTAAAATATTAAGAACTTTAAGGAACCCAGCAGAAAACGATTTCTTTTGTTTTTGCTATAAATGCGATGCAACCAAAGTTGTGTAGGAAACTCTAGGGGATGAGGTGAATAAATAATTTTAATAGCATGCAAAGCACTAAAACAGTCTGAGACTACTAAAAATGCTGAAGTAAACATAGATGAAATACGAATAATTGCAATGAGAATTGCATAAAGATCAGCTATAAAAATGCTCGCACATTGCTGTTTGGGAACACTGCTCCTAACCTGACGCTGTCAGATGATTTAGAATCATGAGTATACACTGCAATGGCATGAGAATAAGACTGGAAGTGGTTAGGAAAAAGGGAGCAAGAAGCAACTGTAGGTATTTTTGCTTTCGCGCACGGCAGTGGGGAAGAACAGACACGAACTGTCGGAACCTCCAAGGACAAAAAGAGAAAATTTAGATGCTAGATGAACAAATAAAAAGGGACAACTGAAGAGAAGTCAAGAACGAGTTGAAGAGAAGAGAAAAGAAACGGAGTAAATAGGGACGGTGAACAAATAATGGACCTCTACAAACGTCCGTTACTCTCCTTTATGTAGAAGAATCGTGAAGGTCATGCGAAAGGACAGAATAATGGATGCATCAATGACGGTCATTCAGGGATGGAACATTCGCCTCTGCATGTAGGCTCTCGACAGGTGAGGAGCAAAAAGCACCTAGACATGAACGTAATTCCTGATGAAGGATGGGATCAAGTTTAGAAAGAGTTGCGAGAGGGGAGACAGAACTATCTATTCACCAAAAGTCTAGTTTCAATAAAATTAGGGCTGAGCATAATCGATAAGGAGTTCGACAATCCACTCCCTTGAAAGATGAGCGAGGGTTTTAAGAAGGTTCAGTCGGTTATAGCAAGTTGCTTTTTGGGAGGTAATGTGAAGTTTCCTGGACAACCAGTGACCAAAAGGAGCCAAAAAATCTGACCGTACACTTCGGGATACGGTAGCCATACAGGTACAATGGAGTATCAGAGATAACAGAACGTCAGGCGAAGCAATTTGGTAAGTTTTAGCACCAGAATATTTAAACCCATGTGTAGTGGACCAATGGGGAACAAAGTTGACAGCATTCTCGAGTGAGGCTGCTACTAGCCGAGAGATCAGCGCCTGCACAAGCTATAGCGAAGTCATCAACATAGAGAGATGTCTAAATATTAGATGAGAGAATAGAGGCCACATCATTTATAAATAGCAAAAAAAAGTGATGCCAAGTACACATCCCTGGGAAAGCAGGGGAAAGCAAATTATTAACCCGAACACGGAAAGTCTCTCAAATAAAAAGTTTCAAGGAAAAGTGGCAGAGTGCCTCGGAGGCCTAAGGAATGGGCTTGGACCAGGTAGTGTCATATGCATTTTTAAGATAAAACAAAACTGAGTGGTTACTAGCAAAGCTATTACAAGCATAGGCATCTAAGCAGAGTAAGGGGTCAATAATGGAGCATCCCTTATGAAAGCCAAATTGACTAGTAGAGACTACTGTGTATCTCCAAATACCACACCAGACGTCTGGTCTGTTTACAAGACGTTCCATGAACTTGCATACTACTCTGGTAAGAGCAATGGGACAATAATGCGAGGCATCATGGCCCGAAGTAACCCGGTTACGAAAAACAGGACCTCGGCAATTTTTCCCCAGCTGGGGAAGAAGCCCCTAAGACCAAATAAGATTAAAAAGATGTTCGAGGACTGCAAGGGTTGATGGATGTAAATACTGAAGCATAAGAATATGAATGCCATCAGTCCCAGCTGCCGACGATCGGCAAGTGAAAAGTGTTGACTACAGTTCTAGAAGTGTACAAGGCACATTATGAGACTCATCACTGCTAGAAGAAAAGTCTAAAGATGGTAACTTTCTGGTAAACTGGAGGAAAAAAACTTGGGGCATAAATTGAACCCCTGAGAGATACGGACAAGATAATTTCCAGTCACTGTAGCAACTTCAAGAGGTCTTACAATGCCGACACCGGCAACACGATAAACGGGAGTCGGGTCTGAAGAGTATTTGCCACTCAGTTTCCGTATTTTTTTTCCAGACTGCACTCATAAAGAAAGCCGAAGTGACGGTAGAAACATAATCCCGCCAACAAGCGCGTTTAGCTTCACGGATGACACGACGGGCAACCGCTCTCGTCCGCTTAAAATCAAGGAGTCACGTTTGGGGTTTCCTATTGTAATGATAGCCCCATGCAGCAAGTTTTCAAGTGTACTGCACTAGCACAAGCAGGAGACCACCCAAAATACGAATTCGAAGTGCCAACTCGAGGTTTTTAGGGATTGAATGTGAAGCTGCGGGTTTCAATCGAGGTCAAAAATCTTGTAATAGCTCACCATGGAGGACAAGACGGTTCCTTACTAACAACAGTTGACCAAGTATAGGTCCCAATTCGACCGTTCAAATTGAAGTTGGGGCTCCCAGGGGGGCGGAATACAAATGGCAAGTAAGGAGGATAGGAGAAGGGTCACTGTCATGGTAAATCTGGGAGCACAGACCAGTAGGGTAGTTATAAAGGCAAACGAGAGATCTATGTAAAAGAGAGACAGATGAGTGAGATGGTGAAAATGGGTGTTAGTACCCGTATTTAAAAATGGAGGGAAAGAAGTGAGAGAATAGCTTATGATCGCCCGAAAATCACAGTGAGACGTCCTTAAGAGGAGATGAACATTAAAACCACCTAATAAGAGAAGTGGGTGCAGTAAGAAACCTGAAATAGATAATGCTCGGGAAAGATACAGAGAGCAGACTGTATACCACTTGTTCAAGTAATGGGGCTGCAGTGTAATGCAGTGATGTATGAACAAAGATCTGATAGTGTGGTATATCAGTGCATCAAAAAGTTCACTTTCATTAAAAGTTCCATCGGGAATGGATCCATTGAATGCAGTAAAATACAGCCCGAGACTGGATGGATAACAGCAGCAAATTTAGGTTCTTGTAAACACACAAACAGGGAAAAACTTGGATAGAACACCTGAAACTCACCCCCATTACCTTGAGGCTTCAAATATTTCACTGTAAATGTCATGATTTTTAAAGAAAACTGATAACATGAAGCGTAGGGGTCTACGGACTAAAGGTTTGTAAAGTCTACATGTGAGGTGAGGGAAAAAAACAAACACAAAAGGGTTGGGAACGTGCAAAAAAGGAGTTGGCAGATGGTTTAAAAAAGTGAGGAGTGATGAAACTG
>NC_069409.1:17875240-17890945 GCF_026875155.1 Cherax quadricarinatus
TCCCTTATTTTTCCATGCCATTGCAGTGTATACTCATGATTTTAAATCATCTGACAGCGTCAGGTTAGGAGCAGTGTTCCCAAACAGCAATGTGCGAGCATTTTTATAACTGATCTTTATGCAATTCTCATTGCAATTATTCGTATTTCATCTATGTCTACTTCAGCATTTTTAGTAGTCTCAGACTGTTTTAGTGCTTTGCATGCTATTAAAATTATTTATTCACCTCATCCCCTAGAGTTTCATACACAACTTTGGTTGCATCGCATTTATAGCAAAAACAAAAGAAATCGTTTTCTGCTGGGTTCCTTAAAGTTCTTGATATTTTAACATACTCTCCCTAACCATGTATGAGTTGCCTTCTCTGGCTTTTCCCCCTCTATCATTATCAAAACATATGCCACAATTTTTTAGGAGTTCTGCAACTATAATGCCATTACTGTCATCCCAATCACTTTTATGTACTCGTAAACCTAATCTCAATATTTTTTATTCTATCTGGGTTAATACACAACCTGTTACAAAATCATACATGTGCACCACATTCCACAGCTCGCTTACATTTGCCTCTTTATTTATTAATATTGCTGTATCATCAACATAACTAACTATGCTCAGGAAGACTCGTCCCCCTACACTTAATGGACCATATATCACTCGTTCTCAAACCGCCATATAAAATGGTTCATTCCTGTATAACTGCAAGCAATAATTGTGATACGGGCAAGCATGATGAATACCTCTAACATGGCGTGTAGAAAAGAGTACGAAACCATCGTAACAAATCTCTTCTAATGCCCATTTTATCTAAAATCTTTCATAGTGTTTCACGACATACCCTGTCAAAAGCTCGTCTTCAGTCCATCGCCACAATTCCGGAACCGACGCGGCATTCGTTCAACTTCACAATCATCAATGATCTTATGCCCAGAACTGACATTTCGTCCTGGTACCCCGTACTGCCCTTGCCCAACCATACGTTTAATTACCATATTTGTTCTAGTACACAACATTTTTGTGAATATTTTATAATAACTACACATGAGAGTAATTATTCTATAATCAAATGGGCTTTTGGAAACAGTTGATTCTGGTATAAGCATCACGACCCCAGTTGAATGCATTGCTCCCATTCTCTCCTGTCTCCACATTTCATTAAACATATGCACTAAAAAAGACTTCCTTATATCCCAATAAAACACGTAAAATTCGATGGGTATTCCGTCGATTCTTGGTGTTCTTCCCTTTGCCAGCTATATTATGGCAGTGTATACTTCATCTTCTGTTATAGGAACCTCCATCTCGACCCTGTCTTTCAGACATACATGTCCCCGAAAGAATGATAATACCCGTTGGACATCGACTTCCCTCGTGTCACTTTAGTCGTAGGTGCACTAGTCGAGCCTCATGATACTTCAACAACCCCTCGTTCGTCTCATGCCATTTTTTCGTTAACTTTTTAAAACATCAGTTTACTTGGTATAAAAAGTTAACGACAAAAATGGGATGAGACGAACGAGGGGTTGTTGAAGTATCATGAGGCTCGACTAGTGCACATACGACTAAAGTGACACGAGGGAAGTCGATGTCCCAAACGGGTATTATCATTCTTTCGGGGACATGTAAGTCTGAAAGACAGGGTCGAGATGGAGGTTCCTATAACAGAAGATGAAGTATACACTGCCATAATATAGCTGGCAAAGGGTAGAACACCAAGAATCGACGGAATACCCATCGAATTTTATGTGTTTTATTGGGATATATGGAAGTCTAAAATGGGCATTAGAAGAGATTTGTTACGATGGTTTCGTACTCTTTTTACACGCCTTTTTTAGAGGTATTCATCATGTTTGTCCAGTATCACAATTATTGCTTGCAGTTATACAAGAATGAACCATTTTATATGGCGGTTTGAGAACGAGTGATATATGGTCCATTAAGTGTAGGGGGACGAGTCTTCCTGAGCATAGTTAGTTATGTTGATGATACAGCAATATTAATAAATAAAGAGGCAAATGTAAGCGAGCTGTGGAATGTGGTGCACATGTATGATTTTGTAACAGGTTGTGTATTAACCCAGATAGAATAAAAAATATTGAGATTAGGTTTACGAGTACATAAAAGTGATTGGGATGACAGTAATGGCATTTATATTGCGAACTCCTAAAAAAATGTTGGGGATATGTTTTGATAATGATAGAGGGGGAAAAGCCAGAGAAGGCAACTCATACATGGTTAGGGAGAGTATGTTAAAATATCAAGAACTTTAAGGAACCCAGCAGAAAACGATTTCTTTTGTTTTTGCTATAAATGCGATGCAACCAAAGTTGTGTAGGAAACTCTAGGGGATGAGGTGAATAAATAATTTTAATAGCATGCAAAGCACAAAAACAGTCTGAGACTACTAAAAATGCTGAAGTAGACATAGATGAAATACGAATAATTGCAATGAGAATTGCATAAAGATCAGCTATAAAAATGCTCGCACATTGCTGTTTGGGAACACTGCTCCTAACCTGACGCTGTCAGATGATTTAGAATCATGAGTATACACTGCAATGGCATGAGAATAAGACTGGAAGTGGTTAGGAAAAAGGGAGCAAGAAGCAACTGTAGGTATTTTTGCTTTCGCGCACGGCAGTGGGGAAGAACAGACACGAACTGTCGGAACCTCCAAGGACAAAAAGAGAAAATTTAGATGCTAGATGAACAAATAAAAAGGGACAACTGAAGAGAAGTCAAGAACGAGTGAAGAAGAAGAGAAAAGAAACGGAGTAAATAGGGACGGTGAACAAATAATGGACCTCTACAAACGTCCGTTACTCTCCTTTATGTAGAAGAATCGTGAAGGTCATGCGAAAGGACAGAATAATGGATGCATCAATGACGGTCATTCAGGGATGGAACATTCGCCTCTGCATGTAGGCTCTCGACAGGTGAGGAGCAAAAAGCACCTAGACATGAACGTAATTCCTGATGAAGGATGGGATAAATTTTAGAAAGAGTTGCGAGAGGGGAGACAGAACATATCTATTCACCATAGTCTAGTTTCAATAAAATTAGGGCTGAGCATGATCGATAAGGAGTTCGACAATCTACTCCCTTGAAAGATGAGCGAGGGTTTTAAGAAGGTTCAGTCGGTTATAGCAAGTTGCTTTTTGGGAGGTAATGTGAAGTTTCCTGGACAACCAGTGATCAAAGAGGAGGCCTAAAAATCTGACTGTATCACTTTCAGGGATACGGTAGCCATACAGGTACAATGGAGTATCAGAGATAACAGAACGTCAGGCGAAGCAATTTGGTAAGTTTTAGCACCAGAATATTTAAACCACTGTGTAGTGGACCAAAATGGGGAACAAAGTTGACAGCATTCTCGAGTGAGGCTGCTACTAGCCGAGAGTCAGCGCCTGCACAAGCTATAGCGAAGTCATCAACATAGAGAGATGTCTAAATATTAGATGAGAGAATAGAGGCCACTCAATTATAAATAGCAAAAAAAAAGTGATGCCAAGTACACATCCTGGGAAAAGCAGGGGAAAGCAAATTATTAACCCGAACACGAAATGTCTCTCAAATAAAGAATTTTCAAGGAAAATGGCAGAGGGGCCTCGGGGGCCCTAAGGAATGGGCTTGGCCCAGGTAGTGCATATGCATTTTTAAGATAAAAAAAACTGAGTGGTTACTAGCAAAGCTATTACAACATAGGCATCAAAGGGCAGAGTAAGGGGTCAATAATGGAGCATCCCTTTGAAAGCCAAATTGACTAGTAGAACTACTGTGTATCCCCAAATTTACCACACCAGACGTCGGTCTGTTTACAAGACGTTCCATGAACTTGCATACTACTCTGGAAAGAGCAATGGACAATAATGCGAGGCATCATGGCCCGAAGTACCGGGTTTACGAAAAGGCAGGACCTCGGCAATTTTCCACAGCTGGGGAAAGAAGCCCTAAGACCAAATAAGATTAAAAAGATGCGAGGACTGCAAGGGTTGATGGATGAAAATACTGAAGCATAAGTATGAATGCCATCAGTCCCAGCTGCCGACGATCGGGAAGTGAAATTTTTGACTACAGTTCTAGAAAATGTACAAGGCACATTATGAGACTCATCACTGCTAGAAGAAAAGTGTAAAGATGGTAACTTTCTGGGAAACTTGGAGAAAAAACTTGGGGCATAAATTGAACCCTGAGAGATACGGGCAAGATAATTTCAGTCACTGTGCAACTTCAAGAGGTCTTACAATGCCGACACCGGCAACACGATAAACGGGAGTGGGTCTGAAGAGTATTTGCCACTCAGTTTCCGTATTTTTTTTCCAGACTGCACTCATAAAGAAAGCCGAAGTGACGGGAGAAACATAAACCCGCCAAAGCGCGTTTAGCTTCACGGATGACACGACGGGCAACGCTCTCGTCCGCTAAAATCAGGAGTCCGCTGTGGTCTATTGTAATGATAGCCCCATGCAGCAGTTTCAAGTGTACTGCACTAGCACAACAGGAGACCAACAAGATACGAATTTCTGAGAGTGCCAACTCGAGGTTTTGAGGGATTGAATGTGAAGCTGGGGTTAAACAATCGAGGTCAAAAATCTTTGTAATAGCTCAACAGGGGAGGAAAAAGACGGTTCCTTACAACAAAAAGCTTGACGCAAGTATGGGCCCCAATTCGGGACCGTTCAAATTGCAAGTGTGGGCTCCCAGGAGGGCGGGAATACAAATGACAAGTAAGGAGGATAGGAGAGGCTCACTGTCAGTAAATCTGGGAGCACAGACCAGTGGTGTAGTTGATAAAGAGCAAACTGAGAGATCTATGTAAAAGAGAACAGATTGAGTGAGATGGTGAAAAGGGGTGTTAGTACCCGTATTTAAAAAATGGAGGGGAAGAGAATGAGAGGAATAGCTTATGATCGCCGCGAAAGTCACAGTGAGACGTCCTAAGAGGAGATGAACATTAAAACCACCTAATAAGAGAAGTGGGTGCATTTAAGAAACCTGAAATAGATAATGCTCGGAAAGATACAGAGAGCAGACTGTTACCACTTGTTCAAGTAGATGCGGGCTGCAGTGTAATGCAGTGATGTATGAACAAAGATCTGATAGTGTGGTATATCAGTGCATTCAAGAAGTACACTTTCATTAAAAGTTCCATCGGGAAATGGATCCATTGAATGCAGTAAAATACAGCCCGAGACTGGATGGATAACAGAGAAACATAATTTTAGGTTCTTGTAAACACACAAACAGGGAAAAACTTGGATAGCAACACTGAAACTCACCCCGATTACCTCTGAGGCTTCAAATATTTCACTGTAAATGTCATTTATTTGCAAAGAAACTGATAACATGAAGCAGTAGGCGTCTACGGACTAAGAAGGTTAGTAAAGTCTACATGTGGAGGTAGAGGAAAACAAGCAAGCAGCAAAGGCTTGGAACGCTGCGAAGAAAGGAGTTGTGCAGATGGTTTAAAAAAGTGAGGAGTGATGAAACATGGGTCGGTGCCCCTCACTGGTTTTGTCTCCTCAGTATATTTGGAGATAGCTTAAAGTGTTTCAGTGGACATGGAAGTTGCAGGTAGTTCGACAGAGATAGAAGGGAGAGGGGGAGTAAAAGTTGGTAAAGAAGGGGGGAGGGAATGAGAGGTTAGCGTTAACTTGGGAAGAAATTTGGGAGAGGACAGGAGAGGAGGTAACTGTACGAAGGAGAGGATGAACCTCCACACCAGTAAGAGACACAGTAGGAGGTAAAGTACTAGGCACAGAGTTTAGAGAGGAAAAATGTTTGGCTATCTGCTGCAAAACTCTGTCACAGAGACCTACTATAACTAGTGGTCAAACACTTGTTACACCTGTAACAACAACAAGTGTCCCATTACCTTGTCATTACCTATTTTCCAAGGTCATAATTTTGAAGAATTCATTAGTGGTTTTCAATCCATAGTAAATTCACGAACTGACATAGATGAGATTGCTAAGTTCAATTACCTTAATGTCTTGTGAAGGGGAAAAACCCTTAACTGTTTAAGTATTTCCCAGTTTTTTAAAAGGCAATTTTTTAAAACCCTTACGTGTTAGCAGAATTACTTGTTGTAAAAGGGCCAGAGTTAACATGCGTTTAATATCAAGTTTGGAGCCCCCCAAAATTGTTTTTTCGACTACAGGCATTTAGAATCACATTAGACAATGTCTCAGTCTCAGTGCTAAATATGACCAAAGGGCAAGTGTTTGGGTTTATCAGTGGATTGTACAAGAAGTTGTCCCAAAAAAACTTTTGAAGATTAAATATTATTTTTAAAACGTTTTCACTTGTGGGGAAATTAAAATGGTTTAAAAACAATAGTTTTCATGCAAAAAGCAACGGGGAAAGATGAAAAATCCAAAAAACCCCGTGGATAATAAACTTCAATCGTATAAAGAGTATACCACTCCCACAAACCACATAAGGGGAAAATCCAAAAGGCATTTATCAATTTGTAAACAACAACGTAAACGACTGTCAACATAAACGTTTTCCAAAAAAATGTGTACTTTGTGAGGGGAAACACTTGGGGCACAGTATTGTAGAATCAATCAATGGAGGCACTTAAACAACGTTTTTATCAGCTAAAAAGGTGCATCAAGTGTTTAGGGAACAAAAGGGAGGAAAAGCTCATGAAGAAGTGTTTTAAATAAAAACTTTAAAAATTGCCCAAATATTTTGCTGAAAACAGAAAATTCCACAAATCAGGAAGAACAACAACGCTTAAATGCAGAATAAGTTTAAAGCAACTGCTCCCCAAATAGCTCGGTTGAGTTATCTAATAAATTACACAAAACCAAATGTGCTAACATATTTGACAAGGCCCCAAAAGGTCCTTCAAAGAAGAAAAGTGTTGCAAAAAACTGAAAAAAACAACCCCTATGCCAAAATACATTAGACTGCTGTTTTTTCCAAAATTCGGTAACAAATTTGACCTAGCCAGAATCACGTTGGTCTAGGAAACAGGAAAAAGACAGTAGAAGCTGTGGTGTAGATGATTTGCCAAAAGCTGTGCAGATCCGGGGATTAAAAGAAACTTTTGCAGCACTAAAAGCACAAAGGGCAATTGCCTGTCCTGCATACAGACGGGACAAAATTTTAGTCAATTTTTTTATCATTGGAAGTGATTATTATCATGTTTTGTGAAAAAATAAGTAAGAAAACATGGTTCACTTGTGAAAACAGCAGGGGGCCCCACATGATATGGGGCCCCCACCCTTAAAGGGGGGAAGAAATGAAATTGATTCAGTGGAAAATTATATAGTTACGGAATAACCGCTGATCAGTACCACAGCAAAAATGATATTACGGGAAGAAAGAATAAACCCATTGAAAGTTGTGGAATTTTAAATGCGATAGGTTTGATGAAAAAAACCAACCCCCACAAGAGTCTCAGATTTTAAAACCAATATTTGGACACTGCATTAAAAAGATGGACAGTATTGGGTTTTTAGGTTAAAATGAAAATTAAATCCACCCCCTCTGCCTACAATTACGTTGGCTTTGGGACAAAAAAGCACAAATAATGAGCTCGGGAAGAATCCAAAGGGGCTACTGATGTCTATGATATATCATACAAAACAGGAAAATAAATTATTGGGAAAAAGTCGAAGTAATTTGAAAAAACAGAAGTTCATTATTTTCCGCCCAGGGAGTCAGAAAATTTAAAACCCACCCCAAAACTAGTGTTGTTACAATTGCAGCCAGTGCAAAAAAAAATGAGAAGTTTTTATGACTGTTGATGCCCGGGGCCCCTCACAACTGAGAAGTTGGGACGTGCTTAAAATTTCGCTCAAACCCATATGCCACACGGTGATATTTCCAAGGCTTTCTTAGGTGGGACTACAAGAAATAGTAGAGTTATATTTGTTTTTGGGGCCTGAAAATCTACTGACCCTCAAAGTCTGTGAAAACTTATCGTTTCAAACAGTATTATTTGGTGCAACTCTCCTTTCTTACTAAAACTATCAATTACACTTTTGAGAAATCTAAAAAGCCCTTAAAAGAAATCTTAAGAAAATTTCATTGGACAATCTTCAGGTAGTTTAAAAAGGGGGGGATTTAAAAATCCTTTAACAGAAAAAGCTAACAAGGGATAAAAGAACAAATATGCCCCAAAGGATGGGATACAAATTAAAAGCAATTAAGGGAATTATCAAAGAAGTTTTCCCTAAAAGCTAAAATTTCCCTGATTGCAAAAAATATGCGGGGATTTAAATTTGGGAAAACACACAGGAAGTATTTGAGCCCAAAAGGATAAACAAAATCATGCAGAAAACACTCACTAAACTATTTTACTGTAAAGGGTATCAAAATGTTTTGATCCTTGGACTGTCCACCATTTACCATAAAGGGTAAATACTTTGCAAGATCTGGAAGCCCAAAAAAGGGTGGGGAAACTTTCCTCTAGAAAGAGTTTAAGCATGGGATGAAAACAAGGAGTTTTTTAAAAACATCATAAATTCAATTTCCAGAAAAAGGTCAAAAGGGGAAACAATTACCATTAAGTGTTCTGTGAGGTTTAACCAAGGTTATGGCGCGTAGTTCATGAGAAGTGAAGGAATACACTAATTTTCTTCAAAGGGCCGGGTAACCCTAATCAAAAAGACCACAATTGGAATGACACACGGGGTAAAATTTTTGTGTCTATTCCAAGTACTTGATCACTCACTATTAAAAAACCTGCTGGGGTAAAAACAGTTCTCCATGGTTTAAAAAATAAAAGAGTAAGTTGGGCTTGTACGACAGAGTGCAGAAAAAAAAGGACAGGGGATTATCTCTTTTTCCACGTCTTACCAAAGGGAAACCAGTGACATGTTGTACGTGGTGTCCCACTCAAGAAATTTCGGTAATAAATTATGGCCACGGACCGAACTGGGTTCTAATGAAAATAAAAGGCCTCCAAAAAGCTACATTATGCCGAAAAACGTCTGCTTGAACACAGCAAAAAATTTGTAAAAACTGCAGGGGCACAACAGAAATAGTTTATTTAGGATCTAAATACCATTTTGGGAAACTCTTAAAATTACAGGGATTAAAACCTGTTTGAATGTCTTGAACCCCCTTAAAATCTGGGTGAAAAATAATCAGAAAAATGTTTTCTCACAGAATATAAATTTCTAGAAAAACAAGATAAATCCCAAAGAAACCTGTTGATAAAAAATTTTTAGGGTTTATCTCACTCAGAAAGATTAAAAATGCGAGGAAAATTCATAATTCTTCACTACCTAAAGAAGCCAACATCCAATATTGATCCCCAAAAATCATTGGCTAACAAAATGATTGTGCAAAACGCCCAAGTAACGTTTACATGGTGGGGAGCTGACCAAATTTGTCATATACGACAATCCTACGGTACCTCAAAGGCGACAAAGTGTGAAAAAAAAAAATAAAAAAACTGTTTAAAATTGCGTCACTAGAAATTTTCGAGTATGTCAGTATCCCAGGACCCACCTCCATATCCCCCTTTAAGAGTTTTTCAACACTCCATTTGAGGTGACGGTGTAGATTACACTGGACCAATAATTTTAAAAAAAAAAACGTTGCAAAGTTCCCATCAAGGTGTAATCTTTTTGTTCACTTGTGCTACAATAACATAAAACAGAAGTAGCACGACTGTTGCTGAAACCCTTTTTCAAAATTTTTCAGAAGGGTTTTCGCCAGAAGGGCATGTCCCGACGATGATTTCAGATAATGCAACGAACTTTTTTTTGGTGCGCTTATATAAGCAAATCTTTGATAAAAACCCGAAGTCAACAGAGTAAATCAACGCAGTTTTTTTGGAGATAATTCCTTAAATCCCATGGCCGGGGGGGATTTTATGAAAGAAACGGCATTGTAAAACGTTTTTAAAAAGGGTCTTCATCGTCGGAAAGACTTAGAAAAATTCCGTACAGTGGGGGTGAAATAGAAAATAGAGTCAACACGGGCCCTAAATTTGTTTTTCCCATGACTGGACAATTTAGAAGTTTAAGTCCACTCATTTACTCCGGGAGAAGGGGTCGAAAATGTTCCTCCCCTGAATATAAAAAAATCATAGAGGATCCCACTTATTTTGAACCTTTAGCAAATCAACGTAAATTTTAAACCCTTAATAAATGATTGAATATTGGGAGAAAATTTGGCGAGAAGACTATCCACCTCATTGAGAGAACATTTATGGGGCTGGTGTCCTGAAAATATAATCCTTAGAACCCTTGGGGAATAGGGATTTTTGACAAAGATGGTCCCAGGTCCCCAAAACCCTTGGAAAAAAATTTTGACATATATCCTTTCAAAGGAATCACAACAGTTGAGTTTTGAGCAAGGGTAGTGAAAAGGGACAAAAAATAAACTATGCCCTTGAATTACCAGTGTTTTAAAAAAAAAATTTGTGATTCTCCGAAACCACACAAAATAAGCTGTTCAAAAAAACAAGCAGCAGTGGTTGGGTTAGTGAGAAAATCAAATTAATGTTAAGTGATAATAGTTCACCTGCAGCGAACCTTGCCGCCCCCCCAGTGTGGGGAAAATTTTTTTTCCAGGGGGGGTATCAGCCCCTTTCAGCCCTTTTTTAGCCCTTTCGCCCCCCTGAGGGCCCCCCCCCTCAGAAGGGGCAAGCGTTTGTTTACTGCTCAGGAGGGTTTAAATTTACCCAATGCAGTACGTATATGACCTGTGGTCAAGGACCACCCCTCCTTTCAGTCCAGTGTTGCAGATTTTATTTAAAAAAAGAGCAGTACATTCTTACCCTTTGCAGGACAATTAAAAGGAAAATCTTGCTCCCCTTTATTACCATGGTAGGAAAATGTATATTTTTGACTTGCTTAAGACGAAAAATCAACATTTGCTCGTTCTGAGAAGTGACAAGGGGTAAAAGTACTAGGGCAGCTTTTCCTTTGTGTGGGGGCATACAGCGTGGGGATTGTGGCATTTCAATTACTTTTGAAAACTGGAGTACACTACGCCGGGGTAACCAACAAAGAACGACGTTGTTAGTGTGAACAAATGTCTCAAAAAACAAAAACCTTTAAAAAAGTGTGATGCTTCTTTTGATAAGATTGTGAACAATAAGACAAAATCTTTTGGAATATATGTACCAGGGTTTTTCCCGGTTGGAAAACGTGGACACCCGGGGCACTTCAGCTTCTATCAAGTCAGCGAAATCTGCGAAGTGTGAAAAAACACCATAGCTCACGCTCAGGGGCCGGGTTTGCATAGGAAACTGGCATTTTCCTAGGGCCCCGCTTTGGGGGCCCCACGGTCCAAGGGGGTTCAGGGGCTCATCCAAGATGCGCACGGTGCAAGTGCTAAGGGGTTTCTACCTAAAAAATTCAAATGTTTTGGGAGTAAAAAATTTTTTAAAATTAATCAAAACAAAAAAAAAATAATGAAATAAATAAAATAAAAAAAAATTAATAACATAGATGGGGAAAACTCAACACGCCTTTTTTTTACTCAAACAGCTGTTTTTTCCCGCTAATGGGGGAGTAGGGGGATTCCTCTCCAATTTTCTGTAGTAATTTCATTTCTAGATTTTACTTGACATTTTAACTGAAGTTTGTTGATAGACATTGTGTGTAGGATAAATGTTTGTTTTTTGCCTAAAGTTAAAGGGGGGGGTACTGTAGGGTTACTTGATCGTAAGACGCAGGACCAGTAAAGACGCATTTTTTGGGAAAAATACTATAAAGAAAAACCAAAAAACCAAACTGCTTCCGTTTGTAGGTTTTTTAAAAACACTTTGCCTGTCTTTAAATCTTTATCTTTCAAAAAGATTTTCAAATTTTTTTGATGTTTACACCTTCCTTTCAAATGCTTTTTTTCAAGTTCGACAAAGGGGAAAAAAAGGGGTTGGGGGTTTTGAAAGGGTTTTTTAAAAAAAAATTTTTGGTTTAAAAAGGGCCCTTAAAAGGGGGAACTTTTTTTTCAAAAAAACCCCCGGGGGGAAAAAAAGGGAAACCCCCCTTTTCCGGAAATTGGTTTTTTTTAAAAAAGGGGAAAAAAATTCCCCCCCCAAAAAAAAGGGGGGGAAGGTGGGGGTTTTTTTTTTTTTTTTTGGGGGGGGTTCCCCCCCCCCCCCCCCCCCCCCAAACCCCCCCCCCCCCCAACCCCAAA
Organism: Cherax quadricarinatus; assembly: GCF_026875155.1. NCBI lineage: Eukaryota > Metazoa > Arthropoda > Malacostraca > Decapoda > Parastacidae > Cherax > Cherax quadricarinatus. The sequence continues at coordinate 17,887,355 of NC_069409.1, forward strand.
AAAAAAAATATTTTTTTAAAAAAAAAAAAAAAAAAAAAAAAAGGGGGGGTTTTTTTTTTCCCTTTTTTTAAAAAAAACTTTTTTTTAAAAGGGTTTTAAGGGGCCCCCCCCTTTTTTTTGGGGGAAAAAAAGGCCTTTTTTGGTTTTCAAAAAAAATTTTTTTTTTTGGGGGGAAAAAAAAAAAATTTTTTTTTTTTAAAAATTTTTTTGGGGGGGGGGGTTTTTTTAAAAATTTTGGAAAAAAAAAAACCAAAAAAAATTTTTTAAAACCAAAAAAATTTTTTTTTAAAAATTTTTCCTTTTTTTTCCCCCCTTTTTTTAAAAAACCTTTTTTTTTTCCCCCCGGGGAAAGGTTTTTTTTGGGGGAAAGGGGGGGAAAAAAAAATTTTTTCCTTTTTCCCCAAAAAAAAAAAATTTTTAAAATTTTTTTTAAAAAAAAACCCCCTTTTTTTTTTTTTTTTTGGGGGGGGGGTTTTTTTAAAAAAATAATTAGTTTTTGAAAATGGTAATATAAATACCCTTGTGGGATTGTTCTTGGACTCAGTTTGATTTCTGTTTTTAAATTAAAATTTGGGATCAAGGAGGATGAATTTTTAAAATTTTCGTAGCCCAAAATTAAATAACCAAAATTTTGGGAAAAGTTCTGTATATGACTCCCTTTTTTGGGAAGTTTTGAATTTTTTGGGTGCGCAGCCAGAGGAAAAAGGGGGTACAAGGGCCTATCCCCCAAAAAACGGAAAAAATTTTTTTAAAAATAATTAAAAAAAAAATTTAAAAATAATTGATAATGAAAATTTTTTATTTTCATGATTACAGACGTGATAATCCTCTTATGGCTTTTCGGGAACGTAAAGTTGGGCGTTCTTATGCGGTGGGGGCACAGAAAAGAAAGAAGAAAATTTTAAGTAAAAACAGAAAAAAAAAAGATGTAGGAAGCTTTCAGAAAAATCACAGCATGTCACGAAAACGTTTTGATGTTTCCCGTACGTTTTTTCTGCGATACGTCAGTCTTTCAGGAAAACCCCCCTCCAAATTTTTTCTCAAACCCGCATCTACTTTTTGTGGCCTCCTTTCAATGTCTCCAAGGACCTTTACCACAGGAAATTTGTCTTTTAAAAAATCCTGCCCCAAAGGGGCCAAAAAGTAATTCCCAGATTCTCTAGTAATGCTTTTTATTGCAGAAAAAATTCAGTCAAACTCTGAACTTAAAAATTGGAAAAAACAGCAAGGATTTATAAGGTTTGGGGGGTCGTCTTGTTTTAAAAATCATTTTTGTTTTTTTTTGGAAGCTTGCAAATTCAAAAAACTGTGAAAGAATTTATTTGGGTGGGGAAATTTTGAAAGCTCAGGGGAAAAATGTGCGGTTTAGCAAGAAGCTATTTTTTTACCAAAGGGAAAAAAACCTTCACACAGGGGGGTTCAATTTACTGGAAAAATTCCAAGCTTTCGGGGGGGAACATGAAAAAAAGCACCCCTCACAGGAGCTGCATTTTTCCAGTGTATTTTGTGACAAAAAAAAAAAGGGTTATTGGATTTTTCATTTGGAAAATCAAACTGAAAAAGAGCGCACTTATTGGAGAAAAGTTCTAGAAAGAGTTGTTGCTGTTGTAAAATTCTTAGCTCTAAGGACTTGCTTTCCGTGAGAGAAAATGAGGTTTTTGGTTCGGAAAACAATGGCAATTTCCTAGGGATCATAGAACTGTTAGCACAATTCGATCCATTCTTAGCAAATCATGTGTCACGCCTTGGGAATGCAGGAAGAGGCACTGTATCTTACATGTCATCTACTATATGCAATGAATTTATTGAACTGATGACTAAGAAGGTCCTCAATAACATCATAGCAGCTGTGAAAACTGCAAAATACTTTGCAATAAGTGTAGATTCAAACACCAGATATTTCACATACAGATCAATTGACATTCATTGTTCGCTTTGTCGACTCCAGTGGTAAGCCTGTAGAGCGCTTTATAAAATTCATTCCTCTTTCAGGCCATGATGGTGAAACAATGATGAATGTAGTACTGGATACTCTGCTTGAACATGATCTCTCTATTATGGATTGCCGTGGCCAGAGCTACACAATGCAAGTAACATTCGGGTAAATATAATGGATTGCAAGCCCGTATCAAGCAAATCAACCACTTGCTGAATATGTGCCCTGCTCAGCACATTCTCTTAATCTTGTTGGGTCATGTGCTGGAGTGTTGTGTCGCTGCAGTTTCATTTTTTGGACTTTTACAAGCACTCTTTAATTTTTTTCTCTGCTTCAATGCATCGGTGGAGTATACTCAAGTCAACCATTCATGGAGATGTCATCAAATCATTATCAACAACAAGGTGGTCAGCGCAGCATGATGCAACACATGCTTTGAAAGACTAGCTTTGCTGAAATACTTCTGCTTTGATCCAAATAGCAGAGGATGAAGACCAGACAGCAACTACAAGAAGCGAAGCAGCCAGCTTAGCATCAAAATTGGAAGATTTTGAATTGGCCTTACTCTGTGTGCTTTGGGACTGTATACTGGAACGGTTAAATGCCACGAACAAGACACTTCAGAAAATGAAATTGAAATGGCTACTTGTGCTAACCTCTATGCAGGCTTAGTGGAATTTGTAAGCTCACTTCGCAATGATAAGCTTTTAAAATGTTTGAAGAGAAAGCTAAACTGTGGTGAAAGCTCGTTACCGGGCTGATCTCAGGGTCGGAAGGGAAAGCAAAATTTTTAAAAGCCAGACAATGAAATTGTGTTTTACCAAGGCAGAAATGTTAAGCGCTACTTCGTCATTTGGATTCATGATTACGAAATTTGGGAAAAGAAAAAGAAATCTACCCGAATCTCAATGACAAGTTTGGATTTTTGTTCAAATTATACTATGCCCGTGAGAATTTAGAGAAGCTGCATTAAAATTGCAAAAAAACCTTTCAGCAGATGTTAGGAACATTTGTTGAAGAAATGTTTATTTTTCTGGGTATATGAATCAGATTAAAGCCACTTTAAAAGTGCACCCCAGCTGCTTTGAAAAATTTAAAAAATGCAGGTATTCAGAACCTTCCCTTAAATTTTACATAGTGTTCGCCTTTTCCTAAACTTCCCGCTCTAAATGTGAAGGAGAACGTCATTTTCTGTTTTGAAAGAAATGAAAAACCAGCTCCGTTTAACATTGGGCCCCAAAACAAAAATTTTGAACCTGCCTTGTTGACCCTTTAGTTGATCTAACAAAAATATTGATTTTCAGAATATAATTTATGATTTTCCAATTGAAATCCAGAAAAAAAATTTATTAAGAAGGCCGTGAATATAAACAATTCTTTATTTCTTGGTTTATTGATTTGATGTCTTTGATGATGAATGTAAACAATAAAGGTCGTGATTTATAAAGGGAAAAATGTGTGTGTGGTTATGCTGAATTTTTAGGTCATGTGTCACTACTTTAATAGCCAATCTAGTAATACTTCGTTTGGTTTATTTTTTTTAAAAGGGATGATTTAAAGATAGTTTTAAAGGGTGTTGGTAAAGGTTTTGGTTTTCTTGATGTACTTTCCCCCTTTTAAAATTTTAAACTAAATAGGAATTTTATTTAATTAGA
>NC_069409.1:17891445-17906538 GCF_026875155.1 Cherax quadricarinatus
CACACTACCACAAACCCTAACAACCACTACCACAAAAACCCCTACACACACACACTCCACAAAAACAAACCACACACACCACAAAAACCCCCCAACCACCCCCCAAAAACTACCACAAACACAAAAACCCAAAAACATACCACAACAACCACAACACATACACAAAAAACCACCCACCACTACCACAACAAAAAAAAAATACACAAAAACTACCACCAAAAAACCCCAAAACAAACCAAACACCCCAAAAACTCCCAAACACACACTACCACAAAATACACCCCACTACCACAACACCTACACAACACACTACCACAACAACACACAACCCCAACCCCAACCCCCCAAACCACAAAAAACCTAACCAAACCAAAAACCCCCCCTCCCACAACAACCAACCACCAACACACTCCAAAAACAACCTACCCCCCCCCCAAAACCCCACAACAACTACACAAACACTCCCACAAAAAACCTACACAACCACTACCACAAAACACACAACCAAACTACCACAAAAACCCTACAAACACATACCAAAAAACCTACACACACACACTACCAAAACAACCTAACAACACATACCCAAAACAACACCACAACACTACACAAAAAACCACCAAACACATACCACAACAACTACACAAACACCTCCCCACAACAACCTACAACAAACACACAAAAAACTACACAAAACCTCCCAAAAAATACAAAACCTAACAAACAACCACTACCACAACAACCTACACACACAACACCACCCAAACCAACAAAAAAACCACAACAAACAACCACACACACACACTACCACAACAACCTACAAAAACCACACCCAACAACCTACACAACACATCCCAACAACAACAACACCCCCACAACCACAAAACCCTACACAACACACTACCAAAACCACACAAACAAAACTACCAAACAACCTACACAAAAACAAACCACAAAAACCCTACACAAACCCCCCACCAAACACCCCCCAAAAAAACACAACCACAAACCCACACAAACCACCCACAACAACCCACACACCCACTCCCAAACAACCACACCCCCCCAAAACCCCCCCCACACCACAACAACCCACAACAACACACAAAAACCAACAAAACCACTACCACAACAACCAAAAAACCCACTCAAAAAACCCAAAAACCCAAAAACCCCCCTACCACAAAACCAACCACAACCCACAAACAACAACCAAAAAAACCTACCAAACAAAAAAAAAAAAAAAAAAAAAAAATAAAAAAAAAAAAAAAAAAAAAACCCAAAAAAAAAAAAACACCCACACCCCAAACCAAACCAACAAAACACAACACAAAACCACAACACACCCACAACTCCCACAACCCCTCCACCCCCCCCCACCCAAAACCCCCCTCAAAAAACCCCCAACCCACCCCCCCCCCCACCCCCCCAAACCACCCCCCAACCACAACCAAAACAACCCCAACCCCACCCCCCAACCCCCCCCACAAAACACCCACACCCCCCCCACACCCCCCCCCCCCTCCCCCAACCCCCCCCCAAAAACACCCCAAAAACCCCCCCCACCCCCCCCCACCCCCCCCACCTCCCCCAACCCCCAAAAGCCCCCCCCAAAACCCCCACCCCCCCCCCCAAACCCCCCCACCCCAAACAACCCCCCCAACCCACCCCCCCCCACCCACACCCACCCCACCCACACCCCCCCCCAACCCCCCCCCCACAACCCCACCCCCACTCCCCCCCCCCCACCCCCAAACCCAAAACCCACACCCCCCAACCCCCAAAAAACCCCCCACCCCCCCCCCCACCACCCACAACCAAAAAAAAACAACTCCCACAAAACCTCACAACCACAACAACAACAAACACACACCACTACCACAAAACCCAAACAACACACTACCACAAAAACCACCAACACCCCCAACCATAACAACCACAACAACACACAACAACAACCACCAAAAACCCCCCACCACAACAACCTCACCCCCCCACCCCCAAAACCCCACCCCCCACCCCCCAAACAACCCCCCCAAAACCACCCCCTCCCCACCCCCCCCCTAAAACCCAACAACCTAAAAAACCACATACACAAAAACCTACACAAACACACACCACAAACCAACCAACCCCTCCACAACCCCCTACACAACACATACCACAACAAAACCGCAACACAACCCACAACAAACCAAAACAACACACTACCCAAAAAAAACCTCACACAAAACACCAAAACCCTACAAAAGAACATACCACAAAACCAAAAACCTACACACCCCCCCCACACCCCAACAACCACACACACACACTCCCAAAAAACCCAACAAGACACTACCAAAACCCCCAAAAACCCCCACACACCAACACCAAAACCCAAAACCTACAACACACAAAACCCACAAACAAACCAAAAAAAAACCCCCCCCCCCCCCAAAACACAACAACCAAAAACCCCCAAACCCCATCCACAAAAACCCTCACAACCAAAAACTAAAAACCCAAACCCCTCCCCCCCCACAAACACACTACCACAACACCTCACAAACACACTACATAAAACCAACAAACACACTACCAAACAACCTACCACAAACACCACAACACCTACACACACCCACTCCACAACCCCTACACAAAACACTCCCACAACCCCCAACACACACCCACCCCCTACACAAGCACACTACCACAACAACCTAACAAGCACACTCCCACAAAACCTAACACACACACTACCACAAAAACCCTACACCACACACCCAAAAACAACCTACAAAAGCCACTCCACAACAACCAACACACACACTACCAAAAAACCCTAACACCACATACCAAAAACATCCTACAAAAAACACATCCCACAAAAACCCCTACAACCCACTACCACAACAACCTACACACACACACTACCACAGAAACCCTACACAAAACCCCACCACCAAAACCCTGCGCACACAACACTACCACAAAAAACCCTACAAAACACACTCCCACAAAACCCTACACACACACACTCCCACAAAAACCCTACACACACACACTACCACAAAAACCTACAAAAACACCACTACCACAACAACCTACACACAACACTACCCAAACCTCCCAAAAACCACTACCACAAAACCACCACACACACTACCACAACAACCTAACCCCAAACACTCCCACAAAAAACCTACAAAACCCCTCCCACAAAAACCCAACCCAACACTACCACAACAACCTACACACACACACTACCCAACAACCCACTCCACATACCACAGAAACCCTACACACACCCCACCACCAAAACCCTGCGCACACACACACTACCACAACACCTACACAAGCACACTACCACAAAAAACCACACACCCACACTACCACAACAACCTCCCAACACACCACCACCACCAAAACCTGCGCACACACACTTACCACAAAACCCACAGCAACTACCACAGCAACCTACACACACACCACCCCCCCAAAACCCCTGCGACCACACTTCCCAACAACCTCACAAGCACATACCACAAAAACCTACCTAGCACACTACCACAACAACCCACACACACACCACTTCCAAACCTGCGCACACACACATTCCCAACAACCTACACTACCCCTACACACAACCTACCACACCCCACCCCCCCCACAACCTGCGCCCACCCACATTACCACAAAACCTACACAAAACACTACCCAGCAACCTACACAACCCCACCACCACAACCGCGCACACACACATTACCACAAAAACCCTACACAAGCACATACCAAAACACCAAACAAAGCACATTACCAAACACCTACACAAACAACTACCACAAAAAACCTACACAAGCACACTCCCAACAACCCCTACACACACACGCTCCACAAAAAATACACAAAAACACTACCACAACAACCACACAAACACATACCACAACAACCTACACAAACACACTCCCCACAAAACTACACACACACACATACCACAACAACCACACAAGCCACTCCACAAAACCTAACACACACGCTCCCACAACAACCTACACAAGCACACTACCACAACAACCACAAAAGCACCTCCACAACAACTACAAAGCACATACCACAACAACCTACACAAGCACACACCAAACAACCTACACACACCCTCCCCACAAAAAACCTACCACAAACCCCTACCACAAAAACTAACAAGCACCTACCACAAAAACCTACACACCAGCACCACAAAAACCCTACACAAACACACACCCAGCAACCTACCAACACCCCACCAAAAACCCCCACACACACTCCACAACAACCTACACACACACCACCCCCAAAACCTAAAAACAAACACCACTACCAAACCCCCTAACCACACACACTACCAAAAAACCTACACACCAACACACACACACATCCCCACAACAACCTACACAACACACACCACAAAAACCCTCCCACACACCACTCTACAACAACCTCCCAACACACGCTCCCAAAAACCTACACAAACCCCCTCCCAAAGAAACCTACCACACACACCCCACCACCAAAAACCTACACACACACACACACGCCCCCTACCAAAAACCTAAAAACAAACACACTCCACAAAAACTTTTACACACCACACTACCACAAAACCTACATAGAGGAAAGGTTTTGGGGGAAATCGGACTACGACACTGGGGGAAAAAGGGTCGGGGGAGACTGATAACGAATCCCAAGATCTCCCGGGAAATAGACAAAGGGGGACAGAGACAGGGTTCCAGAGAGGGGCACGAAACAAGGGGGCACAAATGGAACTGAAGACTCGACGGTACAGGGGGCGTTAGGAAGTATTTCTTTAGATAGATGTCAGGAATGGAATAGCGTAGCAAGTGAAGTATGGAGGCAAGAACCATACAATTTTAAGAAGAGGTATGACAAAAGCTCAGGAAGCAGAGAGAAGTGAACCTAGTAGTGTTCAGTGAAGAGGGCGGGGCCAGCAAAAAGAAGCTGAGTCTCGACCCTGCAACAAATTAGGTGAGTACAATAGGTGAGTACACACACCTCACGCACACACACACTTAAAAACACCTTCACACACCACCAGCTGCAGGCCTGGTCCAGCACTGTTTCCTGGAGTTCAACCCACCAAGTGCCTGTCAGGATAATTGGGGAAGACTCAGGACGGAGTACAGTCTAGGGGCCCAGAGCCTCAAACATCACGTCACGGAAAAGGATCTTGGTGTGTGTATAACACCGAAACATTTCCTTAGGGCACATCACCAAATAACTGCTGCAGCTTACAGGCGCATTGGCGTACTAAGTACAGCATTTCGATATCTAAATAAGGTGTCATCAGGATCCTGTAAACTGTGTACGTTAGGCCCATATTGGAATATGCAGCGCCAGTTTGGAACTCTCACCTAGGCAAGCTTGTAAGGAAAACTAGAGAAAGTGCAAAAAGGTTGAAAACAAGATAATCCGGAGCTAAAGGGGTATGTACGAGGAGAGGTTTAAGGGTATTAGACCTGACGACACTGAAGACAGTAGAGATAGGGGGGATATGTTAACACTACATATAAAAACAGTTGGAAGTTGAAGACTCAGATGAATCACAAGCATATTAGGATAGTATTTCTTAGTCACAGAGTTGTCAGGAAGTGTAATTGCCTGGGTTAGTCGATGTAGTGGAGGTAGGATCGATACATTAGCTTGAAGAAGAGGTATGATAAGCTCTTGGAGAGGAAGAGTGACTGAGTAGCGACAGTTGAAGGAGGCGGGGCCAGGAGTTATGAATCGGACCCACCGCAACCACAACTATGAAGTACAACTAGGTGGGTAGAACACACACACATACCACAACCTACACACCACTGCCACACTCCTATACACACACACAGTACCACAACAACTTACACGCCGACAACCACAAAACCTACAACACCACTACACAACAAACCTTTCACACACACACCCTACCCAACAAACTACACACACACACACTTACAACATTCTACACACAACACTACACAAAACTACACAACCACTACCACAACAACCTACACACACACACACTTCCACAACATCTTACCACGGCCACTACACAACAACCTACAACACACACACACCACACACACACACACACCACACACCACACACACACAAACACACACACTACCACAACAACTAACCGCCCGACAACCACAACAACCTACACACCACTACCCACAACAACCTACACAACACACACACTACCACAACAACTACACACACACACACTTCCACAACATCCTACACCGCCCACTTACCACAAAACCTACACACACACACACACACACACTATCACAAACAACCTACACACGCCACACTACCACAACAACATACACACACACTACCCCCAACAAAAACCTACAACACGCCCACTACCACAACAACCACACACACACACACTACCACAACAACTACACAGCCCACTACCACAACAACTACACACACACACACACACACACACTACCACAACAACCTATACCAACACTGGTGCATGCAAATAATATGTACCCCTTTTTGAGCATGTGAACATGAAAGTCTACGCCCCCAAACCAGTGAACCAGGTAACTAAGGGGTCGACGGATCGGGGACCCCATCATCAGATTAGTTACTAGGTTCAGCCATCATATTGTGGATTCTGCCAATTGTGAAGGTGACGTGGATGCGCTCACAGCGCTCTCAACCTTGTCATTTGCACCCAGCTGTTGTTGAACACGGTTGTCCATTCTGCATCTTGATTTACGTGTTTACACATATATTTTCAACTGTATATAGTGTATCATAATTGTAAATACTTATAATCGCACTTGGTGAAGGAAAATATAATTCAAAGTCATTCAGCTGTGTTTGTTCTGCTCCTCGATCCCTTTACGCCCAGGGTAACAGGTCTTTTGTTCCTGGGTTGTAAAATGGGGCCTGTCTGGGAGCTGATGATGGACTTAGGCAAGAGTTGAGCCTAGAGTTAAAGTTGGATCAGAAGTAATAGTAAATAGCTGGATATATGGCAATGCGTCAGCTTTGCCACGCTTCAGGAATTTACATCAGAATTACTGACACTGATTTAGTAATTATTAGGTGGCGAAGACCACGTATTGGAGCTTATCATGTATACCAGCTAAGTATAGAAAGACAATTCAAGTTAGGACTAGAGACCGCTTGGTCAAATCCTTAGTGGATTTGTTTGACTGCAGACCAAAGCTTTCACAGTTGGTACAAAAACAAGTGGTGTAACAACTAAGACGAGTTGATTTCATCTTATACTGGTGGACAACCTCCTGGAGGTCTGTGGACCAGTGGTTCGAGTCTTTCTGCAGGACAGGTCATTTAACCCCTGATTGGAGGCAGCCAGGATGGGCTGATACTTGTGAAACCAACCGCTCCTTGTCTTGAACACTCCATCACTCTTTTCATCAAGCCTGGCATGATCTGAGATCGTAACCGTAAAGTTTCCTGATTGTGAGGATGAAGTGCAACTGGAAGGGAGCACGCCTATATCAGACCAACTAAGGTCGCTGGTGAGCCATGCTATCAAACTTATGGTCATCCTGGTGAGTGACAATCACTCACCATGGTGCATCCCGACAACAGTACCAGAGCGGCACCAGTACCAACGTCAACAGGAGAGCCTAAGGTCAAGCTGTTTGGCTTTTATTGTAATAAATCTTAAAAACGAACCACTGGCCTCCCGTGACAAGGTCTGTAACTCAGAAATAAAACTCTGGAGCTGCAGTGGTCGCAAATAATAATTTATATGCTGAATAGTCTTGTGCTTAGCGCTTTTTGATTATAATACTAATATTGTAATAAATGGGCCATTATTCACCCAAACTGCCCTAAATAAAACCCCATACCATTAGGAAAAATAAAAAAAATAAAAAAAATTTTTATCTCGTCCCCTCGTAACATGTCCCTGAATGAAGTAGAGAAAGGGATGGCCCTTATTATTGCAGGAGTCCATTATCGCTTCAGGAAAACTGAAGTCAGTACCTTTAGGATACTGGAGCATATTGCTCACTTATAAGGAAGGAGTACTTTCCCCTTTTGAAACACACTTATTTTTACAATCCTCTGTTCTGTTAGAAGCTTTTGGCGGAGCTATTTTTTTCTGTCAACATGCATAAAATATATTATACAGAGCAGACATTACACTGGATATTTGACTGTAGGTGTATTCTGATGGATTTCCTATGAATGATGCAGTGTTATTACTGGGGTAGTAACATTACCTCTTCTAGCACGTGTCCAGAATAATAAATGATTAATTCTTCTCTGATGTTGGCCTTATCTCGGGCAAAATCAAGGGATATCTGTCGGAGAATGCTAACCACATCCTCTACGACTCTGATCTCGGGATCGCATTTTGCTTTACGAGGAAAAATGGGCCAGGGCCTTGTAAATTAGCGAAACAGACCAGCTCAATCTTCCTATTCCAGGTTTGCGGGATTGACAGTTATCTCTGCTTCCATGCCCGACAGACTGCCTGAGAGGAAACAGCAAAAAGAAACTTCATTGAATTTCGCTTTTCGTGCAGACATGAGGAAAAGCCTTTCAGATCACCGGTCAATGTAGCTTAAAAAACGACTATGATCTGCCCTGGGACTGGTAAGGAGACGGAAGGAAGGAGAACAGTCAAGACAGGTTGTAGTCCAAAAGAAATTATACATCAGATATTAAATATTGCTCATAAACACGTCATTAGGAAGCCAATTAGAATTACAAACTCTGTACAGAATATAAAAGAAAATTCTACTGGTTGTTGAGGCCTGCCAAACTAGCGGTTATAGTTAACCTGCCGGCCCGGCAGTACCAATGGGTACTTCATCAAACTCCTTGTGGGGACTGACTGAGAAGGCCTTAGAGCAGTAAGTTCCTGAGTGCCTCACGGTGCACAATCTAAGCAGATATGTACCTGACACATTAAGGGTACAGTCTACTGGCTTTAGTAACAGTATGTACCTGAGCGCATCTGGTTACGCACTAAGCAGTAGGTACCTGAACACTAAGGGTACAACGTCTACTGGATTCAGCAACATTAAGTACATGAATTTCCTCAGGGTACACATCTACGTAGTAGGTACCTGACCACCTAATCTTACCTATATACTGGCGTTAGAAGAACCGCTCACCGCAGCTCACTGAGGTCTGTTGCCTCAGTTCTTGCGGCCGCTTCTGTGAGCTTGCAGCATGGTGTTGGCTAGCGGTGTGTCAAACCGGCTTTGGAAAGGATTTCTGGACTACGGTGATGTCTTATGGACTCACCGTCTAAGTTGATCAACTGTGGGCCGGAATCATCTTTGCTGTTTAGAGTGCTGACATTACATGAAGAAAAAGGTTGGTGTGTTCAACTGAATGGGCCAGGACCGTAGTGTGGACCTTAGGCTCGTATGATGGAGTGGAACAATGAGATATGCACAGGACCGTAGTGGAACACTGAGATGAAAAAGGGTGTTCGTGGGACAACTGAAGATGGCTGGTTGTAGTGTACATGATCAGTATCGTGTGACTGGCTCGTGTCGTGTGAAAGCAGTTGATTGTATTTTATTATACAAATGTTATTTATAATTATTATTTTAGTATAGTGGGGATATATATATTATATATAGTGACAGTAGTGTCAAGAAAGTTGTACCCTGTATAGGTGTCTGAATTAGTATTTATTTTTTATAAAATGCTAATTATAATTTATTCTTGTAACATATACTTATATCATAGTTCTAATACCTCTAGACCAAAGATAGTTGATTTTTATATATTAAGATTAATTGATTTTAATGTGTAGTATTTATGTTTTCCGAATTCTGTATTAACAAATGGATTAAATTAATTCCATCTTCTTTAAAAATTACTTTTTGTAATAACGGCCAAAGTAAGACAGATTGTAAAGCATCACATTTGCTGTTGTAGAGAATTATAAAGTGGCTAGTAGAACTATATTCAAAGGAAACCAGTAACCCATTTTAACTGAACCTCTCATCCTATACCTGCCGACCGAAGAACCCTTTTGCAAGTTAATTATAGATTGTGTAGTCCACTACCTAAGTCAAGTCTGGGGAATCAGTATTTATTTACCATTATGGGTAGAAGTAATAGATACCCAGAAGCAATTCCCATGCGCAGTATTAATATTAAAGAAATCCTTAAAGCTTTATCCAAGTTCATATCTTGCTTTGGCATTCCTAAATCTATTCAGAGTGAACAAGGTTACTAACTTTCACTGCAAAGCTATTTAGGGGATGCATTGACTAGGCTAGGGATAAATTCACCAACTTATCCACTGCCTACTCATCTCAGTCCCCAAGGCCCCTGGAAGATTCCATCAGACGTAAAAACCTTGAGGAGTTTTTATATGCATTTTCCTGCAGGACTGGGATGAATCACTACTTTGGTGCTGTTTTCAATAGGGAAACTGTGCAGGAGTCTATCGGGTATAGTCAGTTTGAGTCTGATCTTTGGCACAATGTACGATGTTCTTCTGGTGCTCCAAGAAGGATGGATGGGAGAAGCGTTTGCTCAACACTCTACAACCCTTCTTCAATGGTTGCAGGTGGCCGTCAGCTTGACTAGGCTAAACTTAAAGGCAGCTCAAAAACAAAGATGAAAACACGAATGACAGAATCTCCAGGTCTCGCTCCTTCCATCCAGGAGAGACATGGTGTTGGTACAGTAACCTTACCTGTGCACACCTTCAAAAGCAGATTTTACGGGACTTATGCAATTGTAAGTAAATTATCTGATGTTAAATTATGTGTATTATCCCCTTGACAAAGACTAAAAACTAAAACTTACACATTAATCAAATTATAAGCAATTTAATACATGACAGATAGTCCCAGTAAGACTGCCTATGCCTCTGAGGATGACGCCAGACTCTTTGCACACTATTTCCGAATAATGACCAGCTCAAATTCTCTCCTCATGGACCCTAGCCCTTTAATGGTGGGGTATCTAAGACTTAAGTAACAAATTTAACTGCGCTTCTACAATCTTACCCTGATATCTTTTCGGATGTTCCGAAAAAATGTACATTAGGATATCATGACGTAGATGTGAGAAACTATAAAGTTTAGATTATTTCCCTGCATAGCAGGAGCGCCATCAGAACACACAGATCCAATAATTTGGATATCCAATTCATATTTTGCAAAGAAGTCTTTCTCAAACTGAAACACATCTTTTGCTTTGGTGGTTGTTTTCAGTTCTTCACGGAAAAGGAAGTTCTCCTTTATGGCACCATCATGAACATACCTCACCAGTGCATAGATGACTGCATTAGAAACTTCAGTAGTTTCGCTCAACTGAGGAGATTTTCAAGGGACTAGCCTTCATATGGAGTTAACTTGTTCCAAAATATCTAAACTCAAAGCTTTAATTCGGCTTCGATTAATCATTTTGACTGTGGCAAAATTCAGCTTCTTTCTTGCTTCATTTCCGTGAATAGTTGTAGCCATTTTAATGCACAATGTTTGATAAGCTCTTATGCAATAGTATGAGGTTCTTAGACTTTGCTACTTTGTACGCCACTTAGTATGATGTCATCAGCAGTGGTTTGTCAACACATATAAACCCTAATTTTGTGAAGGGTTGCTAGAGATATCAACAAGGGATCTTTAGCTATGCAACTACTTTAAAAATCAGCCCACAACATTGGCCCCACATGCTGGTTGTTGAAGTGTTATTGCAGTTAGATGTTCAAATTAGAGT
Organism: Cherax quadricarinatus; assembly: GCF_026875155.1. Lineage (NCBI taxonomy): Eukaryota > Metazoa > Arthropoda > Malacostraca > Decapoda > Parastacidae > Cherax > Cherax quadricarinatus. The sequence goes on from NC_069409.1 coordinate 17,903,161, forward strand.
TGGAGAAAACTAATTCTCACAGAGTATGCGCTGAGGCTTTGAAGATCACCTCAGTTTTCGTTGCAAGTGTGAAACCCAAAATGATCGTAGTCATCATTCATTTCCTTATTCTTCGACATAGTGTAAGGCGTTATGATGATAATCTGGAAATAAAGAGATGAAAATAAAGATAATGGTAATTTTACTATGATTATTGAATATTAATAAGTAATAGATGAATCAATTTCCTGTTATTAAGACGGACGATTCTCGCACCCCCTGGAATGATGTCTCGCACCCCCTGGGGGGTGCGAGCATCCCTGGTTGGGAACCCCTGCTCTAAACCTATTAAACTCTTCCCCTAGAGACAATCCTGAAAAACAGAAGCTACTTCAGCAGGAGGTAGAATTTCTGTTAGAGCATGGGTTAGTAGAGGAGTCATCTAGTCCATGGGCTTCACCGTGCATCTTCATTAAAAAAGCTGATGGAAGTTTTCGAATATGTAGACTACGGTAAGGTGAACGAGGTCACAATTGCAGATGCTTACCCTCTGTCACGTCTGGATGAAGTAATCGACTTTGTGGTTAAGGCTACATTTGTGTCCAAGTTAGATTTCCTTAAAGGTTACTATCAGGTGCCTTTGACGGATGAGGCGAAGGAAATCTCTGCCTTCGTAATTCCAGGAGGTCATTATCAATATACAGTTACCCCTTTCGGAATGGAAAAACTCGCCTTTTTCATTCCAGAAACTTATCCATCAGGTTATTAAAGGACTTGAAGGCGCGGCAGCTTATCTAGATTACATTGTTCTTGTGTCGGATGCTTGAGACCAGCACATGTTTTGGCTTAAGGCTCTCTTTGAGACCTTCCAGAGTTTCCACTTAATTGCTAATTTATCTAAATCTTCTTTTGGCCAGGCTACTGTTAATTTTTTGGGCCATGAAGTAGGTAGTGGTAAAGTGGCCCCTAAATTTGCTAAAATTCTTGCCATTAAAAATTATCCAGTTCCTCATGATAGGAAATCCCTCAAAAGCGTTTCCTGAGAATGGTAGGCATTCTATAGATTGTAAAAAATTTCTCAGATATTGTAGCTCTATAAACCACACTTACCAGTCCCAAGTCCCCTTTAAGTGCGAATTAGAATGTCACGGATTACTTAAAGCCAAACTAAACGGCTTTGTACTGCTCCTGTTCTCCTGTCTCCTGATTTCTCTAAACGTCACCGGGGTGGGGGCAGTTACTTTCTGCAAACCTGGAGACGATGGGTTGCAGCCTGTGGCTTTAGATTCGGCCAAGTACCAATACCGCACCAGAAGGACCTACTCTACAATGAAAAAGAGCCCTCGCTTGGTCTTGCTTGGACACTTTGAGTGTATGTGTTCGCCAGGTGTTCACTGTATACAACAGACCACAACCCCGTAATTTATATTCCACATATGAAAATCCAACACCACCACATGACTACACCCACCACCACACCATTACCACACCACCACATCACCACACTAACACCACAACCACCACCAACACCCACTACACACTACCCATCATCATCACTTACCACAAACACCATAACTCCACCAACACACCACCACTATACCACCACAACCCAAACACAAACACCATAACTCCCCCCACACCCCCCCCCCCCCCCACCCCCACCCACCCACCACACCCACCCAACAACCACCCCCCCACCCACCAATCACCTCCACAACCCACCCCCATCACCACACTAACCACCACAACCCACCCACACTCCCCCACCATCCCCACCACCCCCATCACCCCCACTAACACCCACATCTCCCACCCACACCACCACCACCATCACCACTACAACTTCTACCACCACCACCACCATCACAACCACCACCACCATCCTACCACCACACGCACCCACCACCCCCCTCACTACCCCACCACCACACTACCACCCCTACCAACACACCACCACTAACACCACTACCCACTACCATCACCACCCCACTAAACACCACTACCACCACTACACTACCCACTACCCACCACTTACCACACCATCACTACCACCACCCACCATCACCACACCACACCATCACCACCCCTAACACCACTACCACCACTACACCACCACCACTACCACCACCACTAACACCACTACCACCACCACACTCCACCACTACCACCACTACCACCACATCATACAGCACACCATCACCCCCCACCATCACTCCACCACCACCACTACCACCACTACCACCACCACCACTACACCACCACCACCCCACCACCATCACTACCACCACCACCACCATCACCCACACACTAACACCACTGCTACACCACCACATACCACCCCCACTCACTACCACACCACCACCACCAACATCACTCCACCACACCACCACTACCACACCACTACACCACACTACGCCACCACCACCATCACTACACCACACACCACCACCACCACTACCACCACACCAACATCATACCACCACCACCACCCACACCAACATCACTACCACCACCACACCAACATCACTACCCCCACCGCCACCACCAACAACAATCACTAGGCCACCACCGCACAAACCAAACAACTTCACTACCACTACCACCGCCACTACCACCGCTCACTACCACACCATACCCACCGCATACCACCGCACTACACCGCCACTACACCACCACTAACCACCACCACTACCACCACCACTACCACCATCACTACCACACTACCACCACTACACCACCACTACCACCTCACTACCACCACCACCACCATCACTACCACCAATAACACCATCACTACACAACCACCCAGTATCACTAACACCACTACACCAATCACCATCACTACCACCACCACCACCACTAACACCACTGATCCACCACTCCACATCATACCACCACACCGCCACTACCACTACAACCGCCACTACCAACTACCACCACCACCGCCACTACCACCAACCACTACCACCACCACTACCACCGCCACTACCACCACCACTACCACCACCACTACACCGCCATACCACCACACTACCACGCCACTACCACCACCACTACCACCGCCACTACCACACCATACCACCGCCACTACACCGCCACTCCCACCACCACTACCACTCCACTACCACTACCACCCCACGCACTACCACCACACTACCACCGCCACTACCACCACCACCACCACCATCCACCACCCACCACTAACACACTGCTACCCCACCACCACCACCACCACTACCACCACCACCAACATCACTACCACCACACCACCATACCACCACACTACCACCACCACCACCGCCACCAACCAGCATCACTACCCACCACCACACCACCACCAACATCACTACTCCACCACCACAACATCCCACCCCCCCCGCCCCCCACCAACAAACATCA
>NC_069409.1:17907038-17960715 GCF_026875155.1 Cherax quadricarinatus
TAAAATTTAAGAGAGCACACAAACAGGCCCCTTCCAGAGCTAAGTACCGTCCCAAATCGTGAAATACGTGTTTGGAGGCCCCTTGTGTTTGGGCCCACGTATAATTTGTTGGCAGTCATTACAAGGGATTATGTATACCCCTGCAGAGGTGGAAGCTTGTCCTGTCTATCACTGGTAATGTACTTGATGGTCGTTGTTGTGGAGGAAGATACTTGGAATGATGTATTGGAAAAGATGTTGGAAACGTGTTTGGCAATGGAGTTGGTGGGGAGGACTATGTATCTCTTCTCGGCAGTGTCTTCTCTGGTATGTTGAAGATGTTTAATGCCCGTCGTCGCAGTCTCTGATGAAGTGACGAGGATAGTGGAGTTTAGAAAATACTTGTTCAATTATCGTGCATTCTTCTTCGAGAAACTCATTGCTGCAGATTCTGAGTGCACGCAGGAAGAAGCCTATAATTACACCACGTTTAGTTTTGGTGTCGTGATGAGAGTAGAAGTGAGAAAGATCGTTTTGGTTGGTGGTTTTCGATATACTTTAAAACAAAGTTCGTGGTCAGCTTTGCAGAGCAGAACATCAAGGAAAGGAAGAGTGTTGTCGACTTCTTCTTCAAGTGTGAACTGGATTGAAGGCTCGACCTGGTTGAGCTTGTCTTGGAGAGCTTGAACGTTGAAGCGTTTAGGAGTTATGAGGAGAATGTCGTCAACATAACGGAGCCAGGTGACAGACGAAGGAATAATGGTGGAGAAACGTTCGGCTTCTAGATGTTCCATGTATAGGTTCGCCACAGGGATCAGTCTTAGGCCCGTTGTTGTTTATAATATATATCAATGACATTGATGAGGGTATTACTAGTGATATGAGCAAATTCGCCGATGACACATAAGAACATAAGAATGGAGAAACACTGCAGAAGGCCTACTGGCCCATGCAAGGCAAGTCCTTATCAAAACGACCTCTACCTAAAGCTACCCAAGAAATAACTCCCGTACCCAATGACATCAATCAAACCCAGCCCCTCCCACTCATATATTTGCCCAATCTCTTCTTAAAGCTACCCAAGGTCCTAGCCTCTATCACCCCACTGGGAAGATTGTTCCACGCATCTGCAACTCTGTTAGAAAACCAGCACTTACCTATGTCCTTTCTAAATCTAAATTTATCCAACTTAAATCCATTATTTCTGGTTCTTACCTGGTTCGACACCCTCAGTACTTTATTAATATCTCCCTTGTTTATGCCCGTCATCCACTTATACACTTCAATGATATCTCCCCTCATTCTACGTCTCTCCAGAGAGTGGAGATTCAAGGCTTTAAGTCTATCTTCATACGGGAGATTCCTTACACAGTAAATCATTTTAGTCATTCTTCTCTGTATGTTCTCTAATGAGTCTATATCCATCCTGTAGTAAGGGGACCAAAACTGAGCAGCATAATCTAAATGAGGCCTCACTAGTGATGTATAGAGCTGTAAAATAACTTTTGGACTTCTGTTACTTATACTTCTTGAGATAAATCCAAGTAATCTGTTGGCCTTGTTGTACACACTAAGGCACTGCTGTCTTGGCTTTAGATTTCTGCTTACCATGACTCCCAAGTCTTTCTCACATTCTGCATGATCAAGCTCTACTTCACCTAGATTATAGCTTCGAGGGTTATTTTCATTACCAAGGACTAGTACCTTACACTTATCCACATTGAACTTCATCTGCCATTTTGTAGACCAAGACATTAATTTGTCCAAATCCTCCTGAAGTTCATTGCTATCCTCCTCAGAATGAATTATACGGCCTATCTTTGTATCATCAGCAAATATACTCCTGTCACTCGTAATCCCTTCATCAAGGTCATTAATGTAAATTATGAACAAGAGAGGGCCTAAAACTGATCCTTGTGGAACGCCACTAGTGACTAATCCCCATTCAGATTTCACTCCATTAATGGTAACTCTCTGCTTTCTATTGGTAAGCAGATTGGTAATCGCAGATCTAGAGAGTGTACAGAGATCCTTTACTGCACGTATAAGTTCTGTCAAGCACCTTAACTACTGGGAACGCTTGGAAGCACTTGACTTGTACTCGTTGGAACGCAGGAGGGAGAGATATATCATAATCTACACTTGGGAAATCTTGGAAGGAATGGTCCCAAATCTGCACACAGAAATCACTCCCTACGAAAGTAAAAGACTGGGCAGGCGATGCAAAATGCCGCCAATAAAATGTAGGGGCGCCATTGGTACACTAAGAGAAAGCACCATAAGTGTCCGGGGCCCAAAACTGTTCAACAGCCTCCCATCAAGCATTAGGGGAATTGCCAATAAACCCCTGGCTGCCTTCAAGAGAGAGCTGGACAGATACCTAAAGTCAGTGCCGGATCAGCCGGGCTGTGGCTCGTACGTCGGACTGCGTGCGGCCAGCAGTAACAGCCTAGTTGATCAGGCCCTGATCCATCTGGAGGCCTGGTCATGGACCGGGCCGCGGGGGCGTTGATCCCCGGAATAACCTCCAGGTAACCTCCAGGTAAGCCATGCCTCTATCCATGCTAGAACTTTACCTCCTATACCATGAGCTGCCACTTTTCTTAAGAGTCTCATGTGAGGTACTCTGTCGAAGGCTTTACTAAAATCCAAATAAACAATATCATATTCTTTATCACTGTCAACTGCCTCAAATGTTCTATTGAAGAACGTCAGTAAATTTGTCAGGCAGGAACGACCTCTAGTGAATCCATGCTGAGATTCATTTATCAAGTTATGCTCTTCAAGGTGACTTCTAATAATGTCAGCTATAATTGATTCTAATAACTTGCCCACTATAGATGTCAGGCTTATTGGACGGTAATTTGAAGGAGTGGACTTATCCCCTGATTTGAATATAGGAACCACATTAACCATCTTCCACAACTCTGGCACAACACCGGTAAGGATGGACGCATTAAACACACTCGTTAATGGCTGACTAAGCTCCATCTTGCATTCCTTAAGTACCCTGGAAAACAACTCATCGGGTCTCGGGGACTTATTTTGCTTCAGTTCGTCTATCTGTTTAATAACCATGTCCCTCGTGACAGTAATATTAGTTAATTTAAATTCATCATGAACTAAATAATTGTTAATTACTGGATTCTCATTCACATCTTCCTGTGTAAAAACTGACAAAAAATAGTCATTAAATAAGGAACACATTTCCAGTTCGTTATCCGTCAGCTGTCCATTCCCAATTTTCAGAGGTCCTACTTTTCCTTCACCTTCGTCCTATACACTTGAAAGAACCCCTTTGGATTAGTCTTTGATTCATTAGCAACTCTAATTTCATAGTCACGTTTAGCCTTTCTAATCCCTTTTTTACTTCTCTTTTAAGCTGGACATATTGGTCAGTAAGGTTAACCTCTCCTCTTCTGATGCGCCTATAAATTCCCTTTTCTCCCCTAATAGATGCTTTAGCCTCCTGTTAATCCATTTGGGATCGTTATTATTAGACCTAATTTCTCTCTGGGGAATGTATATACTCTGAGCACGGTGTACATTATTAAGAAAAAAAATCATAAATGCAGATCCCTTCATAATCATAAGTATGATCATCGTCAATAAAATCATTAGCTAGATAACCCATATCGAGATTTGACAGGTGTTCCCTAAGTCCATTATAATCGGCAGAACGAAAATCAGGGATTTTTACCGTATTATCATTATTCTTGTATTCCCAGTTAATGCTAAAAGTGATGGATTTGTGATCACTTGCGCCAAGCTCTTGTGTGATCTCCAGATTATTTACGAGTGTTTCCCTATTTGACAAGACTAGGTCTAGCAAATTATTACCCCTGGTAGACTCTGTTACGCTCTGCTTCAGAAAACTGTCCTGAACTGTTTCCATAAAGTCACTGGATTCTAGATTACCGGTCAAAGAATTCCAGTCAATTTGACTAAAGTTAAAATCCCCTACTATCACTACGTTATTGTCTAGAAGCCCTAACGATTTCGTCCTAAAGATGTCTCCCTCTATCGTGATCGAAGCCTGGAGGTCGGTATATTACACCTAGAATTAGTTTTTCTTGACCCTCTACAAACTCTACCCAAAGAGATTCTGTTACTGTTCCATCTATTTTTATACCTGCTTTTATGCAACAGTTAATATTTTCTCGAACATATAATGCAAATCCTCCCCCCTTCCCATCACATCTATCCACATGCAAGAGCTTAAACCCTTGAATATTACACTCAGCAATCATATCCCGACTCCATCTGGGCTCCATCTCCCATTACCACAGTCTGACATAAGTCATACCACGTTTCGGTTAATGCAATGACATCAAAGTTCCCAGCACATGCTACCAAACGTAGTTCATTAATCTTATTTCTTGCACTTCGACTGTTAGCTTAAAATACCATCATATGTTTTTTTCTTCTACACATTTTTCCTATTCATCTTTGTTTTTTACGCAATTTCTGAAATTGTCATTACCCAGAGTTTCTCCATGACAGTTACTTTTAAGATTCTTAATATCAGAGCATAAGTTAGTATATCCATACTCATTACTTATCATTTCTAAATCCATACCTCTAACTAATCCTAGTTTAAAGTCCTAACAACCCCCTCAACTGAGCTAGCAAGAAAACCCACACCTGCTCTGGATAAGTGAACCCCATCCCTGGCATACATGTCATTTCGGCCATAGAAGTTGTCCCAGTTGTCAATGAATGGTACTGCATTATCTTAACAGTGTTTATCCAGCCAACAATTAATACCAATTGCTCTGGACAACCATTCATTACCAACACCTCTTCTTGGCAAAATGCCACATATAACAGGGCGCCCCCCTTTCTTCCTAATTATGTCTATTGCTGTCCTGAACCTTTTAACTAAATCCTCACTTCTACGCTTGCCTATATCATTGCCTCCAGCACTGAAACAGATAATAGGATTGATCCCATTACCATTCATGATGTTGTCAAGCCGACTAACAATATCCTCCATCCCAGCCCCAGGAAAGCAAACCCTCTGTCTCCTACTCCTGTCTTTCAAGCAGAATGCCCTATCCATGTACCTAACCTGGCTATCCCCAACAACAATATTCTTACCTTCCATGGTGTCGTTCGTCGTGACGTTCCCAGTAGTCGACTCACATTCGTCGGGTAGCACGGAGAATGCATTAGATGTTTCCACAACAGTTTTCACAGCAGTCTTTCTCCTTCATCGTTTCTACCTTTCCTTTCGTCTTCTTCATCGTCAACTTCGTTCCATGCTGTCCAACCACTGTCCGGGTTCCCTTCTTGGCCTGAGGACTCACAACAGGAGGACTACTACGAATCCTCTTGTTTTCCTCAGTCAATCGCCGTATCTCCATCTTCGCTACTCTCAATTCTTCCTTACGCTGCTGGTAAAGTTGCTCGATGGAGGGCATCTTGGTTCAGTCCACGGAGAACACACAAGACACTTCTTCACAGAGTTAAGTACAGGCCACCACTGAGTTAAGTACAGGTCATCACTGAGTTAAGTACAGGTCACCACTGAGTTAAGTACAGGTCACCACTGAGTTAAGTACAGGTCACCACTGGATTAAGTACAGGTCACCACTTAATCCCTCAGGTATCCTTCATGTATTTTAATGTTTACTAGTATATTGTATACCTGGCATACATCACAAGGAGTGAGTACTGAAGAAGCGGCTAGGGAGGGAGAGAAGGATGGATGGAAGGAAGGAGACAGTGGGAAGGGGTAAAAAGGAGTGGAGGAAAGGAAGGAAGGAGGGAGGAAGAAAGAGATGGAAAGAAGGAGCAGAGGAAGTGAGGGAACGGGTAAGTTTAGGGTAAAAAAAAAGAACGGTTTAAGAAGGTGAGGAAAGAAAAAGTGTAGAGGTATGGGAGGAGTAGTAAGAGAGGGAGGGAAAAGAGAAATTTGAGTGTAGGGAAGGAAGAATTAGTAGGGAGGAAGGAAGGGAGAAGATTGGGAAGTTATTGAAGGAAAGAAGGAAAAGAATAAATGAGTAGGTAGGAAGAAAAGAGTACAGGGATGACGGAAGGATAGGACAAAGGGACTTAGATAATGAGTGGAAAAGGAGAGGGAAAGAAAGGGTTCGTACTGAGGGGAAAATATGAATAGGGAGATGAGGGAAGAGGCAAGAAATGGGGTAGGGAGGGTGGTAGGGAAGGAAATAGTGGGTATGAAGGGATGGGAAAGAAATGTGAAAAGAGAGGGCGAGGGGGGAAAGGAAAGAAGGGAGAAATGAGGAAAGGAAAGAGAGGAAGGGAAAGGAGAGGAAGGGGAGGAAAGTAAAGAAATGAGGAGGAATGGAAAGAAGAGGGAAGGAGAAGGAAGGAGGAAGAAGAGGGAGGGAGGGAGGGAGGGAGGGAGGGAGGGAGGGTAGGGGCTGGAAGGGAGGGAAGGAGGAAGAAGAGGGAGGGAGGGAGAGAGGGAGGAGGAGGTAGGGAGGGTAGGGGCTGGAAGGGGAGGGAAGGAGGAAGAAGAGGGAGGAGGTAGGAGGGTAGGGCTGGAAGGGGAGGAAGGAGGGAAAAAGAGGGGGAGGGGGGAGGGAGTAGGAAGGGTAGGGGCTGGAAGGGGAGGGAAGAGGAAGAAGAGGGAGGGAGGGAGGGAGGAGGTAGGGAGGGTAGGGGCTGGAAGGGGAGGGAAGGAGAAGAAAACGGGAGAGGAAGCAGAGACCAGAGTGATGGGGGAGTTTATAGTGAAAAAAAACTTTGGGAAATTCTTGTACATACGAGAGATGATGAGAGACTGGTACCACCGTCTCCGCCGCAACACAAAAAAATCCCTGGCAAGTCCAACAGATGGTGGGGGTGGTGGTGGATGGTGGTGGGTGGTGGTGGATGGTGGTGGATAATTGTGGGTGGTAGTGGGTGGCGGTGGGTGGTGGTTGGTGGTGGTGGGTGATGGTGGGAGGTGGGAGTGGCCCGGTGGCCTGGTGGCTAAAGCTCCCGCTTCACACACGGAGGGCCCGGGTTCGATTCCCGGCGGGTGGAAACATTTCGACACGTTTCCTTACGCCTGTTGTCCTGTTCACCTAGCAGCAAATAGGTACCTGGGTGTTAGTCGACTGGTGTGGGTCGCATCCTGTGAGACAAGATTAAGGACCCCAATGGAAATAAGTTAGACAGTCCTCGATGACGCACTGACTTTCTTGGGTTATCCTGGGTGGCTAACCCTCCGGGGTTAAAAATCCGAACGAAATCTTATCTTAATCTTATGGGTTGTGGTGGTGGATGGAGGTGGGTGGTGGTGGGAGGCGATGGGTGTGGTGGGATGTGGTAGGTGGTGGTGGGTAGTTTTGGGCAGTGGTGGGTGGTGGTGGGAGGTGGTGATGGCTGGTAGTGGGAGGTGGTGGGTGTGGTGGGATGTTGTGGGTGGAGGTGGTGGTGGTGGTGGGTGTTGGTGGTGGGAGGTGGTGGGTGGTAGTGGGAGGTGGTGGTGGGTGGTGGATGTGGTGGGGAGGCGGTGGGATGTTGTGGGTGGAAAAGGGGGCAAATGGGAGGCGGTGGTGGGTGAGGTGGATGGTATTGGTTGGATGTTGGGTATGGTAGGAGGTGGTGGGGGGAGGTAGGTAGTGGTAGGAGGTGGTGGTGGAGGTGGGTAGTGCTGGAAGTTGGTGAGTGGTGGTGGTGGCAGATGGTGAGTGGTGGTGGGTGGTGGTTGGTGGTGGTCGGTGGTGTGGACGTTGTGGTGGTGGTGGGTGGTGGTGGTGTGGTGGGTGGTGGTGGGAAGTGGTTGGGAAGTAATGGGTGGATGGTGATAGGGGTGCTGGATCGTGAGGGGATGTGACCGGGGAGGGTTATAGGCGTTGGGTCGGGTTGGTGGCAGAGAGAGGGGGGGGGGGAAATGGGAGTAGAAGTGGAATTGATGGCGATAGCAATTTTTATTAATTTTTTTTTGCCATCGTGCTGCTACCTCATTCTACATGATAGTTACACAGTGGTAACAAAAGCTAGCAATATTCCCCTGCCACACTCTATCATCAGGATAGGGTTTATTCTGGGGTTGAAAATAATCATCCTGTTCCGGGGGACTTAAATAAGGCAAGTGTTCCATGAAGGCTTCAGCAGATAGTAAGCTTATTCAGGTATACCAGCTGCAGTTACTTCACTTAAAAAAGCCCCCGCTCTAAAGTAGTACTCTGAAACGCAAAAAGGAGCTTTTGTGGGGACATTTCCCATCCCGGAGAAAAAGCAAGAAAATTTTAAGACAGCAACGGGAAAAAGGGGAAAAGGGAACGGGAATTTTTGACATTAATATAACTAACAGTAGATAAAGGCAGAGAGTGAGGGGAAGAAAATTTGGGGATTATATTATAACCTATCTACATACACACACACACACACACACCACAACACACAAACCAACACACACACACACACACACCACAACACACACACACACCGACACCACAGCCACACACACGCCCACACAATTATATATAATAATTATATATTATATATATAAATATATTTAAAATTATATAAAAAGTAATATATATATATTATTATTAATAATATGGTACAAAGATTTGAGATACTTGTTGATATAAACATAATAGGGTAATGTAATAAAATATTATAATATATATATATAATATATTATATATAATATATATATATATATACATATATATATATATTATATATATATATATATATAATATATTATATATAATATTATATATATATATTTTCAACAAGTCGGTTCTCCCCCCGAGGGGGTGACCCAAAAAAAGAAAAAAACCCCCAAAAAAGAAAATACTTCATCATCATTCAACACTTTAACACTCACACATTATCACTTTTTTTGCAGAGGGCTCAAATCAACGTTTAGAAGCTATATGTAAAAAGATACACAACATATCCCTCCAAATGTAATATCCCAAAACCCCTCCTTTAAAGTGCAGGCATTGTACTTCCATTTCCGGGGCCAAGTCCGACTATATGAAAATAACCGGTTTCCCTGAATCCTTCCTAAATATTCCCTGCTCACACTCCAACAGTTTGTCACCCCAAGTATCATTCGCTCCTTCACCCTATTAACACCCCCTGCACGCTTGCGGAAGCCCCCCCCTCGCCCACAAAACCCTCCTTACCCCCTTTCCCAACCCTTTCGAGGAGCCCCCTACCCCCCTTCCTTTCCCTAAATTTATATGCTTTCCAGTCATTCCATTTTTGACCCATTCTCTCTAAATGAAAACCCCCTAAACAACCCCCTTCTGCCCTTGACTAAGCTTTATTAAAATCCAATCTTCCTAATTTTCCCACACCCCCGAATTTTCTGCATAATTTTTTTACACCAACATTGCCCTTGGGGGGACATCTCACTGCCCCCAAACCGTCCCCCTCGTGCTGCTTTTACCCCCCAAGCTTCACACCCTAAAAGTGGGTACTACTAACTTTCTCTTTCCCCCTTTTTGTCCAAGAAAACGTTTTTTACTCCAATATCCCCAACGCACCACTCACCTTTTTCCCCTCATCAACTATGAATAACCTCATCCTTCAAAATCCATCCCCGACACGTCAACTCCCAAGTACTGAAAAAATTTCACTTTTTTCCCATACCCCTCCCCCCCAAATTTTAATACCAAAATTTTTCTTAATTAAATCGTTTGATACCCTCATCACCTTTTCCCTTTTTTTCTAGTTCATTTCAATTTCTACCTTTACACACATTCTCAAATCATCCATAACCTTTTGCTTTTAAATATAATATAATTTTAAAATATATATATATATATATATATAATATATTATATATATATTTTATAAAATTTTAATAATATATATATAATATATGGTAAAAAATGGTAAGGCACTGCATACCTTTTTCCCAAGGGTTTTCTAGGTTCGGCCCTTGGGCAAGAACAGTGTTTGTGTATTTTTCCCCCTGTCTTGCGAATTTCTTAATTTTTAAAATCTTAGTAAGGCTGATGCGAGGGATGAGATAAAAAAGCTGTAACCCTTCTCCCTAAAGTGGTGCCTTGGATCAAAGCTAGGCTAGCTGGACCCAAGGTAGGGGTCCGTGTGGGTAGATTGGTAAAGCACTGGTCCTTGTTCCAAGGTTCGTAGTTCGAGTCCCTTCAGCCAAAAGATCAGTTTTTTTGGTATTTTCCCCTGCTCTTGCGAATTCCCTTGCTTTGTTAAAATCTCTAGTAAGGCTGATGCATGCGGGGGATGAGATGAAAAGTTGTAAGCCTTCCCCTGAAAGTGGCTGCCTTGGATCAAAGTCTAGGGGCTGCTGGACCCCAGGTATTGGTCCAGTGGGGAGATTGGTAAAGCACTGCGACCTTTTCCAAGGTTCGGGGGTTCCAGTCCCTTTCAGCCAGAGATCAGGTTTAATATATAGTTGCTTCTTATTTAGTATAAATTAAATTATACATTAGATCTTTTTCAGTTCTTTTGGGATGGAGGGTAAATCTGTGTTCCCTATGAGGGGGGGCATCATCAGGTAGGGGCACCCACGTACGGGAACTATTCCCTTTTACGCCCCTCACGCTCCTTTTTCCCCCACCAGGCAAAAATGTTTCGAACAATTTCTTTTTACTTATATTTTTCTAATCTTTTTATACATGTTTTCCGATCAAACCCAACAGCTAAAAAAAAATATAACTATTTTGAGCATTTCTTAGATTTTTCCTTCCGAACCCTCCACTTTGCAATTTAAACAATTCACATAGATCTTCTGTATTTTTCCCCTGAAAAAAACAAACTAGGGGATTCTTTATTATTTCCCGCCCCGGCACCATAGATCAACATTTGTGGATCCCAGGAAGTCCCTATTGTGATATTGTTTTTTTTTCCCCTGATAACTTGGGGAGAGTGTCGAACAGACGGAAAAAAATCCTTTTCCCCCTTGCATGACTGTTTTAGGTGTGTTTTCTGTAGGTAAAGTTATACGTGACGCCCCCGGGGTTTTGTTCCTCTTCCCTTTTTTAATGATGGGTTTGGTTTCACTGAGGGGGGGCTGGGGTTGTTGTAACTGGGTAGAGGGGACGGGCTTTCTGTGACGAGGTAGAGGGGGGTGGGTTTGTCTGTAACGAGGAAGAGGGATGAGCTTGTGTGTACACTGAGGTAGAGGGGGTGGACTTGTGTGTACACGGGTAGAGGGGGCTGGCCTTGTGTGTACACTGAGGGAGGGGGGCTGGGGAGGTTACACGGGTAGAGGGGGCTGGGGTTCGAGTACCTGAGGTGAAGAGGGTGGGGTTTGTGTGTACGTGGGGGGACGGAGGGCCCGGGTTGTTGACACCCGTTGAAGAGGGGCCCCGGGGTTTTGAACAGAGTAGAGGGGGCTGGTTTGTGTGTAACTGAGGGAGAGGAGGCGGGTTTTGTGTACACTGAGGAAGAAGGGGTTGGGGTTGTGGTACACTGATGTAGAGGGTTGGCTTGTGTGTACATGAGGTAGAGGGGGCTGGGCTTGTGTGTTCACTGAGGAGAGGGGGAAATCGGGTTTGTGTACACTAGGAGAGGGACCTGGGCTTTTGAGTACATGAGTTAGAAGGGGATGGGGTTGGTGTACACTAGGTAGACGGGGTGGGCTTGTGTGTACACTGAGGGAGACAGGGGGGGACTTTTGTGAATGAGGTAGAGGGGTCTGGGGTTGTTGTACCTGAGTAGGGGGAGCTGGGGTTTTTGTTTACCCTAGGAAAGGGGGCGGGCTTTTGGGGTACACTGAGGAAAGGGGCTGGTTGTGTGACACTGAGTAGAGGGGGAGGCTTTTTTACCCGGGTCAGGGGGCTGGGTTTTGGGGTCATGGGGAGAGGGAGGGGCTTGTGTTTCACGAGGGAGGGAAACTGGGGGTTTTGTGTACACTAGGTAAGGGGGCTGGGTTGTGTGTTACTGAGGTGAGGGAACTGGGGTTGTTGTACATGGGTGAGGGGGATGGACTTGTTTATTCACTGAGGAGAGGGGGTGGGGTTGTTGTACACTGTGTTAAATGGGGGGGGCTTTGTGTACCTGAGACAGGGGGGTTTGGGTTGTGTTACATTTATGTGAAAAGGGGGTGGGGGTTTTTTGTAACAAAGAGGAAAAGGGGGTTTTGGGGTTGTGGTAACTGAGGAGATGGGTGGGGTAGGTGTACACTGTGATAGAGGGGGCTGGGGTTTTGTATTTATTGGGTAAGGGGGGGTGGGGTAGTGTGAACTGCGGGAGGGGGTGGCTTTTGTATTCTTGAGGTAGAGGGGGATGGTTTTTGGGACACTGAGGTAGGGGGGCTAGGCTTGTGGTACATGCCCCTAGATGGGGGGCTTTTGCGTACATGGGTAGAGAGGGGGACTTTTGGGACATGAGGTAGATGGGGGGGGTTGGTGTACACTGGGAGAGGGGCAGGTTTGTGTTATAAAAAGGAGAGGGGGGTGGCTTTCGCGTACACCGGGTAGAGGGGGCTGGGCTTTTTGGAAACGGGGATAAATTTTTAGGACGGCAGTGACCCAAAACACAAATCAATTTGCAAACTTTTCTGAAAAGAAAGAACAGAGATGACTTTAATTTGAACAATTGACGAGGTTCAGGGAAGAATTAGCGGTCCCGGGACCCTCTTCTTCCTAACCTTAAAGAATGGGCAAAAGGGCCCGGGGGGACGTCTTCAGCGAAGGGGTTATAATGGTATCAGTGGTTTCAGTCCCCCCAGCGAACAAAACCAATAGTGAGCAAGTGACGTGAACTCTGTCGGATAGTGAATAAAATCCGGGGAATAAAAATCAGAAAGTGAAAAGCAGGATAGTGAACAAGTAGGTTTGGAACAAGTCAGGGTCGTGAATAAGTCAGGATAGTGAACAAGTCAGGCTTGTGAACAAGGGCAGGATAGGAACGTCAGGGTATTGAACGTCAGGGTAGTGAACAAGTCAGGATTGATCAAGTAGGATAGTGAACAAATCAGGAAGGAAAAGCCCGGTTAGTGAACAAGCGGCTTGCAAAAATCAGGGTTTGTGAACAATCAAGAGTGAACAAGTCAGGGTAGTGAACAATCAGGGGTAGTGAAAAAGTCAGGATAATGAACAAGTCGGAGATAAAAGCCAGGTTTGTAAAAGTCGATAGGAACAAGTCAGGGTTGTGAACAAGTAAGGTAGTGAACAAAGCAAGGGTAGGAAAATATAGTGAACAAGTTAGTGAATAAGAAAAGGGAAAGGAAAAAATATAGTGAACAAAGTAAGAATAGTGAACAAATTGGGATATTACAAGTAATATAAGCAAGTATATGAAAAAGTAAGGGGAGTAACAATATAGTGAGCAAGTATAGTGAACAATAAGGGTAGTGAAAAATGAGGATAAAGAACAAGTATGGATAGTAAAAGTAAGGATGCGAACAAGTAAGGGTAGTGAACAAGTTAGGAACAATAAAGGAAAAGTAATGAGAAGTAAGGATAGTTTTAACAAATAACGAAAAGTAAGATATGACCAAGAAGGCTTGTGAACAAATCAGGATAGTGAACAAGGTAGTGAAAAGTAAGTGAACAAGTAAGGATAGTGAACAAGTTAGTGAACAAGAAGGGAAAAAGAAACAAGTGAGAATAGGAACAATTTAGTGGCAAGTTATTTAACAAGTAAGGATATAAAAAGTAAGGATAGTGAACAAGTGAGGGAAATGAACAAGTAAAGTGACAAGTAAAAAAATGACCAAGAAGGATACTGACCAAAAAAGGGTAGGGCCAAGTAAGGGTACTGAACAAGTAAGGATAGAACAATAAGGATACTGAACAAGTAAAAAACTGAACAAGTAAGGATCTGAAAAGTAAGGGTAAAATGAAAAAGTAAGGGGACTGAAAAGTAAGGGGTACGAAAAAGTAAGGGTACGAACAAGTAAGGTAATGAACAAGTAAGGATACTGAACAAGTAAGGGTACAACAAAAGGATATGAACAATAAGGATACTGAACAAGAAAGGGTACGAACAATAAAGGGTACTGAACAACAAGGAAGAAAAGAAAGGTACTGAACAAGTAAGGGTACTGAAAAGTAAGGTAAGAACAAGTAAGGTACGACAAGTAATGATACTGAAAAAAGTAAGGAAACTGAACAAATAGGAACTGAACAAGTAAGGAACTGAAACAAGAAGGGAAAATGAACAAGTAAGGAAAGAACAATAAGGATACTGAACAAGTAAGGAATGAACAAGTAAGGGTACTGAAAAAGTAAGGGAAGAAAAAAGTAAATGAACAAGTAAGGATACTGAAAAGTAAGGATCTGAACGTAAGGGTTTTGAAAATAAGGATATGAACAAGTAAGGATACTAAAATAAGGATACTGAACAAGTAATGATATGAAAAGTAAGGTATTGAACAAGTAAGGACCCTGAACAAATAAAGGTATTATTACAAAAAAGTAATTTTTAAAAGACGATTTTTATTATTTTCTCCTTTTTTAATAAAGAGTCGGGATACATAAATACACCACATTAAAAAAATTAATCTTTAATATATAAAATCAACTATCTTTGGGCTAAAGGGGTTTTTTGAACTATGATATTGTCATGTTACTATAATAAATTTAATTAGCATCTAATAAAATAATTAATAACCCTACCAAAAGGGTACAACTCTTGACATACGTCCTAATTATATTCTCTATGCTAAAACAATAAATTATAAATAACATTTTTATAATAATAAAATTTCAATCAATGCCTCTCACGACACGAAGTCAGTCACACACACTGTTTGTGACACTACAACCAGGCCATCTTCAGGTCCCCGCACCCTTTCATCTCAGTGTTCCCTACGGTCCTAGCATTCTCGTGTTTCCCCTCCCTCGTACGTCCCCCAGTGTCACCTACGGCCTGGCCCAGTTCAGTGTAACACTCCAACCTTTTCTTCATGTAATGTCCCCCTAAACAGCATCTGACGATCCCGGCCACGTTTTATCAACTAGCGGGGAGTCCACAGACATCACCGGTAGTCAGTAAATCCTCTCCAAACGGTTTTTACACACGTAGCCGAACACCCTGCTTCAAGCTCACTGAAAGCGGCCGTCAAGTAACTGAGGCCAAAAGATCAGTGAGCTGCGGGAGCGGTTCTTTTAAGCCAGTAGATAGGTACGATTCGGTGGTCAGGTACCTACGCATAACGTGTCCCTGAGGGGTTCGGTACTTAAAGTTGAAGCCCGTAGAGTGTACCCCTTTGGTGGTCAGGTACCTATGCTTAGGTGTTTTTCAGCGAGGCGCTCAGGTACATAATATTTTTTAAAGCCTAGAGTGTACCCTTCGGGGGGTCAGGGACCTACGGGGTTAGGTGTTACAGCGAGGCGCTCAGGTACAAATATTTCTAAAGCCATAGACTGTACCCCTTTGGTGGTCAGGTACCTACTGCTTAGGTTGACAGCGGGGCCTCTGGTACATAGGTTACTAAAGCCAGTAGACGTGTACCCTTTTGGGGTCAGGACCTACTGCTTAGGTGTGTACAGGAGGGCTAGGTAATACTGTTTCTAAAGCCAGGGAGACGTGTACCCTTCGGTGTAGGTTTCCTATGCTTGGTGGCACCCTGAGGCACTAGGTTTTTACTGTCTAAGGCCGGCCCCACAGCCCCCCCCAAATTTGGGTTTTAAAGACGCACCCATGGTACTGCGGCCGGCAGGTTAACTATTTTTTAAATGCTAGTTGGGGAGGGGCCGCAACACCCCCACCACAAAAGACCCAACACAAAGATCAATGTAATAGTATCCCCAACCGTCATCCCGGATATATCTCCAGAAATCATTCTAGATAATCATTTTCCTCCCGGGGCAGGCCAAATCATATATTCAAAAAAGAATTTTTAAAAGACGATGGAATTATTTTACTCCTTTTGTAATAAAGAGTTGGGATACATAAATACCACATTAATATAAAATTTAAACTTTTAAAATATAAAAATCAACTACTTTGGTCTAGAGGTATTTGAACTATGATATTTGTACATGTTCTTAAAAAATTATAATTGATCAATAAATTAATTAATAACCCTACACAGGGTACAACTCTTGACACTACTTACTTTTATATATATCTTATGCAAAACAATTTAAAATTTAAATAAATTTTTAATAATAATAAATTACAAAACAAAATGCCCCTCACGACACGAAGTCAGTCACCGACCCTGTTCAGTGTACCACAACCAGGCCATCTTCAGGTCCACGACACCCTTTCATCTCATGTTCCCCTACGGTCCTATGATTCTCGTGTTCCCTCCTCGTAAAGTCCCCAGTGTCACACTACGGTCCCGGCCCCGTTCGTGTAACATCAAAACCTTTTCTTTATGTAATTCCCCCTAAACGCATCGACACTCGGCCCACAGTTGATTTAACGTAGACGGTGAGGGCCCCAGACATCACCGGGGGTCCAGTAAATCCCCTCCAAAGGCGGTTGACACACCCCTAGCCGAACACCCCCTGCTTCAAGTCACTGAATGCGGCCCGTCAAAATAAAATGGGCCAAAAGATCAGTGGTCGGTGACGGTTCTTCTAACGCCAGTAGATAGGTACGATTCGGTGGCAGTACCTACTGATAGCGTGTACCCTGAGGAGTTCAGGTATTAATGTTGAAGCCAGTAGACTGACCCTTCGGGGGTCCGGGACCTACTGTTAGGTGTGTAAAGCGAGGCGCCCCAGGTAAAAATTTCTAAAGCCCGTAGAGTGTACCCTTCGGGGGTGGTACCTACTGCTTAGGTGTGTACAGCGAGGGGCTCAGGTACATAATTTTTTCTAAAGCCAGTAGACGTGTACCCTTCGGTGGTCAGGTACCTACTGCTTAGGTGTGTACAGCGAGGCGCTCAGGTACATAATATTTCTAAAGCCAGTAGACGTGTACCCTTCGGTGGTCAGGTACCTACTGCTTAGGTGTGTACAGCGAGGCGCTCTGGTACATACTGTTACTAAAGCCAGTAGAACGTGTACCCTTCGGTGGTCAGGTACCTACTGCTTAGGTGTGTACAGAGAGGCGCTCAGGTACATACTGTTACTAAAGCCAGTAGACGTGTACCCTTCGGTGGTCAGGTACCTACTGCTTAGGTGTGCACCGTGAGGCACTCAGGCTCTTACTGCTCTAAGGCCGGCTCAGCAGCCCCCACATTGGGTTTGATGACGCACCCAGTGGTACTGCCGGCCGGCAGGTTAACTATTTAACTGCTAGTTTGGCAGGGGCCGCAACAATACTGAACAAGTAAAGACAGTGAACTTTTCTCAACAGACACAGGCTGACTTAATGCAAGTTACATTGCATTCGTTGAAGCCTTAAACTCTAATGAGTTATACAGCTCAGAGAGCGTTGAAAGCTCGCTCCTCCGTCAGTGTGGGTCAACCAGCTCTAAGAGCGGGTTGAGGCTCCATCCGTGTGGGTCAACCAGCTCTAAGAGCGGGTTGAGGCTCCGTCCGTGTGGGTCAACCAGCTCCAAGAGAGGGTTGAGGCTCCGTCTGGTAGTCTCAGCCTAGTTTGTCCAGTCAGGTTGAGGGTAATCGCTTCATTGCTAAGTGTTGCTGTACAGTAATTAAATGCTGGTGATGGGTGATTAATGTGGCTTGTGTTTACATTACCCAGGTGATCCTCCTGGCTGCCCTGGTGGTGCTGACTGCTGCTCGCCCACAAGAACAACAATATCCACCAGTGAGTATCTACAAACACATGCATCTACAAACATATGCCTTTTCAAACACATGTATTTGTATATACATGTGATTTAACAGGTATCAACAAACACATGTATGAGCAAATACATGAATCTTCAAACATATTTATCAACAAGTACATGTATCTAAAAACACATTTATCTAGAAATATATATATCTACAAACACATGTATCTAGAAATACATGTATCTACAAACTCGTGTATCTATAAATACATACATGTGGAAACACACATATATTCATAAACATGTATCTACATACACATTCACCTACATACACATGTATGTAAAAACATATATATCTACAAACATGTATCTACAAATACATGCACAAACACGTGAATCTTTCAAAAGAGTGAGTCAGTATCCTCAGCTCTTGAACTGACCAACCCGGTCAACTTGTTAAATATATATATATATATATATATATATATATATATTATAATATATATATAATATATTATATATATATATATATATATTATATATATATATATATATATGTACAATCATTATCAACATCATGTTGGTAGCAGCATACTATGTTACTATGTGCATCCTGTTTGAACGTGGTTTACATATTTGTTGTTCGCTTCAGGCGAAGTACACCTTCGAGTACGCTGTGGAAGACCCTGAGAGTGGCAACTCCTACAACCACAAGGAGTCCCGCGACGGAGACAACACTGAGGGCCAGTACGAAGTCCTCCCGGACACCCGCAGACAGATCGTCAAGTACTAGTAGGTCCCGAAGTCGTGTTTGTGTGTGTGATTAAATCTATGCCTGTGTATGACTGTACTCTCAGACGGGAGTGTAGAGTCATGACCCGAGAGTTTACAAGTGAAAGAATAAAAACAGAAGAATGGAAGAACATTGCAGCAGGCCTACTGGCCCATATAAGGCAGGTGATTATCAAAATCATCATGAATTTGCCCAACCTTTCCTCAAATCAACCCAGCCCTTCCCACTCATATATTTGTCAAATTTCTTTT
Source organism: Cherax quadricarinatus (assembly GCF_026875155.1). Lineage (NCBI taxonomy): Eukaryota > Metazoa > Arthropoda > Malacostraca > Decapoda > Parastacidae > Cherax > Cherax quadricarinatus. The sequence continues at coordinate 17,925,607 of NC_069409.1, forward strand.
TCGAGCTACCCAGGGTCCCAGCCTGGATTACGCTACTCGGAAGACTGTTCCACGCTGTGGAAAATTAAATTTACCTGGATGAACCTCATTAGATACATACCAGTAATTTAATAAAAGTAACAAGATAATTATTTCTTATAATATCGCATTTGCTTATGCTTCAACTTCCACTTATACACTGCGATAATATCTCCTCTCATTCTACGTCTCTCAAGAGAGTGAAGATTATAGGCTCTAAGTCTATCTTCATGCGGGAGATTCCTTGTAGGGTGAATTGTCTTTATCATCCTTCTTTATATGTTCTCCAATGAATTTATATCCATTCTGTAGTAAGGAGACCAAAACTGAGCGGCATAATCTAAGGCCTCACTAGTGAGGTATAGAGCTGTAAAATAATTTTTGGACTCCTGTGATGTCAGCCTTATTGTGATGTCAGCCTTATTGTGCACACTTAGACACTGTTTTCTTGGCTTTAAATTTCTGCTTACCATGACTCCGAAGTCTTTTTCACATTCTGGGTGATCAAGCTCTACATCACCTAGTTTATAACTTCGAGGCTTATTTTCAAACACAAAGATTAGGCCTTTACACTTGTCCACATTGAACTGCATCTAGCACTTTTCAGACCAAGACATTAATTTGTCCAAATCCTCCTGGAATACATTGGTATCCTCCACAGAATCAATCATTCGGCCTATTTTTGTCTCATCAGCAGATTCCTTCATCAAGTTATAATGTAAAAAAATGAAAAAAAGGGGATTAAAATGACCTTGTGGTCTGGTGGCCGGGCAAAAGTCCCGCTTCACACCGGGGGGCCCGGGTTCGATTCCCGGCGGGGGAAACATTTCGACACGTTTCCTTAAAACCTTTTGCCCCTTTCACCTAGCACAAATGGGTCCCTGGGTTTTTAGTCGACTAGTGGGGGTTTTGGGGGTGCATCCGGGGACAAGAAAAGGGACCCCAGTGAAAAAAGTTGACAGTCCTCAATAAAGCACGACTTTCGGGGGTTACCCTGGGTGGCTCCCCCCGGGGTTAAAAATCCAACGAAACTTTCTTTTAACTTAACGGGTCCCTACTCAGTTTGCCATACTGATAAAAAACCTCGTTTTCTTTTAGTAAGCCATGCTCATCCATTTTCCCTTTAAACAAACCCTTTCTGACCATGACCAAGGGGGTACTCTGCGAAGGTTTTTACTGACAACTAGATACATAACACATATTCTTGATCTTGTCTACTGCCCAAATCTTTATTGAATTACACATAAATTTTCATCAAAACTACACTACTATCATAACACACACCATTTTATAAACACACCCCCCCTTCATAACACTACACCTCTATCATTACACTACACCACATCATAATTACACCACCTCTTTACACTACCCCCCATAATACCATTACAACGTTTTTAACTACCCCATCTTACTTCCCCTACACCACCGTACAATAACACTATTCACTACACTACATACACAATCATTACATTTTTTCTATTTGCCATCCCCACATTATACCACATTAACCATACCACTAATCATAAAACTACCAATACTCTTTGACAACTTCATAACAAAAAAAATCCTGCATCATACAAGGAAGCTCCCATCACAGCCATCACACAAAACACCCTCCTGAACTACACCATCGTCCCTCATTATTTCATCACTTTACAACTTTTATCAGTTCACAACACCAAAATCCCCACACTACACCATCAGTAGATTGTGCCACCATCACTACATAATCCATCATCAGTATACTACTCAACCATACCGACTTTTGTCAAAGTTTTAAAAATGGGTTTTCGAAAAAATACATGAGTGGGATTGGGTGGATGTGAACTGGCCCTGACTGGCTTGTTCTACTAGGTCGGATGCAGTGCCCCCCAAGTGATTGTGTCTGACCTCACTATGTATGTCAAGGCATTGGCTTAAGCCGGTGGGAGAATTGAACCTGCCTCACACAGGCCAGTGGGCCTGTTCCACTGTTCTTTTTTTCTTATGTTCTTATGTTTCATATGTTCATTATCACTATAATTACACAATACCATCACTACACTAAATAAAAAGCATCACTACACTACACAATAACACCACCCTACACTACACAACCCATAACACACTACACAACACCATCACTACACAATACCAACATCACTACCAGACAAAAACACCACCATCACTACAATACACAATACAATCACTCAACTACCTACACAATACCTTTAACCTACAAAACACCATCACTACACAATCCACCACCCACTACCAAACACAACACCACCATCACTACAATACACAACACAATCACTACACTACACTACACAATACCTTTTACACTACACAACACCATCACTACACAATACCACCATCACTACCAAACACAACACTAACACATTTACCACCATTCTAAATTAAACCACCATCACTACACTAAACCAACATGAGTACACAAAACCATCACGGCAATACCATAACACTATATTGTCTCAGATATGTAATATAGTAAAGTGAGCAGCTCTCAGCTATTTTGCATGACTGATTATTTACAGTCACACAAAACACCCAAAAACTCACCACGTGGAGGTGGCTGCTCTTCGAGTTTCCTTTTTTTTTTTTTTTTTTTTTTTTTTTTTTTTTTTTTTTTTTTTTTTTTAGTTTCTTACACCAACGAGATGTTCATTTTATGGAACCTCCGGCCCTTTTCATGCTCTGGCTCTGGCACGACTCTTCTCGGCTGCAGACCGCCTTGCTTCTGCTACCAAGCTAACTGGCTTGATAGGGTTTTGGGGGACAGCACTGTGGGCCCTTCTTTGTCTTGGTCTGGCCAGGGACCTCTGCCCGGGAAAACTTTGTCTTAGTCTGGCCAGGAACTTCTGTCCAGAATTTGGTCTTGGTTTGGCCAGGGACTTCTCTTTGGGGGGCTTCAAACATTTGATGATGTTTTGGATTTGAGCAATGATGTCCAAGAGGGAAAGGGCGTTTCCATTGGGTCACTTTGCCGGGCCCTGCTCTGCTAGCATTTCTAATTTCCGGGGGGACTTCATCAAATTTTGCTCAAAATATCCATATACATTTTGCCCATTGCATAGACATCGGCGGGTGGTGTACAAGGTTGCCCCATCGGCCCTTCAGGAGCGCGTGTGGGAATCGTTCAGGATCAGGAGAAGAAAAAGTCTCAAATTACTTCCCTTTTCGTCTAGCTCTTCCAAAATCAATTATAGATACTTTTATAATTGCTGATGGATCCTGAAACAATGATGTTATCAGGTTTGATATCGTTATGTATGTATCCTTTGTCATGAACTTCTTTCACAGCCAATGCCAACTTCAAGAAAACTTCCTTGCTTCCCTGGCCCCACAGTTGGCTAAAAAGTTTTCAAGAGTGTGTTTACATTCGAAGGTGGTTACGAAGGCGGGGACATCCTTACACATGCTCCCAGGCGAGGACACCCTCCAGCTCCAACAGATGTCGCAGTCTGGAAGCCTCTGACTTGTATTTCTGCATAGAAAATCTGATTTTCCCAGTTTGACTACATATTGAGTCCCACAGGCGTTTTTTAGGGCTCGATGAGGTAGGCATCCCCTGTCATCCCCCCTCCCAGGTATTCCATTTTTCCCTGCCAAGTAGCGAGCTTCAAGCGGTCATCTTGAGGTATTCAAACTGACTCTCGGAATCCATGATGAATAAGAACAACAATTAGTCAACGTCTAATCGTAGATTTGTAATGAATGTAAAGACAGCTTTCTGAACAGCCCCACATATGCCATTAATTAATATAGTGAAGTATTTTACTGCTCTGAAGTGAGTGAGTTTAGTTAAGTTTTTGTGATAATTATAGTTGTAAAGGGTGATCACACAGTTGCTGTACACCGCAAGAAGCCTCTCTTCGACCCCCCCGGGGGTTTGTAGAATTTATATTCTACAAACGTCACATCCTTTTCACAATGCTGTCGAATCGTGTGAAAACCCAAGCCTGTGAATGGTGCAATAAATTGACTCCTCGAAGTTAGCTTTAGCTACCGTCGTTAGGACCTGCCTGCAGGTCAAATTTACGGCAATCCACTCTCAGAAAGACTCCTTCATTGTCATCTGCACAGACGACACGGAAGCACTAAAACTAATGGACGACTCTTCAATCAGGACCCTACAAACACAACAATTCACTCTATCCCCGTCTCCATTTTTGAAGTCGAAACGTTCGGTTGTGAAAAGACTGGACAATATCCTCACCTCTCTCTCTACTGAAGCACTGAAGACATCTATTGAGAAACAAAACACCTGGGCCTCGGTAGACAGCATCTCCAAGATCCCTAGCGCCTCATCTATGCTAAAGATTACATTCTCAGACATCTCCATGGCTGCCCAAGCTCTCTCCGACGGTCTGGCCATCTCATATTACCACATTCACCCAAGTCATATAGAACAAGAACGTTTCACATGCATCTCCCACTGCTGGAACTGCTACTCCTATAATCACACCCCCAAGGACTGCCCCATCAAGAATAAGAAGTTTTGTTCAAAATGTGGGAATGATGGACACGATTTCAGATCCTGCACCATTCACAGCACCAACATGTCTTAACTGCAAGGGTAATCATCATACCCTTGCAGTAAGTGCCCACTCAGGAAAGAAATCATATTGAAGAAAACTAAAGTTCTGAAGAACCCCCCAAAATTCACCGACATATGCTTCAATAACCAAACCACAAACCGCCCACCATCAAGACTCACACGCTAATCTACAGGCACCATCGCCCAGCAACTCCCTCTCTCCACTCCCCGACGGTGCTCCCTCCAAGGTGCTGTACTGCATGGTGTATGCACACCTTGAAACGCAGAAAACCCCCGGGCACTTTCAACACCACTATTAACGAACTATTCCGTCTGAACAACAAGCCTGCCTTCAATTTTCCGGACCCACACCTTCAGAAGACATCCTCAAGACCCTTCCCAACGTCCTGAACTTTACTGCACCTGCAGACCTGTCTCCTGCCCATGCAACTGCTCCTGTAACTTCTATAAAACCACTTCCACCGCTGATAACGTTGATCAAGTTTCCTTAGCCACCGTCTCCCACCTCTCCCAGCCTGCTGTTACACAACCATTACACCTCACAGCTGCTCCTGTCGACCCTCAGTCACCTGCTACCACCATTGTAGATTCTCCCAATGAATTCACTCCAGAAGAGGAAGATAACGATGACTCCAGTAAACCCTCATGGGAAAAAACCCTTTCCTTTTACACTTTTCCTTCAAATACTGTCACCATGACCTGTACTGAACTCTACAAAAGCCTCGGTGCTGGAACAGTCAAGTATGCCCTGTGAATCACCGCTTCACTTCACACTCACCCAAGTTCTTGAGTTCATCAAGCCCTCTACGTTTCACCCTTTAGTAACAAGGCTAAATTATATCACCTATCTAGAAGCAGCTTCAAAAAGTTCGAAAATGGCTCCATTGTTAACCTGCCTCCTCAGTTACTCCTATAACTCCCATATGTGTTCTACCCTCTGATGTGACCTAGCTGCTGCCAGCTACTCAAAATTCAAGACTTCAACTACCACAAAATTCAATGCAACAGTCCCTGCTATTCCTGTTCTCAAGTCTGCCCCACGATCGCCCTAGCTGCTGGGTTAAGCCCTGGGTCTATTTCTCTGACTAAGACACTCCTCTCCAGAGCTATTCTTCATCTGGGCCCGTCTTCCCCGCTCATCCCATTGGGATCTTACCTGAACTTGTTTGCTTTTTGTTTGCCTTGCTGTACATTCTACAAATTGATGGACTGAACTCATCGACTCCAGGTTGAGGGACTGATTACCTCATACCCTCCTTTCCTTACGCCCTTTCCCCTTTTTTATTGGACTGATGAGCCACGTGTGGCGAAACGTTTCCTGAATAAAGATTCCCATATGCGGCATAAGTGTCTCAATCTTCAACTTGTCGGTTTTTCAAACCATTCATCACTTACTAAGATGTATAAAGCTGCAGTATGACCTCTGGACTTCTGTTACTTACACTTCTTGATATAAATCCCCGTAATCTATTTGCCTTATTACGTACGCTTAGGCATTGCTGTCTTGGTTTTAAAGTTTGCTGCTTACCATAACCCCCAAGTCCTTTTCGCAATCTGTGTGGCTAAGTTTTTACATCATTTAACTTATAAGTGCTAGGGTTATGGACACTCCCAAGCTTCAGAACCTTGCATTTATCTACATTGAACTGCATCTGCCACTTTTCTGACCAAGAATAGAGTTTGTTTATTAGATGAATGGTTCAAAAGAACAGACATGTTGATAAATTAGACACATGTTTCAACTCTTGGTATCTTTATTGAGGAAACGTTTCGCCACACCCGTGGCTTCATCAGTCCATACGTAGGAGAAACTAGAAGAACAGGAGGAGAATGAGGTAATCAGTCCCTCAACCTTGAGTCGATGTGTTCAGTCCATCAATCTTGAATAGAATACGGCATATCAGCTTAGAAGCAGCTTATAAACCGTATGGCAGGAGAGGTGCAGCAGTCATAGGTGGTGTCACATTTGTTCAGTGTGGAAGTAGGTCGTGCCCAAGAATTAGGCAAACGAAGAATTCCTAAGTATTAAGATCCCCAAAAAGTTGAGTGTCTGACAGGTTTTTTAGATGAATGGTTCAGAGAACCGACATGTTGATAAATTAACACATGTGCAACTCTTGGGTATCTTTTTTAAGGAAACGTTTCGCCACACAGTGGCTTCATCAGTCCAATTCAGCCTAATTCTTGGGAAAGACCTACTTCCACATTGAACAATGTGACACCACCTATGACTGCCGCACCTCTCCTGCCATACGGTTTATAAGCTGCTTCTCCGCTCATATACCGTATTCTATTCAAGATTGATGGACTGAACACATCGACTCAAGGTTGAGGGACTGATTACCTCATTCTCCTCTTGTTCTTCTAGTTTCTCCTACGTGTGGACTGATGAAGCCACTTTGTGGCGAAACGTTTCCTCAATAAAAATACCCAAGAGTTGCACATGTGTCTAATTTATCAGAGTTTGTTTAAATCCTCCTGAAGTTCCCTAACGTCTACATTTGAATTAATTATCCTACCTATCTTTGTGTCATCGGCGAATTTGCTCATATCACTAGTAATTCCCTCATCAAGGTCATTGATATATATTAGAAACAACAACGGGCAACGCCACTTGTTACAGATCCCCACTCGGATTTAACCCCATTTATGGACACTGCTTCCTGTCTGTGAGCCATGACTCGATCCATGAAGCACTTTTTCCCCCAATGCCATGAGCTGCCACTTTCTTTAACAGTCTTTGGTGCGGAACTCTATCAAAAGCCTTACTAAAATCTAAGTAAATAATATCAAACTCTTTATCGAGGTCAACAGCCTCAAAAGCTTTACTGGGAAGAAAGGGTTTAAAAAATTAGTTAGACAAGACCGGCCTCTTGTGAATCCATGCTGAGTATCATTAATCAAGCTATACTTATCGAGATGGCTTCTTATAATCTCAGCTATAATTGACTCTAGTAATTTGCCTACAATTGAGGTCAGGCTTATTGGGCGGTAATTTGACGGTAATGACTTGTCCCCTGTTTTAAAAATAGGAATTACATTAGCCATCTTCCACATGTCAGACACTACACCTGTTTGAAGAGATCAATTAAAAATATTAGTTAATGGTTCACAGAGTTCCATTTTGCATTCCTTAAGAACCCTTGAAAAAAAACTTAACAAGACCAGGCGACTTATTTTGCTTCAGTCTGTCTATCTGCTTCACAACCATTTCACTAGTGACTGTGATGTTACATAATTTATCTTCTTCTGGCCCACTATAAAAATTAATTACTGGAATATTGTTAGTGTCTTCCTGTGCTAAACTGAGAAAAAAATAATTATTTAAAATCGAGCACATTTCATTCTCTTTGTCAGTAAGATGCCCATAGTTATTTTTAAGGGGACCTATCTTATCTCTAACTTTTGTTCTATAGACCTGGAAAAAACGTTTTGGGTTAGTTTTAGAATCCCTAGCAACTTTAATTTCATAGTCCCTTTTAGCTTTTTTCCCCCTTTTTAATGTCCCTCTTAATGTCAATATACTGATTCATAAGATGACCCTCACCTCTTTTCATACGCCTATCAATGCCTTTCTTATGCCTTAGTAGATATTTCAGCCTATTATTCATTCATTTTGGGTCATTTCTATTTGATCTAATTTCTTTGCACGGGATAAACGTTCTTTGAGCAGCATGTATAGTGTTCAGAAAACTGTCATATTGATAGCTCTCTTCGTTACCCCAGTCAACAGATGATAAGTGTTCTCTAAGCCCTTCGTAATCTGCTAAGCGAAAATCTGGGACTGTTACTGAGTTATCGCTACTATCGTACTTCCATTCAATGCTAAATGTAGGACATACCTCTTAGCTCCGGGATTAGTCTTGTTGCAAACCTTTGCACTTTCTCTAGTTTCCTTATATGCTTGGCTAGGTGAGGGTTCCAAACTGGCACTGCATATTCCAATATGCACCTGACGCACATAGTTTGCCAGGCGCCCGTATGCTGCAGCAGTTATTTGGTTGATGTGCGCCTCAGATGTTCCCGGTGTTATACTCACACCAAGATCCTTTTCCTTGAGTGAGGTTTGTAAGCTCTGGCCCCCTAGACTGTACTCCGTCTGTGGTCTTCTTTGCCCTACCCCAGTCTTCATGACTTTGCACTTGGTGGGTTTTAACTCCAGGAGCCAGTTTCTGGACCAGGCCTGCAGTCTGTCCAAATCCCTCTGTAGTTCTACCTTGTCATCGTCCGTTTGAATTCTTTTCATCAACTTCACATCATCTACAAACAGGGACACTTCGGAGTCTATTCCTTCTGTCATGGCGTTCACAAATACTAGAAACAGCACCGGTCCTAGGACTGATCCTGTGGCACCCCGCTCGTTACCGGCGCCCACTCTGACACCTCGCCACGTACCATGACTCGCTGTTGTCTTTCTGACAGGTATTTGCTGATTTACTGTAGTGCCTTTAATGTTATCCCTGCCTGGTTCTCCAGCTTTTGCACTAATCTCTTGTGTGGAACTGTGTCAAACACCTTCTTACAGTCCGATAAAATGCAGTCTACCCACCCCTTTCTCTCTTGTCTCTGCCGTCACCCTGTCATAGAACAGTAGGTTTGTGAGGCAGGATTTCCCGTTCCTGAAAACGTGCTGGCTGTCATTGAAAAGCTCATTCCAGTCTAGGTGCTCCACCACTCTTCTCTTGATTATTTTCTCAATGACTTTGCATACTATACATGTCAGTGACACTGGTCTGTAGTTTAATGTTTCGTGTCTGTCCCCTTTTTTTAAAAATTGGGACTACATTTGATGTCTTCCATACTTCCGGTAGTCGTCCTGTTTCGATAGAAGTGTTGAAGATAGTTGTTAGTGGTACACACAGTGCCTCTGCTCCCTCTCTCAGGACCCATGGAGAGATGTTATTCGGCCCCATCGCCTTTGAGGCATCTAGCTCACTTAACAGCCTCTTCATTTCTTGCTCGGTTGTTTTCATTGTGTCCAACACTTGATGGTGTACCCCACCTTTCTGCCTTTCTGGAGGCACTGTGTGTTTGTGTGTGTGTGTGTGTGTGTGTGTGTGTGTGTGTGTGTGTGTGTGTGTGTGTGTGTGTACTCACCTAATTGTACTCACCTAATTATGGTTGCAGGGGTCGAGACTCAGCTCCTGGCCCCGCCTCTTCACTGATTGCTACTAGATCCTCTCTCTCTCTGCTTCCTGAGCTTTGTAATACCTCGTCTTAAAGCTATGTTTGGTTCCTGCCTCCACTACATCACTTGCTATGCTATTCCACTTCCTGACGACTCTGTGACTGAAGAAGTACTTCCTGATATCCCTGTGATTCGTGTAAATCTTCAGCTTCCAATTGTGACCCCTTGTTTCTGTGTCCCCTCTCTGGAACATCCTATCTCTGTCCACCATGTCTATTCCACGCATTATTTTGTATGTTGTTATCATGTCTCCCCAGACCCCTCCTGTCTGCCAGTGTCATCAGTCCGATTTTCCTTAACCTTTCTTCGTAGGACATTCCCCTGAACTCCAGAACTAGCCTTGTTGCAAACCTTTGTATTTTCTCTAAATTCTTCATATGCTTGACCAGGTGTGGGTTCCAAACTGGTGCTGCATACTCTAGTATGGGCCTTACGTACACAGTGTACAGTGTCTTGAACGATTCCTTATTAAGGTATCGGAACGCTATTCTCAGGTTTGCCAGGCGCCCGTATGCTGCAGCGGTTATTTGGTTGATGTGTGCCTCCGGTGATGTGCTCGGTGTTATGGTCACCCCAAGGGCTTTCTCCCTGAGTGAGGTTTGTAGTCTTTGTCCACCTAGCCTATACTCTGTCTGCAGTCTTCTTTGCCCCTCCCCAATCTTCATGACTTTGCATTTGGCTGGATTGAATTCGAGAAGCCAGTTACTGGACCACATGTCCAGCCTCTCCAGGTCTCTTTGCAGTCCTGCCTCATCCTCGTCCGATTTAATTCTTCTCATCAACTTCACGTCATCTGCGAACAGGGACACTTCAGAGTCTATTCCTTCCATCATGTCGTTCACATATATCAAAAATAGCACTGGTCCTAGAACTGACCCCTGTGGGACCCGCTCGTAACAGGCGCCCACTGTGATACCTCTTCACGTACCATGACTCGTTGCTGCCTCCCTGTCAGGTATTCCCTTATCCATTGCAGTGCCCTTCCTTTTACGTGTGCCTGATCCTCCAGCTTCTGCACTAATCTCTTGTGGGGAACTGTGTCAAAGGCCTTCCTGCAGTCTAGGAAAACGCAATCTACCCAACCCTCTCTCTCGTGTCTTACTTCTGTTACCTTGTCATAAAACTCCAGGAGGTTTGTGATACAAGATTTGCCTTCCATGAACCCATGCTGGTTTTCATTTATAATCTTGTTCCTTTCCAGGTGTTCGACCACTCTCCTCCTGATAATCTTCTCCATGACTTCGCACACAATACATGTCAGAGACACAGGTCTGTAGTTTAGTGCCTCGTTTCTGTTTCCTTTCTTAAATATGGGGACTACATTAGCTGTCTTCCATTTCTCAGGTAGTTGCCCAGTTTCAAGGGATGTGTTGAAGATTGTGGTTAGAGGCACACACAGCATCTCTGCTCCTTCTCTAAGGACCCATGGGGAGATGTTGTCCGGTCCCATCGCCTTTGAGGTGTCAAGGTCACTTAAGAGCTTCTTCACCTCCTCCTCAGTTGTTCGTATGTCATCCAACACTTGTTGGTATATTCCCTCTTGATGTTCCCTTCTGTGCTGTCTTCCCACAGCCCTTCCTGTCTCTACTGTAAAAACTTCCTTAAATCTCCTGTTCAGCTCCTCACATACCTCCTGATCATTTCTTGTGAGTTCTCCACCTTCTGTCCTTAATCTGATCACCTGGTCTTTGACTGTTGTCTTCCTCCTGATGTGGCTATACAACAGTTTCGGGTCAGTCTTGATTCTCGATGCTATGTCATTTTCATACTGTCGCTGGGCCTCCCTCCTTACCTGTGCGTACTCATTCCTGGCTCTGCGACTGATCTCCCTATTTTCGTGTGTTCTCTGCCTTCTGTACTTTTTCCATTCTCTATTGCACTTTGTTTTTGCCTCCTTACACCGTCGGGTAAACCAGGGGCTTGTTCTGGTCTTCCCGTTGTTACTGTTGCCCTTGGGAATGAACCTTTCCACTGCCTCCTTGCATTTTTTTGCTACATATTCCATCATTTCATTTACTGGCTTTCCTGCCAGTTCTCTGTCCCACTGGACCTCCCGCAGGAAGTTCTTCAACCCTATGTAGTCCCCTCTTTTATAGTCAGGCTTTTCCCATTCTACTCCTGTTATTCTCTCCACTTGCAGCTCTACTATGTATGTGTGTGTGTATGTGTACTCACCTCACCTAGTTGTACTCACCTAGTTGAGGTTGCGGGGGTCGAGTCCGAGCTCCTGGCCCCGCCTCTTCACTGGTCGCTACTAGGTCACTCTCCCTGAGCCGTGAGCTTTATCATACCTCTGCTTAAAGCTATGTATGGATCCTGCCTCCACTACATCGCTTCCCAAACTATTCCACTTACTGACTACTCTGTGGCTGAAGAAATACTTCCTAACATCCCTGTGATTCATCTGTGTCTTCAGCTTCCAACTGTGTCCCCTTGTTACTGTGTCCAATCTCTGGAACATCCTGTCTTTGTCCACCTTGTCAATTCCTCTCAGTATTTTGTATATCGTTATCATGTCCCCCCTATCTCTCCTGTCCTCCAGTGTCGTCAGGTTGATTTCCTTAACCTCTCCTCGTAGGACATACCTCTTAGCTCTGGGACTAGTCTTGTTGCAAACCTTTGCACTTTCTCTAGTTTCTTCACGTGCTTGGCTAGGTGTGGGTTCCAAACTGGTGCCGCATACTCCAATATGGGCCTAACATACACGGTGTACAGGGTCCTGAATGATTCCTTATTAAGATGTCGGAATGCTGTTCTGAGGTTTGCTAGGCGCCCATATGCTGCAGCAGTTATTTGGTTGATGTGCGCTTCAGGAGATGTGCCTGGTGTTATACTCACCCCAAGATCTTTTTCCTTGAGTGAGGTTTGTAGTCTCTGACCCCCTAGGCTGTACTCCGTCTGCGGCCTTCTTTGCCCTTCCCCAATCTTCATGACTTTGCACTTGGTGGGATTGAACTCCAGGAGCCAATTGCTGGACCAGGTCTGCAGCCTGACCAGATCCCTTTGTAGTTCTGCCTGGCCTTCGATCGAGTGTATTCTTCTCATCAACTTCACGTCATCTGCAAACAGGGACACCTCAGAGTCTATTCCTTCCGTCATGTCGTTCACAAATACCAGAAACAGCACTGGTCCTAGGACTGACCCCTGCGGGACCCCGCTGGTCACAGGTGCCCACTCTGACACCTCGCCACGTACCATGACTCGCTGCTGTCTTCCTGACAAGTATTCCCTGATCCATTGTAGTGCCTTCCCTGTTATCCCTGCTTGGTCCTCCAGTTTTTGCACCAATCTCTTGTGTGGAACTGTGTCAAACGCCTTCTTGCAGTCCAAGAAAATGCAATCCACCCACCCCTCTCTCTCTTTGTCTACTGCTGTCACCATGTCATAGAACTCCAGTAGGTTTTGTGACACAGGATTTCCCGTCCCTGAAACCATGTTGGCTGCTGTTGATGAGATCATTCCTTTCTAGGTGTTCCACCACTCTTCTCCTGATAATCTTCTCCATGATTTTGCATACTATACATGTCAGTGACACTGGTCTGTAGTTTAATGCTTCATGTCTGTCTCCTTTTTTAAAGATTAGGACTAAATTTGCTGTCTTCCATGCCTCAGGCAATCTCCCTGTTTCGATAGATGTATTGAATATTGTTGTTAGGGGTACACATAGCGCCTCTGCTCCCTCTCTCAATATCCATGGGGAGATGTTATCTGGCCCCATTGCCTTTGAGGTATCTAGCTCACTCAGAAGCCTCTTCACTTCTTCCTCGGTTGTGTGCACTGTGTCCAGCACTTGGTGGTGTGCCCCACCTCTCCGTCTTTCTGGAGTCCCTTCTGTCTCCTCTGTGAACACTTCTTTGAATCTCTTGTTGAGTTCTTCACATACTTCACAGTCATTTCTTGTTGTCTCTCCTCCTTCCTTCCTTAGCCTGATTACCTGGTCCTTGACTGTTGTTTTCCTCCTGATGTGGCTGTACAACAGTTTCGGGTCAGATTTGGCTTTCGCTGCTATGTCATTTTCATATTGTCTTTGGGCCTCCCTTCTTATCTGTGCATATTCGTTTCTGGCTCTACGACTGTTCTCCTTATTCTCCTGGGTCCTTTGCCTTCTATATTTCTTCCATTCCCTAGCACACTTGGTTTTTGCCTCCCTGCACCTTTGGGTAAACCATGGGCTCATCCTGGCTTTTTCATTAATCCTGTTACCCTTGGGTACAAACCTCTCCTCAGCCTCCTTGCATTTTGCTGCTACATATTCCATCATCTCATTAACTGGCTTCCCTGCCAGTTCTCTGTCCCACTGAACCCCGTTCAGGTAGTTCCTCATTCCTGTGTGTGTGTGTGTGTGTGTGTGTGTGTGTGTGTGTGTGTGTGTGTGTGTGTGTGGTGTGTGTGTGTGGTGTGTGCGTGCGTGTGTGCGTGTGTGTGTACTCCCCTAATTGTACTCACCTAATTGTGGTTGCAGGGTCGAGACTCAGCTCCTGGCCCGCCTCTTAACCGACCACTACTAGGTCCTCTCTCCCCCTGCTCCATGAGCTTCATCATACCTCGTCTTAAAACTATGTATAGTTCCTGCCTCCACTACATCGCTTGCCAGACTATTCCACTTCCTAACTACTCTATGACTGAAGAAATACTTCCTAACATCCCTTTGACTCATCTGAGTCTTCAGCTTCCAATTGTGACTCCTTGTTTCTGTGTCCCATCTCTGGAACATCCTGTCTCTGTTCACCTTGTCTATTCTACGTAGTATTTTGTATGTCGTTATCATGTCTCCCCTGACCCTCCTGTCCTCCAGTGTTGTCAGACCGATTTCCCTTAACCTTTCTTCATAGGACATTCCCCTTAGTTTTGGAACTAGCCTTGTTGCAAGCCTTTGCACTTTCTCTAATTTCTTGACGTGTTTGGCCAGATGTGGGTTCCAAACTGGTGCTGCGTACTCCAGTATGGGCCTGATGTACACAATGTATAAAGTCTTGAACGATTCCTTACTGAGGTACCGGAATGCTATTCTCAGGTTTGCCAAGCGTCCATATACCACAGCAGTTATTTGGTTAATGTGTGCTTCTGGCGATGTACTCGGTAATATACTCACTCCTAGGTCTTTCTCCTTGAGTGAGGTTTGCAGCCTTTGGCCTCCTAGCCTATACTCTGTCTGCGATCTTCTTTGCCTCCTCCGATCTTCAAGACTTTACATTTGGCGGGATTAAATTCTAGGAGCCAGTTTCGGGACCACGCATCCAGCCTGTCTAGATCTCTTTGTAGACCTGTCTGGTCCGCATTTGACTGAATTCTCCTCATTAACTTCACATAATCTGCAATCAGGGACACTTCTGAGTCTATCCCTTCCATCATGTCGTTAACAAATGCCAAGAATAGCACTGGTCCCAGGACTGACCCTTGTGGGACCTCGCTCGTCACTGGCGCCCACTGTGATACCTCATCACGGACCATGACTCCCTGTTGCCTCCCTGTTAGGTATTCTCTGATCCATTGCAGTGCCCTTCCTGTTATATGTGCCTGTTCCTTTAGCTTTTGTACTAATCTCTTGTGGGGAACTGTGTCGAAGGCCTTCTTGCAGTCCAAGAAAATGCAATCAACCCACCCCTCCCTCTCATTTCTTACTTCAGTTGCCTTGTCATAAAACTCTAGTAGGTTTGTGACACAGGATTTGCCTTCCATGAATCTGTTCTGGCTGTCGTTTATAACCTTCTTCCGCTCCAGGTGCTCTACCACTCTCCTCCTGATAATCTTTTCCAAGACTTTGCATAGTATACATGTCATTGACACTGGTCTATAATTTAGTGCTTTAGTATGGAAGAAGGCAAATGTGTGTGTATGTGTGTGTGTGTGTGTATGTGTGTGTGTGTATGTATGTGTGTGTGTGTGTATGTGTGTATGTGTGTGTGTGTGTATGTGTGTGTGTGTGTATGTGTGTGTGTATGTATGTGTGTGTGTGTATGTATGTGTATGTATGTGTGTGTGTGTGTGTGTGTGTGTGTGTGTATGTATGTGTGTGTGTGTGTATGTATGTGTATGTATGTGTGTGTGTGTGTGTATGTATGTGTATGTATGTGTGTGTGTGTGTGTGTGCGTGTGTGTGTGTGTGTGTGTGTGTGCATATGCATCAAAAATAGTCTACTTTGTGTATTTTGTTTTAGGTAACTAAGATAAGAAGCAGGATGAAATACTTAAGATACCTTTATTGAAATTTGTTAAACTGATCTAGAGTGAACCAGGTCTGAGGCGATGGTGTTGTCTGGAAGCGTCACACATCGCTACATCCAACACCATCATTCAAAATATTTGCTGTAACAACATTTCCAAAATTTTCGTAACTATGAACTAAGAACAGCCTTCCACGATACTGCCACATGACACATCCATAAAATAAACGCCTCTCCACTTCTCCAGCACTCTGCACCAACTACTACTTCTCCAGGGCTCTTCACCTACTACCCCTTCTCCACTTCTCCAGCACTCTGCACCAACTACTACTTCTCCAGGGCTCTTCACCTACTACCCCTTCTCCACTTCTCCACTTCTCCAGCACTCTGCACCAACTACTACTTCTCCAGGGCTCTTCACCTACTACCCCTTCTCCACTTCTCCAGCACTCTGCACCAACTACTACTTCTCCAGGGCTCTTCACCTACTACCCCTTCTCCACTTCTCCACTTCTCCAGCACTCTGCACCTACTAGTACTTCTCCAACATTCTGCACCAACTACTACTTCTCCAGGGCTCTTCACCTACTACCCCTTCTCCACTTCTCCAACATTCTGCACCAACTACTACTTCTCCAACATTCTGCACCAACTACTACACATAGCCTCTTTTCTCTCCTACACCTCGTATAATCGATGTGATCAAGGTCCCAAGATCGGATCGTTTTAAATAAAAATATACTAATGGTAGTCATGTATACATTCTTAACCATATCCTTCTTGTCTAACTAAACAAGAGACATTAAGGGAAAAAAACCCGAGTGTTTTATTATGTTTTGCAAAATACTAGGAGTGACAAACGGGCTATTCAAGATTCTGTCAAATTTTAATTTCAGTTAAAGATGATAATTCAACAACATCAATTTAAAGGTTTATGATTCATCGGTGAAAACCTGGCAAGTTCTTATTACATTTAGGGTTAATAATTACAAATTTTACTCACAATCACATCAAGTAGTATCTATTATTAATTTGGATATAATTCCCTTTTTCCATTGCAAATTTTCCTTCCTTTTTACGAGTTTGTTATTCAATCACTAATTCGGGATTTAGGTTTCCTTTTACTTTTTCTTTCCTGTTTTGCTTTTATTAAAAGTAATTTTAAAAACATTTTTTTTTAAAATGTCGTTTTCTGTCAAAAAATGAACGACAGGTCATTTTCACTTTCTTTTTTAAGATTACGGCAGATAATAATTTATTCATGCTTTATTCAAATCTGTTTAAGTTCTTAAATCTTTTTTCCCAAGAATATGAATACATGATTTTTAGGAGAAACATACGAAAACAGGTTTTTAGGAGAAAACATACATGAAACATAGATTTAGGAGCAACTACATGAATACGAGTATTTAGGGGGGCAACATACTTAGTACGAAGGTGCTCTAATTATAGTGACTTTAAAGATCCTTTAAAAAATATCAATTTTATGACTTTTTTCAGTCATCTTAAAACGGGTTTTTATTTTCTACACCCAGTCTAAAAAAGTGTAGGCTTTAAATTGTTTGTCCTGCTACATGACACTCCTCTCTTTTAATGAACTTAATTTATTGATTTAGAGCATGTTGATAAAGCGTGGGCTCATGACTGTTTATTTTATATGTTCTCTAACGTTGGAAGTACTTGAATCCTCCCAAATATAGTGTAAAGCGTATCTCAGCAAATAATTGTATATCGCTATATGGCATGAACAAAGCGCTTTGAGTTCGTGATGAAATATGTATATACAGAGTATATTATACAGTTAGGGTAAGAAATAAGCAGCTATTGGTAGGAGGAGGATTAGAAGAGGTATGGGGTAGATTTAAAAATGCAGTATTAGAGCGTTCAGCAGAAGTTTATGGATGTTGGAGGGTCGGTGTGGCAGGGAAGAAAAAGCATTGGATTTTATGAGGGAAAAGAGTAGTAAGAGAGAAAAAATTAGCATATTAGAGGTTTTTAAAAAAAATGATATAAGAAGGGAGGAGTGTATGGGGATAAAAAAGGGTTAAGGAGCAATGAGAAAAGTGGGTGAGATCTGTCAAAAAAATTTTTCTGAGAATAAGAATTTTTGGGTGAGGTTAATAATTGAGAAACCCTGGGGGAAAAAATGGGTTTGACGTTAGAAAAAGAAAGGGGGATTTTTTAAAATGGAGAGTTGGGGGTATCGGAAAAAGAAGAAAAAGTTTTGAGGAAAAGTAAATGTCGAGAAGATGGGAAGCTTGATTTCGTGCATTTGGGCAGGGGAATATTGCATCTTTTTGGAAGATGAAGCTAGATGTGAGTATGGGGGGAGGTATTCCGGGAGTGGGGAGAATGAAAGGGGGGAAAAGCACTGGGGTTGATGGGGTCAAAACAGAAATGTTAAAAAACAGGTCGGGATATGTTTTGGGAAAGGTTTTCTTTTATTTTAAAAAACGTATGAAAGAGGGAAAAGGGGCCCTTGGGGGTTGGCAGAGGACATGCATGGTTCCATCTATGAAAACAATGAGAACAAAAAAAAAGCGTAAAATTATTTAGGGAAAAAAGCCCCTGAGATACCCGGTAAGGTGTATGGAAAGTTATTATTGGAAGAATTTAAAATAAACGGAGACAGGATCTCATTGAACAAAGGGGGCTTTAGGAAGGTTGGAAAGTGTAGACCAAATGTTTATTTTGAAACATTTAGGCGAAGATATTTTGATAAGGGTAAAGAGGGTTTTTGTTTCATTATGATTTTGGAAAAAATTTTATTTTGATAAGGGGCGCAAAGTGGCAAGTTGGGAATTAAAGGGAATGTGGTAGGTTACTTAAAGTTTAAAAGTTTTTAAGAGGATAATGAGGCTCAGGTAAGGGGCGTAGGAGAGAGGGGGATTACTTTCCATAAATGTAGGCCTTAGGGGTGCGTGAGTCATTTTGGTTCGTGTTTTATGATGGGGTTGAAGAGAATGAAAGCCAGGTGTCGGGAAGAGGGATGGATTGAATAATAATCTTTCAAAAAATGGGGAGTGTCCCCATTGCTTTTTGCTGATGGCACTGTGCTTTTTGGGGGAAACCCTAGTTTGGGTAAGGAGGCTTTAAAAAGTATTTATCCAGAGGGCTAAGGGCAAATGTTGAGGTAGAGGATATTTAAAATGGGGGAACAAAAAAAAATGACTTTGAGAGCTTATGAAACGTAGTGGGAGGGTCCCCAAAAAGGTTTTGGGGGGAGGGGTAAAATAGGTCTTGTGTGCTAGGGGGGTTAACTTCCAACAAGCGCAAGCGTGATGAACGAGTGGGGGGAAATTTTTTTTTGACTTGACGTGCGTTGGGGTGGAGCAAGGTAAATTTTGACTCGATTTAGAGAAACCGGTTTGCCGGGCTTTAGTCCTCGAGGTGAGAAGTACGTGCCTGCACTCTGAAGGAGTAGGTGGAGGTATGCTGCAGTTTTTGATATGTAGTGTTGGCACGCCTCTAGCAAGACAGGGATTTAGTGAATGTTGAATGAAAAGTGTTTCTTCTTTCTCGGGTCACGCTGCCTCGGTGGAATGGTCAAAAATATGTGTTATATTAAAAAAAATTTACTGAAATATCATTAACTAGTTGGCTTTCTTTTTCCTTCCATTTTCTTGACATTTGTAATAATACTAATAATATTAATAATATAATAATATGAGATAATAATAATAATAATAATAATAATAATATTATAATAATTTTTGAATATATTAATTATTATTAATTATTTTTATTATTATTATTATTATTATTATATATTTTTAAATTATTATTGTTGTTGTTGTTGTTGTTGTTGTTGTTGGTGTTGATTGCTTAAAAATAAAAACTTAATGCGATGTTAAGGCTTATCATTTTCATTGACTTTAGAAACCATTTACTGACGTTATTAAAATTAATTTTTTAATTTCTGTATTTTTTTTTAATCGCAACTTTAATACACGAAATGTAGAAAGCCAAATTACCATGACGGAACAATGCTCCATTAACCTCGGATTTCCGTCCGACATAAACAGTACTCGGACCATTAACTAGTTACTCGGACAGTTATGGGCTGAGTCTGTTTATTTTGGACTGAATGTCGTCTGAAGTTATCTAGTTGTGCTTAAATATGTTATCAGTTTTTCCTGACAGTGTCCGCTGGCGATCGCCAGTGGAGCAAGAAATGAAATAGGAAAATCCGTTGGCAAAACTTGGTAAAGTCCCCTGGGCAGACTTCCGATTGGGTCCTTGCTTGACCCTGGGCGATACTTGTCGCCCCTCGCGGCTGTTGCCTGGAGGTGCACGCACAGCGAAGATAGAACTAAGGGGTGGGAGAGCATAGAACGGTTCGAGCAGAGGGACAGGAGAGAGCGAACCAGGTGACGTCCTATGGCCTTAGAGCGACAGTTACAGCACGTCGGGCGGCGCGACCTAGCCGTAAATCTCAATCTTTCTTCTCTTCCCTCCTCCTTAAACCTCCCTCTTTCCTTCTCTACATCCCTTATACCTCCCTCTGTCCTTTACTCCCTCCCTTATACCTCCCCCTCTCTTTCTCTCTCCTTTAAACTTTCCTTCTTATTCTCTCCCTCCCTTATACCTACCTCTTTCCTTCTCTTCCCTCCCTTATACTTACCTCTTTCTCTTCTCTCTCCCTTAAACCCCCTCATTCCTTCTCTCCCTCCCTTAAACTACCTCTTTCCTTCTCTCCCTCCCTTAACCTACCTCTTTCCTTCTCTTACTCCTTAAGCCTCTTCTTTCATTATCTCTCTCCGTTATTACCTCCTTCTTTCTTCTCTCTCTCTTCCTAAACCTCCCTCTTTCCGTCTCTCCCTCCCTTATACCAACCTCTTTCCTTCTCTCCCTCCCTTATACCTACCTCTTTCCTTCTCTTCCTCCCCTTTAAACCTCCCTCTTTCCTTCTCTCCCCCCTTAAAAATACCTCTTTCTTCTCTCCCTCCTTAAATCTACCCCCCCCTTTTTCTTTTCTTCTCTTTCTCCTTTAAGCCTCTCTTTTCATTATCTCTCTCGTTATACTCCCTCTTTCATTATCTCCTCTCCTAAAACCTCCCTCTATACTTCTCACCCTCTTTGTATACCTACCTCTTTTCTTCTCTCCCTCCCTTATACCTCGTGTTTCCTTCTCTCCCTCCCTTTAACCTTCCCGTTTCTATCTCTCCCTCAATAGACCTGTCTCTTTCCTTCTCTCCCTCCCTTAAACTCCCTCTTTTCTTCTCTCCTTCCTTATAAGTTACCTCTTTCCTTCTCTCTTCCCTTACACCTCCCTCTGTTCCCTTCTCTCCTCCCTTATACTTCCCTCTTTTTTCTCTCCCTCCTTTTAAAACCTTTCTCTTTCATTATCTCCACCCTAATAGCTTCCCTCTTTCCTTTTGTCTCTCCCTCAAACCTTCCTCTTTCCTTCTCTTCCTCCCTTAAACCTCCCTCTTTCCTTCTCTCCCTTTTTTAACCCTCCCTCCCTACCTTCTCTGCCTCCTAAAACCTACCTCTTTTTTTTTTTGTTTTTTTTTTTTACACAGGGTTTGACAAGGTTAGGAGCCCTTGCTTTATTGCACGCTATTTAGGTTAAGGATTTCTACTTTTGGCAAAGCTAGCAGCTGTTACCTACATCGCTCATGGAAAACATTTTTATAGTTATGAGGACATACAAGTAAGGAACAGGATGTGCTGGAGCCATTCTGTGGGCCAGCATTTTCATTTGATCTACTGACTTTATCTCGTTGGACTCATTTACTGCTGTACGAATGTCTTCCATTATCGAGTCATCCTGGGTATGTATGATCTCAGATGGAATGATGTTCTGGAGTAGGGTACAGCCAGAGTGAAGTTGCTGCTTTCTGCCCGTCTTGTGGATAAAGCTTGTGTTCACGCTGTCATCGAAGTGGATCCCTCAAGTGTGGTATTTTGGACAATATTGGCCTTGTACATAAACCAGTAGGCCGCCACATCCCTTCCTATGTTGAAGGCTCTCTGTAATTGACAGATCTATCCAGATGGGTCCTAGGCGAGGGATAAGTACGTCTTGCTCTGTTCTCTATTGTCAAGCAGTCGCAGATGAGAGGGGGGGCAGGCAAACCAAGAAAGTGGGAATACTCAAGGTGTGAGCGCACTTGTGCATCGTACAGGATTTGCAACCCCTACTGTCGCAGATGCGAGATACGGCGAAGTGCTGTATTAGCTTCCTGGCTGCCTTGTTGCAAGATTACAACATGGTTTTCTTCAGGGTTAGTTTTGGGAGTCAAATTTCACCCCAAGGATATCAACTTCTCTCCAGGTGCCAACACCCTTCCCATTCATCCTTATACTTCACCAGTCATTACCAATATAGTTGCTAGAGACGATCATTTCGTTTCTCAGGTGCAAATGTTTACTTGCATCTATTTCCCACAGCTAATATAGGATCTCAGCTGGTGATTGATATAGCTTAGAGGCAGCTGGCATTTCTTCTCTGGATAAGTGAATGTCGTGATACAGTGTCTGCATATGCTTGTGGATTCTGGGATGAGATGGAAGAAGGTCGTTGAAGTAGACATTCCATAACAATGAACCAGCACGCTTCCTTGTGGAACACTTGCCCCAATAGGATGTGTTGCTGATTCCCGTTCAATTGAAGAACTACATTAGAGATCTACATGAAAGGTAATCACTGGGGAGACATAGCGTAGAGCTGCAATTTCCGGTGCGTGAGTTTTGCTAAGGAGCCTGGTGCC
Source organism: Cherax quadricarinatus (assembly GCF_026875155.1). Classification (NCBI taxonomy): domain Eukaryota; kingdom Metazoa; phylum Arthropoda; class Malacostraca; order Decapoda; family Parastacidae; genus Cherax; species Cherax quadricarinatus. The sequence continues at coordinate 17,948,257 of NC_069409.1, forward strand.
CACACCCGTTCGAATCGCCGCATAGTCCAGTGCTACACCACACAGCTGACTTTGGATTCATCCAGTGATGGTGCCACTTAGTGGAGGGTTTAACAAACGATCAGCAGCAGAGTAACCTTTCCTGAAAGCCATATTGACGATCACAAAGTTGTGACGTGGTAGTCAAAAAACTCTGTCATTTGTCTTGAGATTATTGTCTCAAGGATCTTACCTGTGATGCAGGAGTGACACTGGTCTGTTGTTGCTGATTTCTTCTCTGCTCTTCTTTTTGTGAACAGGGACTACATTTGCCTCTTTCCATAGAGAGGGCAATTTACACTGTACTAGGCAGTGCTGAAAGATGCGAGTTAGAGGTGCTGCTAGCTGGTCTGCACATCTTCTCAACAATCTTGGGCTCAACTTGTCTGGGCCCACAGCCTTTTCTTGGTCAAGCGATTTAAGAAAGAAATGCACCTCCTCCTGCCTTATTGTCACCACTGACAGTTTTGACAAAGTTCTTGCAGCTCCCTTAAACCTTTCTCTTTCATTATCTCCCTCCCTTATGCCTCCGTCTTTCCTTTCTCTCTTCCTTAAACCTTACTCTTACCTTCTCTGCCTCCCTTAAACCTCCCTCTTTCCTTTTCTCCCTCCTTTATACCTCCCTCCTTCTTTCTCTCTCTCCTTTAAACATTCCTCTTTCCTTCTCTCCCTCCCTTAATCCTTCCTCTTTCCTTCTCTCCCTCCCTTAGACCTCTCTCTTTCATTATAACCCTCCTTGTACTCCCTCTTTCCCTCTCTCCCTCCCTTAAACCTCCTTTCCTTCTCTCCCTCAATTAATCCTTCCTCTTTCCTTCTCTATCTCCCTTAAACCTCCCTCTTTCCTTCTCTCTCTTCCTTATACGTCCCTCTTTCCTTCTCTCTTTCCCTTACACCTCCCTCTTTCCTTCTCTCCCTCCCTTATACTTCCTTCTTTCTTTCTCTCCCTCCTTTAAGCCTCCCTCTTTCCTTCTCTCCCTCCTTTTAAACCTTTCTCTTTCATTATCTCCCACCCTTATACTTCCCTCTTTCCTTTTCTCCCTCCCTCAAACCTTCCTTCTTCCTTCTCTCCCTCCCTTAAACCTCCCTCTTTCCTTCTCTCGTTCCCTTAAACCTTTCTCTTTCATTATCTCCCTCCCTTATACCTCCCTCTTTCCTTTCTCTCTTCCTTAAACCTTAATCTTGCCTTCTCTGCATCCCTTAAACCTCCCTCTTTTCTTCTCTCTCTCCCTTATACCTCCCTCTTTCCTTTTCTCCCTCCCTTATACCTCCCTCTTTCCTTCTCTCCCTCCCTTTAACCTCCTTCTTTCTATTGGCCTTGTTCATAACAGTAAGGCCACCCACATCCCTCCTGTGTTGAAGGCTCTGCTGAAATGACAGATCTATCCAGGATTGGTCGAAGCTAGAGATGAGACGTCTTGCTCTGTTCTCTACTCTGTCAAGCAGTCCCAGATGAGAAGGAGGTCAGGCGAACCAAAAAAGTAGGGCATACTCAAGGTGTGAGCTTACCTGTGCCTCGTACAAAATCTTGCAACCCCTGTTGTCAAGCACATGCGAGATACGGGGAAGTGCTTTAAGTTTCCTGGCTGCCTTGTTTGCAAGATTTACAACGTGTTTTTTCTTGGTCAGTTTGGAGTCAAATTTCACCCCAAGGATATCAACTTTTTCCCCAGGTGCCAACACCCTCCCATTCATCCTTACTACTGCACCGGCATTACCATCATGGTGCCTAGAGATCACCATTTGTGTTTTCTCAGGTGCAAATGTTACTTGCCATCTGTTCCCCCAAGCTGATATAGCTCTTAGCTGGTGATTGATTTAGCTTAGAGCAGCTGGCATTTCTTCTCTTGGATAAGTGAATGTCAGTGTACAGTCGTCTGCATATGCATTGAATTCTGGGATGAGATGAAGAAGTAGACATTCCATAACAATGGTCACAGAACACTTCCTTGTGGAACATACCCTTAGAGATCTACCATGAAGGTAATCACTGAGGAGGCATAGCGCAGAGCCTGCAATTCCCAGAGCTTGCAGTTTTGCTAAGAGGCCCTGGTGCCACACCCGGTCGAAAGCACCAGCAATGTCCAGTGCTACCACACAGCTGACTTTGGATTCGTCCAGAGACTGGTGCCAGTTAGTGGAGAGGTTTAACAACAGATCACCAGCAGAGTAACCTTTACTAAAGCCATATTGACGGTCACAAAGTAGTGAGTGGCAGTCAAAAAACTCTGTCATTTGTCTTGAGATTATTGTCTCAAGGAGCTTGCCAGTGATTGACACTAGTGACACTGGTCTGTAGTTGCTGATCTCTGCTCTGCTCTTCTTTTTGTGAACAGGGACTACATTTGCCTATTCCCACAGAGAAGGCCATTTACACTGTACTAGGCAGTGCTAAAAGATGCGAGTTAGAGGTGCTGCTAGCTGGTCTGCACATCTCAGCAGTCTTGGGCTCAACTTGTCTGGGCTCACAGCCTTTTCTGTGTCAAGCGATTTAAGAAGGTAATGCACCTCTTCCTGCCTTATTGACACCACTAACATTATTGACACAGTTCTTGCAGCTAGCCAAAGAGGGTCCCTTGCTGGATCAGGAACTTGCATTTTGGTAGCAAAGTGTTCGCTAAGAGGTTCGCTTTCTCTTGATTGCTAGTAGAGGTGGTCCCATCCTGTCGATTTAGAGGTGGAATGAGTTCATTAGGCAGATAACCTTGTCTGTCCTTGACCAGGGACCACCAGGTTTTGGAGTCTACCTTACCTGATGCTACCTTTCCTTTAGTGTCCATCTCCCATTTAGCGATGGCCCACTTTTGAGCGTCACCCATATGTCTACAGGCTTGCCTGCGGAAGTTCCTGTTATATGTAGTAGGATGTCTCTTATACCTTCTCCATGCCTTATACTTAGCAGTAGCAGCCTCTCTACAACGAAAGTCAAACCAAGGCTAATCTGTAGGCTTCGTCACATATTTCCGGAGAGGAATGTGTTCTTGTTGTAGATTAAGGATGTGTCCAGTGAAGGCTTTTACTTGGTTGTCAACATCCCCTTGGAGAAGAGCATTCCAATCGGTGGTGGCGAGCTCAGAGCAAAGGGCTGGCCAATTACCTCTTTTCCATAGCCAGGTTGTGCGTGTGGACTCCTCACCCCGTTCTGTTGGGATCTTAAGTGTCGTAAAAACAGTGGTCAGATGATCCAACGCAGCCGAGGGGTTGACAAGTGACTCTACCTTCTGCTAGATCACTCACTACTGGGTCAAGAGAGGAGCCAGAGATGTGAGTAGGGAAATCAACAAAGTTTCTCATGTCAAATACTGCAAGGTCATCAAAGTCCCTATGTATAAGGTGTTGGTTGAGGTCACCAACAATTATGACATGTTGACAATTGTGTTGTAGCAGAAGGGAGTCCACATTTTCCATTGGGAAGTTGATGGGATCTGCATGTTGCCACTGAGGTCTGTACATTGCACATGCTAGTACAGAGGTACTAGTGTTTATGCATAGCTTGAAAAACATCATTTCAAGATGAATAGGGATGGCAACATCAATGTGCTGGGCATGAACACTTTTAGAGAAGCACACAGCAACACCTCCTCCTTGCCCTTGCTTGTCTCTTCTCATCCATGAGGTGTAGCCAGAAATTCTTGCAAAATTTTCTGGAGTCCTGTCGTCCAAAAATATTTCAACAACAGTTATCATGTCGGAACGTCGAGTGTTCACAAAACTGTGTGAGAGCTCTCCCTCCCTTATACCTCCCTCTTTCCTTCTCTTCCTCCCTTATACCTCCCTCTTTCCTTCTCTCCTTCCCTTATACCTCCCTCTTTCCTTCTCTGCCTCCCTTAAATCTCCCTGTTTCCTTCTCTCTCTCTCTCCCTCTCAGTCCAACCCTCCTCACCCCAGTGGGTGAAGTTTACACTAGACAACTTTTATGGCTGTGGAAATGTTTGCTCGAGATAACGCCAAAGTTCAAGGTTAAGAAAACTATCAATAAATTATCGGGAATTTCATTTTCTTTCACAATTACCTATTAACTTTCACGTTAGCGAATTAGATTTTTTAAAGCAAGATCGATGAGTATCGTGTCTTTACTTGATGCAGATTATTTGTAATGCCATTAGGGGAAGCGCTAAACCCGTAAGGGTCATGCACAGCCCTGGGAATGTTAAGAAATCAGATTAGATTAAAGAGAGAGTAGGAAAATTTCAATTTCCTAGATCAAGAGCCCGTCAATAACGTCAAGAAAGTAAATGTAGGACACTTTGTGCAGCGCACCTTCCTACCTGGTGTCTACCTGGAGTCAACGCCCCCGCAGCCCGGTCCATGATCAATCCTCGCGGTGGTTCAAGGCCTCATCAACCAGACTGTTTTATCCGGCCGCACGCAATCCAACATACGAACCACAGCACGGCTGGTCTGGTACTGATTTTAGGTGCCTTTCCAGCTCCTTCTTGAAGACAGCCAAGGGTCTATTGGTAATTCCCCTTATGTATGCTGGGAGGCAGTTGAACAGTCTTGGGCTCCTGACACTTATTGTGTTAGCTCTTAGTGTACTCAGACACCCCTGCTTTTCATTGGGGGGATGTTGCACCGTCAGCCGACTCTTTTGTTTTCTTAGGGATTGATTTCCGCGTGCAGATTTGGAACTAGCTTCTCTAGGAATAAATTATGATATAACTTTCTCATCTGTGTTCCAAGGAGTACAGGTCAAGTAACTTCAAACGTTCCCGGTAACTGAAGTGCGTAACTGTACTTATACGTTCAGTGAAAGTTCTCTGTATATTCTTTCCCGATCCCCAAATATCGCCAGTCCTGAAAGGGGGCCCTTAGTGTACAGCAATATTCCAGCTTTGAAAGAGAACAAGTAAGTGATTTAAAGAGAACCATCATTGGCTTGGCATCCCCTGTTAGGAAGGTTCTCATTATCGATCCTGTCATTTTCCTAGCAGATGTGATATTGACATTGTTGTGATATTTGAAAGTGAGATTCTCTGACATTATCATCTCCCAAGTCCTTCACATTAATTTTCCTATTGTGTGGTTAGAATTTGTTTTGTACTCCGATCTAGTTTCTATTTCCTCAAGTTTTTCAGCTGAGAAATTGAAATTTGTCCTAACTGAACTTCATATTGTTTTCCGTGGCCCATTTGAAAACTTGGTTTATATCCGCTTGGAGATTTGCAGTATCCTTATTGGATGACACCTGTGTAAATTCTAGTATCGTCAGCAAAGGAAGAGACAGTGCTGTGGTTTACATCTATATTTATGTCAGATATGAGGATAAATTTAAGGCTGGGAGCTTTTCACTCTATTAATCTTTGTGTTCTTTTGGTTAGAAAGTTTAAGATCCATCTATTCACTTTTCCTATTATTCCTATATCACGTATTTTGTGTGCTATTACACCATGATCGCACTTGTCGAAAGCTTTCGCAAAGTCTGCGCATACTGCATCTGCACTCTGTCTTCCAGTACATCCAAGACTATGTGGAAAAGACACTTATGTACACTTCAGTCCTACGACTGGAGAAGCCGCTTGTGGCGTAACGTTTCCTCTAACAGATGTCCTTAACTGTACATAAGTATCCTTTTCCACATCTTGTCGGTATCACCTTACCATTTTTCATCCAAGATCATGTCAAAGTGGTCCAGTAGTTGGGAGAGGCAGGAGCGACCTATTCTAAACCCAGCCTTGGGATGTGCAACTGTTGGGTATCGTATCGTCTATGTACTCGATACGTTTTTAATAAACGTTCCTATGTATAAATAATCTTTCTACCATACTTTATGCCATACCTGCCACTTTAACGTAGTTGCCGGCCATACCGGTTGTTGAACCATACTTCTGGACCATACCTGCTGTTGAACCATACTTCTGGGCCATACCTGCTGTTGAACCATACTTCTGGGCCATACCTGCTGTTGAACCATACTTCTGGGCCATACCTGCTGTTGAACCATACTTCTGGGCCATACCTGCTGTTGAACCATACTTCTGGGCCATACCTGCTGTTGAACCATACTTCTGGGCCATACCTGCTGTTGAACCATACTTCTGGGCCATACCTGCTGTTGAACCATACTTCCCTTGGCCATGCTGCTGTTGAACCATACTTCTGGGCCATACCTGCTGTTGAACCATACTTCTGGGCCATGCCTGCTGTTGAACCATGCTTCTGGGCCATGCCTGCTGTTGAACCATGCTTCTGGGCCATACCTGCTGTTGAACAACCTACACACACACACACTACCACAACAACCTACACACACAATACCACAACACCTACACACACACTACCACAACAAAACCCACACACACACTACCAAACAACCTACACACACACTACCACAACAACCTACACACACACCTACCACAACAACCTACCACACACTACCACAACAACCTACACACACACACACACTACCACAACAACCTACACACACACACTACCACAACAACCTACACACACACACTACCACAACAACCTACACAAACACACTACCACAACAACCTACACAAGCACACTACCACAACAACCTACACACACACACCACCACCACCACAACAACCTACACACACACACAGCACCACCACAACAACCTACACACACACACAGCACCACCACAACAACCTACACACACACACACAGCACCACCACAACAACCTACACACACACGCTACCACAACAACCTACACACACACCACCACCACCACAACCTATACACACACACAAACACACTACCACAACAACCTACACAAACACACTACCACAGCAACCTACACACACACCACCACCACCACAACCTATACACACACACACACACACTACCACAACAACCTACACACACACACAGCACCACCACAACAACCTACACACACACACAGCACCACCACAACAACCTACACACACACGCTACCACAACAACCTACACAAACACACTACCACAGCAACCTACACACACACCACCACAACCACAACCTATACACACACACACACACACTACCACAACAACCTACACACAAACACACTACCACAACAACTTATACATACACACACTACCACAACAACCTACACGTACGAGGAAAGGTTGAGGGAAATCGGACTGACGACACTGGAGGACAGAAGGGTCAGGGGAGACATGATAACGACATATAAGATACTGCGGGGAATAGACAAGGTGGACAGAGACAGGATGTTCCAGAGAGGAGACACAGAAACAAGGGGTCACAACTGGAAGCTGAAGACTCAGACGAGTCACAGGGACGTTAGGAAGTATTTCTTCAGTCATAGAGTCGTCAGGAAGTGGAATAGCCTAGCAAGTGAAGTAGTGGAGGCAGGAACCATACATAGTTTTAAGAAGAGGTATGACAAAGCTCAGGAAGCAGAGAGGAAGAGAACCTAGTAGCGATCAGTGAAGAGGCGGGGCCAGAAGCTGAGTCTCGACCCCTGCAACCACAATTAGGTGAGTACAATTAGGTGAGTACACACACACACGCACACACACACTAAGACAACACTTTACACACACCACCAGACTGCAGGCCTGGTCCAGCAACTATTTCCTGGAGTTCAACCCCACCAAGTGCACAGTCATGAAAATTGGGGAAGACCTCAGACGGAGTACAGTCTAGGGGGCCAGAGCCTACAAACCTCACTCACGGAAAAGGATCTTGGTGTGTGTATAACACCGGAACATTTCCTTAGGCGCACATCAACCAAATAACTGCTGCAGCATACGGGCGCCTGGCGTACCTAAGAACGGCATTCCGACATCTAAATAAGGAGTCATTCAGGACCCTGTACACTGTGTACGATAGGCCCATATTGGAATATGCAGCGCCAGTTTGGAACTCTCACCTAGCCAAGCATGTAAGGAAACTAGAGAAAGTGCAAAGGTTTGAAACAAGACTAATCCCGGAGCTAAGGGGTATGTCCTACGAGGAGAGGTTAAGGGAATTAGACCTGACGACACTAGAAGACAGGAGAGATAGGGGGGATATGATAACGACATATAAAACACAGTTGGAAGTTGAAGACTCAGATGAATCACAAGCATATTAGGAAGTATTTCTTCAGTCACAGAGTTGTCAGGAAGTGTAATAGCCTGGGTAGTGATGTAGTGGAGATAGGATCCATACATAGCTTTAAGAAGAGGTATGATAAAGCTCTTGGAGAGGGAAGAGTGACTGAGTAGCGGCCAGTTGAAGAGGCGGGGCCAGGAGTTATGAATCGACCCACGCAACCACAACTAGGAAAGTACAACTAGGTGGGTAGAACACACACACACTACCACAACCTACACACCACTGCCACAACATCCTATACACACAAACACTACCACAACAACCTACACACGCCGACAACCACAACAACCTACACACCACTACCACAACAACCTACACACACACACACTACCACAACAGCCTACACACACACTACCACAACAACCTACACACACACACACTTCCACAACATCCTACACACACACACACTTCCACAACATCCTACACAAGCCCACTACCACAACAACCTACACACACACACTACCACAACAACCTACACACGCCGACAACCACAACAACCTACACACCACTACCACAACAACCTACACACACACACACTACCACAACACCCTACACACACACACACTTCCACAACATCCTACACACGCCCACTACCACAACAACCTACCACACACACACACACACACACTATCACAACAACCTACACACGCCCACTACCACAACAACCTACACACACACACTACCACAACAACCTACACACGCCCACTACCACAACAATCTACACAGACACACACTACCACAACAACCTACACACGCCCACTACCACAACAATCTACACAGACACACACTACCACAACAACCTACACACGCCCACTACCACAACAACCTACACACACACACACACACACTACCACAACAACCTAAACACACACTGTTGCATGCAAATAATATGTACCCCTTATTTGGAGCATGTGAACATAAAAGTCTACCGCCCCAACCAGTGAACCAGGTAACTAAGGGTCGGACGATCGGGGCCCCATCATCAGATTAGTTCCTAGGTTCAGCCAATCATATTGTAGATCTTGCAATTGTGAAGGTGACGTGGATGCCGCTCACATTCTCACCCTTGTCATTTTCACCCAGCTGTTGGTTGAACACGGCTGTCCATTCTGCCTCTTGATTTACCGTGTTTTACACATATATTTTCAACTGTATATAGTGTATATACTTGTAAATACTTATAATCGCACTTGGTGAAGGAAAATATAATTCAAAGTCATTCAGCTGTGTTTGTTCTGCTCCTCGATCCCCTTTACGCCCAGGGTAACAGGTCTTTTTGTTCCTGGGTTGTAAAATGGGGCCTGTCTGGGAGCTGAAGCTGGACTTAGAGCAAGAGTTGAGCCTAGAGTTAAAGTTGGATCAGGAAGTAATAGTAAATAGCTGGCTATATGGCATTGCGTCAGCTTTGCCAACGCTTCAGGAATTTACATCAGAATTAAATGACACTGATTTTAGTAATTATTAGGTGGTGAAGACCACGGTTCTTGGAGCTTATCAATGTATCCCTGCTAAGTATAGAAAGACATTCAAGTTAGGCAGATGACAGCTTAGTCAATCCTTAGTGGAATTTGTTAGACAGCAGACCAAAGCTTTTACCAGTTGGTACAAAACAAGTGGTGTAACACACTAAGACGAGTTGATTCAACTTATACTGGTGGACAACCTCCTGGAGTCTGTGGGACCAGAGGTTCGAGTCTTTCTGCAGGACCATGTCTTAACCACTGCATTGGAGGCAGCCAGGTTGGCTGATACTTTTGAAACCAACCGCTCCTTGTCTGAACACTCCCATCACTCTTTTCATCAGCCTGGCATGAGCAGAGATCGTCACCGTAAAGTTCCTGATTGGAGGATGAAGTGCCAGCAGGAAGGAGAACGCCTATATCAGCCAACTAAGTCACCTGGTGAGCCATGCTACTCAACTTATGGTCATCCTGGTGAGTGACAAATCACTCACCATGGTGCATCCCGACAACAGTACCCAGAGCGGCACCAGTCACAACGTCAACAGGGAGCTAAGGTCAAGCCTGTTGTTTGCTTTTATTGTAATAAATCTTAAAGAAGAACCACTGGCCTCCACGTGGCAAGGTCTGGTAACTCAGAAATAACTCTGAGGCTGACAGTGGTCGCAAGTAAAATTAATTTATTATGCTGTATAGTCCTTGTGGCTTAGCGCTTCTTTTTGATTATAATAATAATAATATTGTAATAAATCAGGCCATATTCACCCAAACTGCCCAAATAAACCCCAACCATTAGGAAAAATTTATACTGTCCCTAGTAACATGTCCCTGAATGAAGTAGAGAAAGGGATGGCCCCTTATTATTGCATGAGTCAAATATCGCTTCAGGAAAACTGAAGTCAGAACCTTTAGGGATACTGGAGCATATTGCTCACTTATAAGAGAAGGAGTACTTCCCCTTTTGAAACACACTTTATTACAATCCTCTGTTCTGTTAGAAGCTTTTGGAGGAGCTATTTTTTTCTGTCCCCATGCATAAAATATATATACAGAGCAGACATTACACTGGATATTTGACTGTAGGTGTATCTGATGGATTTCCTATGAAAGATGCAGTGTTATTACTGGGTAGTAACATTACCACTTCTAGCACGTGTCCAGAACTAATAATGATTAATTCTTCTCCGATGTTGGCCATATCTCGGGCAAAATCCAAGGGATATCTGACGAGAATGCTAACCCATCCTCTACGACTTGATCTCGGGATCCCCAAATTTTTGTTTTACGAGGAAAACTGGCCAGGGCCTTGAAAATTTTAGCGAACAGCCCCAGCTCAATCCTTCCTATTCCAGGTTTGCGGGATTGCCAGATATCTCTGCTTCCATGCCCGACAGACTGTCCTGAGAGGAACAGCAAAAAGACCTTCATTGAATTTCGCTTTTCGTGCAGACATGGGGAAAATCCTTTTCAGATCACCCGGTCAAATGTAAGCTTAAAAACGACTATTTGATCTGCACTGGGACTGGTAAGGAGACGGAAGGAAGAGAACAGTCAGACAGGTTAGTAGTTCCAAAGAAATTTAGACCTCAGATATTAAATATAGCTCATAACACGTCATTAGGAAGCCACTTAGGAATTACAAACTCTGTACAGAATATTAAAAGAATTCTACTGGCCAAAGTTAAGACAAGATGTAAAGCATCACATTTGCTGTTGTAGAGAATGTCAGCTAGTAGGGAAACCAGGAAACCCCATTAAACCTGCACCTCTCCATCCTATACCTGCCGACGAAGAACCTTTTGCAAAGTTAATTATAGATTGTGTAGGTCCACTACCTAAGTCCAAGTCTGGGAATCAGTATTTATTTACCATTATGGGTAGAGTAACTAGATACCCAGAAGCAATTCCCACGCGCAGTATTAATATTAAAGAAATCCTTAAAGCTTTAACCAAGTTCATCTCTTGCTTTGGCATTCCTAAATCTATTCAGAGTGATCAAGGTACTAACTTCACTGCCAAAGCATTTAGGGAAGCATTGACTAGGCTAGGGATAATTCACAACTTATCCACTGCCTATCATCCTCAGTCCCAAGGCCCCTGGGAAAGATTCCATCAGACGTTAAAAACCATGAGAGCTTTTTATATGCATTTTCCTGCAGACTGGGATGAATCACTACCTTTGGTGCTGTTTTCAATAAGGGAAACTGTGCAGGAGTCTATCGGGTATAGTCCGTTTGAGCTGATCTTTGGGCACAATGTACGAGGTCCTCTTCTGGTGCTCCAAGAAGGATGGATGGGAGAAGACGTTTGCTCAACACTATACAACCCTTCTTCAAGGTTGCAGGTGGCACGTCAGCTTGCCAAGGCTAACTTAAAGGCAGCTCAAAACAAGATGAAACACAGGTATGACAGAAATTCATAGTCTCGCTCCTTCCATCCAGGAGACAAGGTGTTGGTACAGTAACCTATGCAAATTGTAAGTAAATTATCTGATGTAAATTATGTGGTATCTCCCCTTGACAAGACATAAAAAACTAAAACTTACCACATTAATCAAATTAAAGCATTTAATACACCAGATAAAGTCCCAGTAATGACTGTCCTCTGCCTCTGAGGATGACCCTGACTCTTTGCACTCTATTTCCGAAATTAATGACAAGCGTCCAAATTCTGTCCTCCTCATGGACCCTAGCCCTTTAATGGTGGGGTATCTAAGACTTAAGTAACAAATTTAACTGCGCTTCTACAATCTTACCCTGATATCTTTTCGGATGTTCCGAAAAAATGTACATTAGGATATCATGACGTAGATGTGAGAAACTCTAAAGTTTAGAATTATTTCCCAGCATAGCAGGAGCGCCATCAGTACACAGATCCAATTAATTTGGTATCCAATTCATATTTTGCAAAGAAGT
>NC_069409.1:17961215-18023715 GCF_026875155.1 Cherax quadricarinatus
AAAACTTTCTAACCAAAAAACACAAAGATTAAAAAGGGGAAAAAGCCCCCAGCCTTAAATTTATCCTCATATCTGACATAAATATAATGTAAACCACAGCAGTCTTTTCCCTTTGCTGACGATACAAATTTCACGGGTTTGTCATCCAATAAGGATACTGCAAATCTCCAAGCGGATATAAACCAAGTTTTCAAATGGGCCACGGAAAACATATGAAGTTCAAGTTAGGACAAATTTCAATTTCTCAGCTGAAAAACTTGAGGAAATAGAAACTAGATCGGAGTACAAAACAAATTCTAACCACACAATAGGAAAATTAATGTGAAGGACTTGGGAGATGATAATGTCAGAGAATCTCACTTTCAAATATCACAACAATGTCAATATCACATCTGCTAGGAAAATGACAGGATCGATAATGAGAACCTTCCTAACAGGGGATGCCAAGCCAATGATGGTTCTCTTTAAATCACTTACTTGTTCTCTTTCTAGGCTGGAATATTGCTGTACACTAACGGCCCCTTTCAGGACTGGCGATATTTGCGGATCTGGAGAATATACAGAGAACTTTCACTGAACGTATAAGTACAGTTACGCACTTCAGTTACCGGGAACGTTTGAAGTTACTTGACCTGTACTCCTTGGAACACAGATGAGAAAGTTATATCATAATTTATTCCTAGAGAAGCTAGTTCCAAATCTGCACGCGGAAATCAATCCCTAAGAAAACAAAAGAGTCGGCTGACGGTGCAACATCCCCCCAATGAAAAGCAGGGGTGTCTGAGTACACTAAGAGCTAACACAATAAGTGTCAGGAGCCCAAGACTGTTCAACTGCCTCCCAGCATACATAAGGGGAATTACCAATAGACCCTTGGCTGTCTTCAAGAAGGAGCTGGAAAGGCACCTAAAATCAGTACCAGACCAGCCGTGCTGTGGTTCGTATGTTGGATTGCGTGCGGCCGGATAAAACAGTCTGGTTGATGAGGCCTTGAACCACCGCGAGGATTGATCATGGACCGGGCTGCGGGGGCGTTGACTCCAGGTAGACACCAGGTAGGAAGGGCGCTGCACAAAGTGTCCTACATTTACTTCTTGACGTTATTGACGGGCTCTTGATCTAGGAAAAATTTAAATTTCCCCAACTCCCCTTTAATCTAATCTGATTTCTAACATTCCCAGGGCTGTGCATGACCCTTAAGGGGTTTAGCGCTTCCCCTAATGCATTACAAATAATCTGCATCAAGAAAGACACGATACCATCGATCTTGCTTTAAAAAATCTAATTACGCTAACGTGGAAAGTTAATAGGTAATTGTGAAAGAAAATGAAATTCCCGATAATTTATTGATAGTTTTTTAACCTTGAACTTTGGCTTATCTCGAGCAAACATTTCCACACCCCATAAAAGTTGTCTAGTGAAACTTCACCCACTGGGGTGAGGAGGGTTGGACTGAGAGGGAGGAGAGGGGAGAAAGGAAACAGGGAGTTTTAAAGGGGAGGCAGAAAAGGGAAAAGAGGGAGGTATAAGGGAAGGAGAGAAGGAAAGAGGGAGGTATAAGGGAGGAAGAGAAGTAAAAGAGGGAGGTATAAGGGAGGGAGAGCTCTCACACAGTTTTGTGAACACTCGACGTTCCGACATGATAACTGTTTTTGAAATATTTTGGACGACAGGACTCCAGAAAATTTGCAAGAATTTCTGGCTACACCTCATGGATGAGAAGAGACAAGCAAGGGCAAGGAGGAGGTGTTGCGGGTGTGCTTCTCTAAAAGTTTTCATGGCCAGCACATTGATGTTGCCATCCCTATTCATCTTGAAATGATGTTTTCAAGCATGCAAAAACACTAGTACCTCTGTACTAGCAAGTGCAATGTACAGACCTCAGTGGCAACATGCAGTCCCATCAACTTCCCCAAAGGAAAAAGTGGACTCCCCTTTTGCTACAACACAATTGTCAACATGCATAATTGTTGGTGACCTCAAACCCAAAACCTTATACATAGGGACTTTGATGACCTTGCAGTATTTGACATGAGAAACTTTGTTGATTTCCCTACTCACATCTCTGGCTCCTTTCTTTACCCAGTAGTGAGTGATCTAGCAGAAGGTAGAGCACTTGTCAACCCCTCGGCTGCGTTGGATCATCTGACCACTGTTTTTACGACACTTTTAAAATCCCAACAGAACGGGGGGGAGGATTCCACACGCACAACCTGGCTATGGAAAAGAGGTAATTTGGCCAGCCCTTTTCTCTGAGCTCGCCACCACCGATTGGAATGCTCTTCTCCAAGGGAAAGTTGACAACCCAAATAAAAGCCTTCACTGGGCACATCTTAATACAACAAAAACAATTCCTCTCCGAAATATGTGACGAAGCTACAGATTTGCCTTGTTTGACTTCGTTGTAGAGAGACTGGGTACTGCTAATATAAGCATGGAGAAGTATAAGAGACATCCTACTACATATAACAGGAACTTCCGCAGGCAAGCCTGTAGACTATGGGTGACGCTCAAAATGGGCCATCGCTAAATGGAGATGGACACTAAAGGGAAAAGGTAGCATCAGTAAGGTAAAACTCCAAAACCTGGTCCCTGGTCAAGGACAGACAAGGTTATCTGCCCCAATGAACTCATTCCCCCTATCGACAGGATGGCCACCTCTACTAGCAATCAAAAAAAGCGAACCTCTTAGCGAACACTTTGCTACCAAAATGCAGTTCCTGATCCAGCAAGGACCCTCTTTGGACTAGCTGCAAAACTGGTCATAATGTAGTGGTGTCAATAGGCAGGAAGAGGTGCATTACCTTCTTAAATCGCTTGACACAGAAAAGGCCCCCCGTGAGCCCAGACAAGTTGAACCCAAGAGCAATTCGACCAGAGGCATTAATCCCCTTTCCCCTGGGAAAAAACCCCAATAGGCAAAAGAGCCCTTTCACAAAAAAAACGACAAGGTCCAAATACAAACCGTAACCCGAACACGGCAAATTTAAAAAAAACTAAAAAAACAAAAGGCTCCCCACACGTACCCAAGGTTTTTTAAAACTCTGGGGGGATTTTTTTAAACCCCCACAACCACCATCCCGAACCAAAACATGTTTGAAACACATTCTGGGGTTTTTCCCCTTGGACCAGGGCCCCTTTTTCAAAAATTTGGGGGGTTTCAGTTGGCATCCTCCCCCCCGGTTCCTTTGGAACCTTAAATATGTTTACAAAATTTTTGGCCTTTTTTTTTTTGGAATTTTAACTAAAAAATGCACCCGGGGAACCCTGTTCCTTTCCCAAGGGGAAAAATGCCCCTGCCTAATAAATCAATCACCACTAAAGCTATACCTTGGGGGGGAGGAAGAATTTGCCCCAAAAAACCAAAAGGGATTCCAGGCCCCCCGGAAACCGGGGAGAGAAGGATGTGGGATTTGGGGGCCCTTTGGGGGAAAATTTATTCCTTTAAATTTGACCCAAAAAAAAAGGGAAAAAAAAAAAATTTGAAACAAGGCACCCGGGAAAAATTAAAGCACTTCCCCGTATCTCGCATTTGCTTACAACAGGGTTGCAAGTTTTGTCGAGGCACGGGTAAGCTCACCTTTGAGTACCCCCCTTTTATTTTTTGGTTCGCCTGACCCCCCTTCTCATTTGGGACTGTTTGACAGAGTAAGAAAGAGCAAGACTTCACTCTGCTTCGCCAAATCCGGGATAGATTTCATTTCGCAGAGCCTTAAACACAGGGGGGATGGGGTGGCCTTACTGTTATGAAAAAGGCCAATAAAAAAAGGGGGGTTAAAGGGGGGGAAAGGAAGAGGGAGGTATAAGGAGGGAGAAAAGGAAAAGGGGGAGGTAAATGGGGGAAGAGAGAAGAAAAGGGGGGGTTTAAGGGATGCAGAAAGGAAATTTAAAGGTTTAAGGAAGAGAAAAAGGGAAAGAGGGAGGTATAAGGGGGGAAAATAAAAAAAAAGGGTTTGGGAACGAAGAGGAAAAGAGGGGGTTTTAAGGGAGGGAGAGAAGGAAAAGGGAAGGGTTAGGAGGGAGAAAAGGGGAAAGGGGGAATATAAGGGGGGGAGTTTATGAAAGAGAAAGTTTTTAAAGGGAAAGGGAGAGGAAGGAAAGGGGGGGTTTAAAGGGGGGAGAGAAAGAAAGAAGGAGTAAAAGGGAGGGGAAAAGGGAAAGAGGGAGGTGTAAGGGAAAGGAAAGGAAAGGGGGAAACTATAAGGAAGAGGAGAAGGAAAAGGGGTTTAAGGAGATAGAAAGGGAAAAGGAAGGATTAATTGGGGGGAGAGAAGGAAAGATTTTAAGGGAGGGAGAGAGGAAAAGGGGGGGGTACAAGGGAGGGTTATAATGAAAGAGAGAGGTCTAAGGGGGGGGAGGAAGGAAAGGGGAAAGATTAAGGGGGGGGGGAGAGAAGGGAAAAAGAGGAAATGTTAAGGAGAGAGAGAAAGAAGGAGGGAGGTATAAAGGGAGGGAAAAAAGGAAAAGAGGGAGTTTTTAAGGGAGCAGAGAAGGTAAAGTAAGGTTTAAGGAAGAGAAAAAGGGAAAGAGGGGGGCAAAAGGGGAGGGAGATAATGAAAGAAAAAGGTTTAAGGGAGCTGAAAAGAACTTTGAAAAAAATGTCATGGTAAAATAAGGCAGGAGGAGGTGTTTTTTCTTTCTTAAATCGTTTTGACCAAGAAAAGGCTGGGGGGCCCAGACAAGTTGAGCCCAAGATTGTTGAAAAATGTGCAGACCACTAGCAGCCCTCAACTCGCATCTTTCAGCACTCCCTAGTACATGTAAATTGCCCTCTTTTGAAAGAGGCAAAATGATCCCTGTTCACAAAAAGAAGAGCAGAGCAAAATCACAACTACGACCAGGTCACCCCTGTCAATCATGGTAAGACCCTTTAGACAATAATCCAAACAAATGACAGAGTTTTAATGACACCACCCCACACTTTGGATCGTAAAATAGGCTTCGGGAAAAGGTTTTACTCTGTGCTGATCGTTGTTAAACCTCCCCAACTAAGGGGGCCCACCAGTCACTGGATGAATCCAAAGTCAGCTGTGTGGTAGACTGGAATTGCTGGCGATTTCGAACGGGTGGGGCACGGGGCCTCTTAGCAAAACTTCAAGCACGGGGAATTGCGGGCTCTACGCATGTCCCTCAGGATTCCCTTTCATGGAGATCTCTAGTGTAGTTCTAAATGGAACGGAATCAGCAACACTCCTTTTGGGGGCAAGTGTTCCACAAGGAAGCGGTGGGTTCTTTGGAAAGGAAAATGTCTATTTAAACGACCTTTTTCATCTCATCCCAGAATCACATGCATATGAACGACTGTCATGACATTCACTTACCAAGAAAAGAAATGCCACTGCTCTAAGCTATATCAATCACAGCTGAGAGCTATTAGTTTGGGGAAATAGTGCAAGAAACATTTGCACCTGAGAAAACCAAATGATGCTCTGGGCACTAGATGGTAATGCGGGTGCAGTAGTAAGGATGAATGGGGGGGGTGTTGGCCCCTGGAGAAAAGTTGATACCTTGGGTGAAATTTGCTCCAAAAAACCAGAGAACCATTTTGTAAATCTTGCAAACAAGGCAGCCAGAAGTTTTACAGCACTTCCCCGTATCTCGCACTGCTTGACAAGGGGTTGCAAGATCCTTTACAGGCCAAGTGCGCTCCACCTTGAGTATGCTCCACTTTTTTGGGTTTGCCTGCCCCCCCTCACTGCGATGCTGCAGAGTAGAGAACAGAGCAAGACTCTTATCTCTCGCCTGGACCCTCCGGGATGATCTGTCTTTTTCACAGAGCTTCAACATGGGAGGGTGTGGGCGGCCTTACGTTATGTAAAAGGGCCAAATATTGTCAAATACCACCTTGGATCCACTTCGGGGGACAGCGTGAAACAATTTTTATCCCACAAGACGGGCGAAAGCAATTTCCCTTTGGGCTGTCCCCTTTCTCCAAACATCACCCACTGAGATAAAATACCCGGATGATCGAGTAGGGAACACTTCGTACAGCAAATGATGTCACGAGAAAAAGCATTTTGATCAAATAAAAAGCTGGCCCCACAGATGGCTCCAATTTCACCCGTTCCCTACTTGTATTCTCATAAAAAAAAAATTTTTTTCATAGTGAGTAGAACAGCCTTAGTTTGCCAATAAAATTGAACCCTTGACCTGTAAAAAGTTTGCAATAAAGTTTGGGATCCAAACCTTTGTCAAACCCGTGTAAAAAAAAAAAAAAAAAAAAAAAGAGGGGTTTAGGGAGGCAGAGAAGGTGGGAGGGGGGTTAAGGGGGGAGAAAGGAAAGAGGGGGGTTTTAAAGGGGAGGAAGAGAAGAAAGGGGAAGGTTTGAGGGAGAGAAAAAAGAAAAAGGGAAGTATAAGGGTGGGAGATAATAAAAGAAAAGGGGTTTAAAGGGGGGAGGAAAGAAAGAGGAAGTATAAGGGAGGGAGAGAAGGGAAAGGGGAGGGTAAGGGAGAGAGGAAAAAGGGGACTAAAAGGGAAAGGGGAGAGAAGGAAAGAGGGGGGTTTAAGGGGGGAGAAAAGGGGAAGAGACGGGTCAAAGGGGGGAGAGAGGGAAGGGGAAGGGTTTTAAAGGGGAGGGGAAAAGGGAAACAGGGAGGTAAAAGGGGGGAAGAAGGAAAGGGGGAGGTTTAGGAAGGGGTAATGAAAGAGGGAGGTAGACTGAGGAGATAATGAAAAGAGGCTTAAAGGGGAGAAAGAGAAGAAAAGAGGTGGGTTTTTTAAGGGAGGGGAGAAGGGAAAGAGGTGGGTTAAGGGGGGGAGAGAAGGAAAAGGGGGGTTTTAAGGGGAGGAAGAAAAGGGAAAAGATAGGTAAAGGGGAGGGAGAGAAAAGAGGTGGGTATAAGGGGGAGAGAAGGAAAGAGGGAGGTTTAGGAGAGGGAGGAATGAAAGTGGGGGTAAACGGAGAGAGATAATAAAAAGGAGGTTTAAAGAGGAAAAAAGGGAAAAAGGGTATTTTAAAGGGGAGGGAGAAAAGGAAAGGGGATTTTAAGGGAGGGAGAGAAGGAAAGAGGAGGTAAAGGGAGGGGAGAAGGAAAGAGGTAGGTATAAGGGAGGGAGAAAAGGAAAGAGGAAATTTTTAAAGGAGGGAGAAAAGGGGGGAGTATAAGGGAGGGAGTAAAGGACAAGGGAGGTATAAGGGATGTAAGAAGGAAAGGGGGGTTTTAAAGGGGAGGGGGGGGAAAAGGGGAAAATTTTGGTTTTAAAGGGAGGGAGAGAAGGAAAGAGGGAGGTTTAAGGGGAGGAAAAGAAAAAAAGGTAGGTATAAGGGGGAGAGAGAAGGACAGAGGGAGATTTAAAGGGAGTAGAAAATAAAGAGGATGAGGGAGAGAGGGAGGGCAAGAAAGATACAGAGGGAAGGGGAGTAAAGTCGCCCTGGTCAGCGGAGGGGAACCATCGGATTCTGCCAGGGAATTTACCAAGTTTTGCAAGGTTTTCTATTTTCAGTTCTTCCCAAAAGGGCGTCGGGGACACTGTCAGGAAAAACTGATAATTTTAAGCACAATTAGAAAACCCCGCATGTACAAAACGAACTTTGACGACATTTCGTCCAACAAAACCACTCAGACCTTTATCTAGTCGTTAACTATTTAAATGGTCCATCGGTTTTTCGGACAAAAATCCCGGGGTTGTTTGTGCTTTTTCCAGTATGGTATTGTGGCTTTCTATTTTTTCGTGATTAAAGTTGCGATTAAAAAAAAAAAAAAATTAAAAATTTAAATTAGTAACGTCATAAGTTTCTAAATCAAGAAAAATAAGCCTTAACCGCATTATTTTTTTTTTAAGCAAAAACACCAAAACACCAACAACCCACCAACAACAACAACAAAAAAAAAATATAAAAAATAATAATAATAATAAAATAATAAAATAATAAAAATAATAAAAATAAATAATTAATATATTCAAAATTTTTATAATTTTTATTATTATTTATTATTATTTTTAAATTATTATTATTATTTTTATATTATTATTATTTTTTATTATTATTAAAAACAAAAAAGGAAGGAAAAGAAAGCAACTATTTAATTATATTTTCAGTATATTTTTTTTTTAACACATGCCATTTCCCCCCAGGCAGCGTGACCCGAGAAAAGAAAAACCTTTCCATCTCATTCACAAATCACGTCTTGCCAGAGGCGTGCCAACACTACTTCAAAAACTGCAGCATACCTCCACTACTCCTTCAGATGCGGGGCACTGTACTTCTCACCTCGAGGCCCAAAACCCGGAAAACCGGTTTCTCTCATCGATCAAAAATTTACCTTGCCCACCTCCAACAGCCGTCAAGTCAAAAAAAAAATTGCCCCCACCGCTTCTATCCGCTCTGCATGCTTGTTGGAATCAAAGCCCGAACACAAGACCTACTTTACCCCCCCCTCCAACTTTTCCTGGGAGGACCCCTACCCCACTACGTTTCATAAGCTCTAAAGGTCATTTATTTTGTTCCACATTTCAAAATATCCGATCTACCTCAAATTTGCCCCTTAGCCCCTGGATAAATATTTTTAGAAACCTCTCCTCCTAAAATCCAAACTATGGTTTCTCCCCAAAAGCACAGTCCCACAGCAAAAAGCAACTTGACAACCCCCATTTTTTGTAAAATTTTTATTCACCCCCATATTCTTGCCGACACCTGAGCTTCACTTCTCTTAAAACCCCCATCTATAAAACACGAACCATAATGACATCAGCATCCCAAAGGCCTACATTTAGGAAGTAATCCCCTCTCTCCTAGTACCCTTACCTGACCTCATTATCCTTTTAAAAATTTTTAACTACTTAAGTAACCTACCACATCTCCCTTTTACACTTGAAACATCTCCCACATTGCGCCCCCTTTATAAACAATAACATATTTTTTTTCCAAATCCAAAATGAAACGAAAACCTTTTTACCCTTACAAAATCCCTTCGCCTAAATGTTTCAAAATCCTTGGTCTACACATTCCAACCTTTCTAAAGCCCCCTTGTTCAACGAGCCCTCCCCCCGTCTTAATCTTAATTCTTCCAATAATAACTCTACCATACACCTTACCAGGTATACTCAGAGGCTTTTTCCTCAATAATTATTACGCCTTTTTTGTTCTATTGTCTTCATGTTTGGAACCTGCATGTCCCTCCCAAATCCAAGGCACCTTTCCCTTTTTCATACTTTTATTAAATAAAAAAACAACCTTTCCAAAAACTAATCCCCGCCCGCTTTTAAAATTTTCTGTCTTGACCCCATCAATCCCACTGTTTTTTCCCCCTTTTCTTTCCCACCCACTCCCTTTACTACCCCCACTACTCAAATCTAGCTTCACATTCCAAAAAGATGCAATATTCCCTACCAATGCACAAAATACAGCTTCCCTATTTTCATCGACATTTACTTTTTTCCTCAAAACATTTTCTTCATCTTTCCGATACCCCCAATCTCCATCTAATAACTACCCCTTTCTTTTTCTAACTGTCAAATCCATTTGTTACCCGGGGTTTCTCAACTTAAAACCCTCACTCCAAAACATTCTTTTTCCAGAAAAATTTTTTTGACGCACTCACCCCACTTCTCATTTCTCCTTAACCCTTTTTATCTCTCCATACACTCCTCCCTTTCTTATATCACTTTATTTTTTAAAAACCTCAAATATCTAATTTTTTTCTCTCTTACTACTCTCTTTACCTCTCAACCCACCAACCCCTTTTCTTCCCTCCACCCGACCCCAATATCCATAAACTTCTGTGAACGCTCTAATACTGCTTTTTAAATCTACCCCATCCCTCTTCTAACCTAAAATACTGCTTATTTTTTACCCTAACTGTATATAACCTGTATATACATATTCATACGAATCAAAGCGCTTTGTTCATGCCTATAGCGATATAAAATTATTTGCTGAATACGCTTTACACATTTTTGGGGGGAAATTCAAGTATTTCCAAACGTTAGAGAACATATAAAATAACATCATAGCCCCGTTATCAACATGCTCAAATCAAAAAATTTAAGTTCATTAAAAAGGGGATGTCATGTAAGGAAAACAATTGAATCCCTACACTTTTTATGAGTACGGGGTGTAGAAAAAAAAACCCATTTTGGATGGACAGAAAACAGAAATTAACTAGGTATTGGAAAGGGCATTTTAAATGTACATGTAATTAGAGCATCCATACAGTACAAAGTATTTTGTCCTAAATACCAGATTCAGTATGTTGCTCCTAAATACTCAGATTCAGTATGTTCTCCTAAATACTCATGTTTTCATCTTTCTTGTAAAAGGGGTTTTAAGTAACTTAAACAATTTGAAAAAGCTAGATATAAATTTTTCTGCGTAATCTTAAAAAAGAAAGTGAATGACCCTGTCGCATTTATGACAAAATACACATTTAAACTGTTTCTTAAAATTATTTTTAATAAAAGCAATAAGGAATGAAAGAAAAGGAACCAAAATCCTAAATTGTGAGTTAAAATAACAAACTCTGTATAAAAGGAAGGAAAAATTAGCAATGAAAAAGGAATTATACCCAAACTTTAATAATCGATACTACTTGAGTGTGATTGTGAGTAAATTTTAGAAATTTTTAACCTAAATGTAAAAGAATCTGCCAGGTGTTCACCGATGAATCATAAAACCCTTTTAAAATTTTGTTGTTGAATTATCTCTTTAACTGAAATTAAGTTTGACAGACTCTTGAATAGCCCGTATTGTCACTCCTAGTATTTTTTCAAAAAAAAAATAAGAACTGACTCGGTTCTTTTTACGTTTAAGTCAGTCTTTTTCAGTCTAGACAAGAAAAGGGAAAGGTTAAGAATGTATACTGACTACCCTTAGATATTTTTTTTAAAACGTCCGATCTTGGAAACCTTTACACACAATTATACGAGGGGTGGGGAGAAAAGAGGCTATTTAGTAGTTTGGGGCAGAATTTGGGGAATAGTAGCTGGTGCAGAAAGTTGGGGGAAGGGAAAGGGTAGTAGGTGAAGACCCTGGGAATAGTATTGGTGCAGAAAGTTTGGGGAAGTACTATAGGTGCAGAGTGGGAAAGTGGGGAAGTGGGGAAGGGGTAGTAGGGGAAGAGCCCTGAAAATGTATTTGGTGCAGAGTGCTGGAAAAGTGGAGAAGGGGGATAGGTGAAAGTAAAGTGGGGGGTGGGGGTGGAGAATAAAGGGGAGTTGGGGAAAAGCAGAAGTGAGGGGGAAGGGGGGTGGGAATGGGGGGTAGTAGGGGAAGAGCCCTGGAGAATAGTAGTTTGGTGCAGATGCTGGGGAAGTGGGAGAGGGGGTATTTTTTGGAGGCCCTGGGAGTTTGGGCGTTCTTAGAAGTTAGAAATTTTGGAAATGTTGTTGCAAAAATTTTGAAGTGGGGTTTGGAAGTACGATTGGTGGTTCCCGCAAAATGAGATGTTAAATTAGCAGTTTAAAAAATTTCAAAAAACTTGTTTTACCTGTTTTATCAGTTACAAAACAAAATACAAAAATAACATTTTTTTATCTTTTGACCCAAACAAAACACAAAACAACCCCAACAACACACCACACACACCACACACACACACACACCACACACAAAAACCACACACACCAAAACAAAAACACCACACACACAAAAACCACACACTACACACACACACACAACAAAACAAAAAACACACAAAACAAACACCAAAACACACACAACCCCAACACACACCCCCAAAACCCCAACACAACACAACATTTCAAAAACCCCAAAACACCACACACACAACACACACAACAACCAAACACAAAACACAACAACAAAAAAATCACCAAAAAAACAAAACAAACCAACAAAAACAACACTACCCCCCACACAAAACACAATACACCACCACACACACACACAACGACACACCCCACACAACACACACCCGGGGACCCAACCACTCACCCCCCAACCAAAATATACAACAAACACACACAACACCAAAAACACACACACACACACACACACATACACACACACATACACACACAACATACACACACAACCCAACACACCCAAAACCCACACATTACAACACACATAAACACCACACAAAACACCCCACACACATACCCAACATATACAACACACACAACACACACACACACACAACAACCCACACATACACACACCCCATAACACACAAAATACACACACAACACAACAACACACACATACAATACAAAAACACACACACAACACACAACACACCACACCCACACAAAACACACACACAAAAACACACACAACACACACAAACAAACAATAAATACCAAAAAAAAAAAACAACAACCAACCAACCAACCCCCAAAAACAAACCCCACAAAATGAAAAGGCAGGGAAAGGGTTTTTAAAGGGTAAAAGAAATAATGGGGGGCAGAAAAAAAGCCCAGTTTTGAAAGGGAGGGAGGGGGAAAAATAATTTCTCAAGAATGGAAAAATCAAAGGCAAAATCAGGGAAAAAAATTATGGACCAAAACAGTAGAAGAAAAAGGGGGGGTCAGCCCATAAAAAGACAAGCATCAAACCAAGTTACCAACACACACCCCATCAGGGAAAAACAACACCAACCAAAAACTAAAAATAACACAACACCCCCCTACACACCCCCCCACACATACACCCCCCCCAAAAAACACCCCCACCCCCACACATTCCAGAAAAAAACACAATAACAAACACAATAACAAACACTAAACACAAATTTAAAAAAACCACCACTGAGAGTTCCCCGTAAAAAGGGGGAAAGTTGGGGAAGCGATGAATACAGGATTTAAATATTTTTAGCCCCAAAAGGGTTTAAAAAAAGTTAACGGTAGGGAGGAGGTTAAAAACCCTTTAAACGATAGAAAAGCTGGCCAGGGAGGTGGGCCCGACGACTAAAGGGGGCCCAAAACCCCACCCCCCAAACCAAACAATTACAAACACCACACACACACAACACCACACCCCATTCACACACCACACCCCACACCACATTCCCCACACCAACACATTCAAACACCACACACACATTTACACACCACACACAACAAACACCCCACACACTTCAAACACCAAAACCCACAACACCCCAACGCACACACCACAACCCACACCACCACACCACACACACCACACAACACAAACACACAACCCCAAAACACACCACAACACACCAACCAACCAAAAAACAAACCACCCAAACACACCCGGCACAAAAACACCAACAAAAGGAACAACACACAACACACACACACACAACACACCACACACACAACACACACACACACACAACACACAACACACACCAACCACACAAACACAACAAAAACAACACACAAAAACACACACAACACAAAACAAACACACACACAAACACACACAAAAACACACACACACAACACACACAAACCCCACCACAAACCACACAAACAAAACACAAAACACACCACACCAACACACACAACCGCACACCACACACAACACCCCACACACACCAAAAACGCACACACACACAACACCACACAACACACACCACACACACACAACACAACACCAAACCCCCACACACACACCGCACACAAAAAAAACACCCCAACCCCACACAACACACACACAACACCCCCCAACACACACATACACACAAACACAACACACAAACAACACACACCCACAAAACACACAAAACCCCCACACCCACCACACCACCCTACACACACCCCCAAAACACCACACACCCACAACCCCCCCCCCCACACCACCACCCCCACACACCCCCACACCACCCCACCACCCACAAACCACACACACACATACACACATCACACACACAACACACACACAAAACACCACAAAACAAACACAACACACACACACACACACACCCCACACACACACACACCACAACACACCAACACCCCACCCCACACATCACACAACACACACAAACCCCACACCACAATTAACACACCATTACAAAATTACAACATTCACAAACCCCATACCACCACACCACACAACCAAAACAATAACACACACAACACAAACACACACACAAAACACACACACACAAACCCAAAACAACAACACACACAACCCCCACACACAACAAACCCACCAACACCCAACACATTCCAGCAAAAGGAACAAAAATAACCCCCACTCCACCAACACCACACACACATATAAAAACACACCCCAACAACCCAAACCCACACCACTACACACAACCCACCCCACACACCCCCAAACACCCACACACCACACCCACACACACCAAACCCAAAACTAACAACAATAACAAACACACAAAACAAAAACTTTTAAAACACAACACAACCACAACAACCACCACCCCCCACACCAACCACCGGGAGGACCAAGCAGGGATAACGGGGGGCCTCAATGGAAGGGAAATAAAAATTTTTTTCCCGGAAGACACAGGATCAGGACGTGGGGAGGG
Source organism: Cherax quadricarinatus (assembly GCF_026875155.1). NCBI lineage: Eukaryota > Metazoa > Arthropoda > Malacostraca > Decapoda > Parastacidae > Cherax > Cherax quadricarinatus. The sequence continues at coordinate 17,975,651 of NC_069409.1, forward strand.
CAGATGGCCCTGTACCACGGGGTCCCGAGGGGAGTCCTAGGCCCAGGGTTTTCGGTTTTTGGAACACCCCTAGGAAAAAGATCTGGGGGTTCCCGGCAAAACTTTAAGGAAAAAAAATAACCCCGACAAAGGGCCAGGGAAACACAAAATCTGGACAGGCTCAGACCTGGGCCCAAACAATTGGTTGGGATTAACCCCCACCAAGTGAAATATGAAATTTGGGGGGGGGGCAAAAGAACCAGACAGTAAGTCAGGGGGTAGAGAAACAAAATCCTAGGGGAAAAAGAGGGGTGGTATAAACCGGACATCTCTGAAGGAATCAAACCCAAAAAATGTCAGATTGGGGCCGTACAAACCTGAACAGACCCCCAATCAAAAGGGAAAGTTAGGACCCCTTACACCGTATACGTTAGGATATTGGGAGGCCCAAAAGGGAAATACCAGCCAACAAGTAAAAGAAACTAGAGGGAAAATGCAAAATTTTTAACAAGAAACCCAGAGCAAGAGGACCTACAGGGAGAGGTAAAAATCACCACACACAACAAAAAACAAAAACAACAAAAAACCAAAATTTCAATGGGCAAAGAAGGAGTTCCAAAGGGCAGAAAAGGGGGAACAATTGGAAGCTGAAAACAAATAATCCAGGGATGGGGAGGGAAAAATTTTTTAGAAAAATAGTCGTAAGGGAATATTTTGGGGGAAAGGGATGGAGGAGGAAAATACATAGCTTTAAAAGAAGGTTTTTGAAAATACGCTCAGGGGAGGGCCCTAGAGCATCAGGGAAGGGGGGGGCCAAAATCGGATGAAACCCAGGTTTTTTTAGTAAACACAACAAAACCAAACAACAAAAACCAACAAAAAAAACAACCAACAATGAGGGGGGAGAAAGGGGCCAAGGGTAACAGAAATAATGGGAAGGACAGAACAACCCCTTAGTTTACCCGAAGGCGCAGGGAGGCAAAAACTAAGTGCTCTACAGAATGGAAAAAGTGCAGAAGGCAAAGGACTCAGGAGAATAAAGAGATTAGTCGACGAGCCAGAAACGAGTATGCACAGATAAGGAGGGAGGTGCAGCGGAAAGTATGAAAATGACATAGCATCGAAAGTCAAGTCTGATCCGAAACTACTTTACAGCCACATCAGGGGAAAGACAACACTCAAGGACCATTTAATCAGGCTGAGGAAGGAAGGTGGAGAGCTCACAAGAAATGACCAGGAGGTATGTGAGGAGCTCAAAAAATGAGATTTCAGGAAGTATTTACAGTGGAGGCTGAAGAGACAAAGGGGAAGGACAAAACCGTGGGGTACAGCAACAAGGGATATACCAACAAGTGTTGGATGAATTATACACAACTGAGGAGGAGGTGGAGAAGCTCCTAAGTGACCTTGATACCTCAAAGGCGGTGGGACTGGACAACATTTTCTCCATGGGTCCTTAGAGGGGGGGAGCAGGGACACTACATGTGTCACTAACCAAAATCTTCAACACTTCCTTGAAACTGGGCAACTACCTTTAGTATGGAGAAGGGAAATGTATCCCCATCTTTAAGAAGGGAGACAGAAATGAAGCACTAAATTATAGACCAGTGTCAATGACATGTATAGTATGCAAGTCTTGGAAAGATTTATCAGAAGGAGAGTGGTTAGAGCACCTGGAGCGGAACAAGTTTTAAACGACAGCCCCGCACAGATTCATGGAAGGCAAAAACCTGTTTTCACAACCTACTAGAGTTTTATGACAAGGCAAACTGAAGTAAGAAATGAGAGGGAAAAGGGGGGGGTTGATTGCCCTTTTTTTTGGACTGCAAGAAGGCCTTCGACACAGTTTCCCCACAAGAGATTAGTACAAAAGCTAGAGGAACAGGCACAAAATAACAGGAAGGGCACTGCAATGGATCAGAGAATTTCCTAACAGGGAGGCAACAGCGAGCCATGGTCCGTGATGAGGTATCACAGTGGGCGCCAGTGACGAGCGAGGTCCCACAAGGGTCAGTCCTGGGGCCAGTGCTATTCTTGGGGATATGTGAAACGACATGAGGGGAAGGGATAGACTCAGAAGTGTCCCCGATTGCGTTGATGTTTAAGTTAATGAGGAGAATTCAGTCAAATGCGGACCAGACATGTCTACAAAGAGACCTAGACAGGCTGGATGCGTGGTCCCGAAACTGGCTCCTAGAATTTAATCCCGCCAAATGTAAAGTCATGAAGATCGGAGGAGGGCAAAAAAGATCGCAGGGCAGAGTATAGGCTAGGGGGCCAAAAGGCTGCAAACCTCACTCAAGGGAGAAAGACCTAGGAGTGAGTATAATACCGAGTACATCGCCAGAAGCACACATTAACCAAATAACTGCTGTGGCATATGGACGCTTGGCAAACCTGAGAATAGCATTCCGTTACCTCAGTAAGGAATCGTTCAAGACTTTATACATTGTGTACATCAGGCCCATACTGGAGTACGCAGCACCAGTTTGGAACCCACATCTGGCCAAACACGTCAAGAAATTAGAGAAAGTGCAAAGGCTTGCAACAAGGCTAGTTCCAAAACTAAGGGGAATGTCCTATGAAGAAAGGTTAAGGGAAATCGGTCTGACAACACTGGAGGACAGAAGGGTCAGGGGAGACATGATAACGACATACAAAAAACTACGTAGAATAGACAAGGTGAACAGAGACAGCATGTTCCAGAGATGGGACACAGAAACAAGGAGTCACAATTGGAAGCTGAAGTCAAAGGGATGTTAGGAAGTATTTCTTCAGTCATAGAGTAGTTAGGAAGTGGAATAGTCTGGCAAGCGATGTAGTGGAGGCAGGAACTATACATAGTTTTAAGACGAGGTATGATAAAGCTCATGGAGCAGGGGAGAGAGGACCTAGTAGTGGTCGGTTAAGAGGCGGGGCCAGGAGCTGAGTCTCGACCCCTGCAACCACAATTAGGTGAGTACAATTAGGGAGTAACACACACAACACACACACACACAGACACATACACACACCACACACACACACACACACACACACACACACACACACACACACACACACACACACACACACACACACACAAACAGGCTGGACACGTGGTCCAGCAATTGGCTTCTCGAATTCAACCATGCCAAATGCAAAGTCATGAAGATTGGGGAAGGGAAAAGAAGACCTCAGACAGAGTATAGGCTAGGTGGACAAAGGCTGCAAACCTCGCTCAAGGAGAAAGATCTTGGGGTGACCATAACACCGACCACGTCTCCGGAGGCACACATCAACCAGATAACTACTACAGCATATGGGCGCCTGACAAACCTGAGAGTAGCGTTCCGATACCTTAGTAAGGAATCGTTCAAGACAATGTACACTGTGTACGTCAGGCCCATACTAGAGTATGCAGCACCAGTTTGGAACCCACACCTGGTCAAGCACATGAAGAATTTAGAGAAAATACAAAGGTTTGCAACAAGGCTAGTTCTGGAGTTCAGGGGAATGTCCTACGAAGAAAGGTTGAGGAAAATCGGACTGATGACACTGGCAGACAGGAGGGGTCTGGGGAGACATGATAACAACATACAAAATAATGCGTGGAATAAACATGGTGGACAGAGATAGGATGTTCCAGAGAGGGGACACAGAAACAAGGGGTCACAATTGGAAGCTGAAGACTTACACGAATCACAGGGATATCAGGAAGTACTTCTTCAGTCACAGAGTCGTCAGGAAGTGGAATAGCATAGCAAGTGATGTAGTGGAGGCAGGAACCAAACATAGCTTTAAGACGAGGTATTACAAAGCTCAGAAAGCAGAGAGAGAGAGGATCTAGTAGCAATCAGTGAAGAGGCGGGGCCAGGAGCTGAGTCTCGACCCCTGCAACCACAATTAGGTGAGTACAATTAGGTGAGTACACACACACACACACACACACACACACACACACACACACACACACACACACACACACACAACACGCACACACACACACACAACACACAACCCCACACACACACACACACACACGCACACACACACACACACACACACATACACACAGTGCCTCCAGAAAGGCAGAAAGATTGGGTACACCATCAAGTGTTGGACACAATGAAAACAACCGAGCAAGAAATGAAGAGGCTGTTAAGTGAGCTAGATGCCCCAAAGGCGATGGGGCCGAATAACATCTCTCCATGGGTCCTGAGAGAGGGAGCAGAGGCACTGTGTGTACCACTAACAACTATCTTCAACACTTCTATCGAAACAGGACGACTACCGGAAGTATGGAAGACAGCAAATGTAGTCCCAATTTTTAAAAAAAGGAGACAGACACGAAACATTAAACATTAAACATTAAACTATACACTGACATGTATAGTATGCAAAGTCATTGAGAAAATAATCAAGAGAAGAGTGGTGGAGCACCTAGACTGGAATGAGCTTTTCAACGACAGCCAGCACGTTTTCAGGAACGGGAAATCCTGCCTCACAAACCTACTGTTCTATGACAGGGTGACGGCAGTGAGACAAGAGAGAGAGGAGTGGGTAGACTGCATTTTATTGGACTGTAAGAAGGTGTTTGACACAGTTCCACACAAGAGATTAGTGCAAAAGCTGGAGAACCAGGCAGGGATAACATTAAAGGCACTACAGTAAATCAGCGAATACCTGTCAGAAAGACAACAGCGAGTCATGGTACGTGGCGAGGTGTCAGAGTGGGCGCCGGTAACGAGCGGGGTGCCACAGGATCAGTCCTAGGACCGGTGCTGTTTCTAGTATTTGTGAACGCCATGACAGAAGGAATAGACTCCGAAGTGTCCCTGTTTGTAGATGATGTGAAGTTGATGAAAAGAATTCAAACGGACGATGACCAGGTAGAACTACAGAGGGATTTGGACAGACTGCAGGCCTGGTCCAGAAACTGGCTCCTGGAGTTCAAACCCACCAAGTGCAAAGTCATGAAGACTGGGGAAGGGCAAAGAAGACCACAGACGGAGTACAGTCTAGGGGGCCAGAGCTTACAAACCTCACTCAAGAAAAAGGATCTTGGTGTGAGTATAACACCGGGAACATCTGAGGCGCACATCAACCAAATAACTGCTGCAGCATACGGGCGCCTGGCAAACTATGTGCGTCAGGTCCATATTGGAATATGCAGTGCCAGTTTGGAACCCTCACCTAGCCAAGCATGTAAGGAAACTAGAGAAAGTGCAAAGGTTTGCAACAAGACTAATCCCGGAGCTAAGAGGTATGTCCTACATTTAGCATTGAATGGGAGTACGATAGTAGCGATAACTCAGTAACAGTCCCAGATTTTCGCTTAGCAGATTACGAAGGGCTTAGAGAACACTTATCATCTGTTGACTGGGGTAACGAAGAGAGCTATCAATATGACAGTTTTCTGAACACTATACATGCTGCTCAAAGAACGTTTATCCCGTGTAAAGAAATTAGATCAAATAGAAATGACCCAAAATGAATGAATAATAGGCTGAAATATCTACTAAGGCATAAGAAAGGAATTGATAGGCGTATGAAAAGAGGTGAGGGTCATCTTATGAATCAGTATATTGACATTATGAGGGACATTAAAAAGGGGGAAAGAAAAGCTAAAAGGGACTATGAAATTAAAGTTGCTAGGGATTCTAAAACTAACCCAAAAAGTTTTTTCCAGGTATATAGAACAAAAGTCAGAGATAAGATAGGTCCCCTTAAAAATAACTATGGGCATCTTACTGACAAAGAGAATGAAATGTGCTCGATTTTAAATAATTATTTTCTCTCGGATTTAAACAGGAAGACACTAACAATATTCCAGTAATTAATTTTTATAGTGGGCCAGAAGAAGATAAATTATGTAACATCACAGTCACTAGTGAAATGGTTGTGAAGCAGATAGACAGACTGAAGCAAAATAAGTCGCCTGGTCTTGATAAGTTTTTTTTTTCAAGGGTTTCTAAGGAATGCAAAATGGAACTCTGTGAACCATTAACTAATATTTTTAATTGATCTCTTCAAACAGGTGTAGTGTCTGATATGTGGAAGATGGCTAATGTAATTCCTATTTTTAAAACAGGGGACAAGTCATTACCGTCAAATTACCGCCCAATAAGCCTGACCTCAATTGTAGGCAAATTACTAGAGTCAATTATAGCTGAGATTATAAGAAGCCATCTCGATAAGCATAGCTTGATTAATGATACTCAGCATGGATTCACAAGAGGCCGGTCTTTTCTAACTAATTTATTAACTTTCTTCAGTAAAGCTTTTGAGGCTGTTGACCTCGATAAAGAGTTTGATATTATTTACTTAGATTTTAGTAAGGCTTTTGATAGAGTTCCGCACCAAAGACTGTTAAAGAAAGTGGCAGCTCATGGCATTGGGGGAAAAGTGCTCTCATGGATCGAGTCATGGCTCACAGACAGGAAGCAGTGTCCATAAATGGGGTTAAATCCGAGTGGGGATCTGTAACAAGTGGCGTTGCACAGGGATCAGTCTTGGGCCCGTTGTTGTTTATAATATATATCAATGACCTTGATGAGGGAATTACTAGTGATTTGAGCAAATTCGCCGATGACACAAAGATAGGTAGGATAATTGATTCAAATGTAGACGTTAGGGAACTTCAGGAGGATTTAAACAAACTCTGATAAATTAGACACATGTGCAACTCTTGGGTATCTTTATTGAGGAAACGTTTCGCCACACAGTGGCTTCATCAGTCCATACGTAGGAGAAACTAGAAGAACAGGAGGAGAATGAGGTAATCAGTCCCTCAACCTTGAGTCGATGTGTTCAGTCCATCAATCTTGAATAGAATACGGCATATGAGCGGAGAAGCAGCTTATAAACCGTATGGCAGGAGAGGTGCAGCAGTCATAGGTGGTGTCACATTTGTTCAATGTGGAAGTAGGTCGTGCCCAAGAATTAGGCTGAATTGGACTGATGAAGCCACTGTGTGGCGAAACGTTTCCTCAATAAAGATACCCAAGAGTTGCACATGTGTCTAATTTATCAACATGTCGGTTCCTGAACCATTCATCTACAAACCTGTCAGACACTGCAACTTCTTGGGATCTTAATACTTAGGAATTCTTCGTTTGCCTAATTCTTGGGCACGACCTACTTCCACATTGAACAAATGTGACACCACCTATGACTGCTGCACCTCTCCTGCCATACGGTTTATAAGCTGCTTCTCCGTTCATATGCCGTATTCTATTCAAGATTGATGGACTGAACACATCGACTCAAGGTTGAGGGACTGATTACCTCATTCTCCTCCTGTTCTTCTAGTTTCTCCTACGTATGGACTGATGAAGCCACTGTGTGGCGAAACGTTTCCTCAATAAAGATACCCAAGAGTTGCACATGTGTCTAATTTATCAACATGTCTGTTCTCTGAACCATTCATCTACAAACAAACTCTATTCTTGGTCAGAAAAGTGGCAAATGCAGTTCAATGTAGATAAATGCAAGGTTCTGAAGCTCGGGAGTGTCCATAACCCTAGCACTTATAAGTTAAATAATGTAGAACTTAACCATACAGATTGCGAAAAGGACTTGGGGGTTATGGTGAGCAGGAACCTTAAACCAAGACAGCAATGCCTAAGCGTACGTAATAAGGCAAATAGATTACTGGGATTTATATCAAGAAGTGTAAGCAACAGAAGTCCAGAGGTCATACTGCAGCTTTATACATCATTAGTAAGTGATGAATGGTTTGAAAAACCGACAAGTTGAAGATTGAGACACTTATGCAGCATATGGGAATCTTTATTCAGGAAACGTTTCGCCACACAGTGGCTTCATCAGTCCAATACAAAGAGGAAGGCGTAAGGAAAGGAGGAGTATGAGGTAATCAGTCCCTCAGCCTGGAGTCGATGTGTTCAGTCCATCAATCTTGTAGAATGTACAGCACAGGCAAACAAAAAGCAAACAAGTTCAGGTAAGATCCGAATGGGATGAGCGGGGAAGACGGGACAGATGAAGAATAGCTCTGGAGAGGAGTGTTCTTAGTCAGAGAAATAGAGCCAGGGCTTAACCCAGCAGCTAGGGCGATCGTGGGGCAGACTTGAGAACAGGAATAGCAGGGACTGTTGCATTGAACTTGTGGTAGTTGAAGTCTTGAATCTTGAGTAGCTGGCAGCAGGCTAGGTCACATCAGAGGGTAGAACACATATGGGAGTTATAGGAGTAACTGAGGAGGCAGGTTAACAATGGAGCCATTTTCGAACTTTTTGAAGCTGCTTCTAGATAGGTGATATAATTTAGCCTTGTTACTGAAGGTGAAACGTAGAGGCTTGATGAACTCAAGAACTTGGGTGAGTGTGAAGTGAAGCGGTGATTCACATGCATACTTGACTGTTCCAGCACCGAGGCTTTTGTAGAGTTCAGTACAGGTCATGGTGTCAGTATTTGAAGGAGAAGTGTAAAAGGTAAGGTTTTCCCATGAGGGTTTACTGGAGTCATCGTTATCTTCCTCTTCTGGAGTGAATTCATTGGGAGAATCTACAATGGTGGTAGCAGGTGACTGAGGGTCGACAGGAGCAGCTGTGAGGTGTAATGGTTGTGTAACAGCAGGCTGGGAGAGGTGGGAGACGGTGGCTAAGGCAACTTGATCAACGTTATCAGCGGTGGAAGTGGTTATAGAAGTTACAGGAGCAGTTGCTTGGGCAGGAGACAGGTCTGCAGGTGCAGTAAAGTTCAGGACGTTGGGAAGGGTCTTGAGGATGTCTTCTGAAGGTGTGGAGTCCGGAAAATTGAAGGCAGGCATGTTGTTCAGACGGAATAGTTCGTTAATAGTGGTGTTGAAAGTGCCGGGGTTTGCTGCGTTTGCAAGGTGTGCATACACCATGCAGTACAGCACCTTGGAGGGAGCACCGTCGGGGAGTGGAGAGAGGGAGTTGCTGGGCGATGGTGCCTGTAGATTAGCGTGTAGAGTCTTGATGGTGTCGGTTTGTGGTTTGGTTATTGAAGCATATGTCGGTGAATTGGAGGTGTTCTTCAGAACTTTAGTTTTCTTCAATATGATTTCTTTCTGAGTGGGCACTTTAGCTGCAAGGGTATGATGATTACCCTTGCAGTTAAGACATGTTGGTGTTGTAGTAATGGTGCAGGATCTGAAATCGTGTCCATCATTCCCACATTTTGAACAAAACTTCTTATTCTTGATGGGGCAGTCCTTGGTGGTGTGATTATAGGAGTAGCAGGTCCTGCAGTGGGAGATGTATGTGAAACGTTCTTGTTCTATATGACTTGGGTGAATGTGGTAATATGAGATGGCCAGACCGTCGGAGAGAGCTTGGGCAGCCATGGAGATGTCTGAGAATGTAATCTTTAGCATAGATGAGGCGCTAGGGATCTTGGAGATGCTGTCTACCGAGGCCCAGGTGTTTTGTTCCTCAATAGATGTCTTCAGTGCTTCAGTAGAGAGAGAGGTGACGATATTGTCCAGTCTTTTCACAAAGACCGAACGTTTCGACTTCAAAAATGGAGACGGGGATAGAGTGAATTGTTGTGTTTGTAGGGTCCTGATTGAAGAGTCGTCCATTAGTTTTAGTGCTTCCGTGTCGTCTGTGCAGATGACAATGAAGGAGTCTTTCTGAGAGTGGATTGCCGTAAATTTGACCTGCAGGCAGGTCCTAACGACGGTAGCTAAAGCTAGTTTCGAGGAGTCATTTATTGCACCATTCACAGGCTTGATTTTCACACGATTCGACAGCATTGTGAAAAGGATGTGACGTTTGTAGAATATAAATTCTACACCCCGGCGGGGTCGAAGAGAGGCTTCTTGCGGTGTATAGCAACTGTGTGATCACCTTCACAACTATAATTATCACAAATCTTAACTAAACTCACTCACTTCAGAGCAGTAACTAGCTTCACTACATTAACTTAATGGCATATGTGGGGCTGTTCAGAAAGCTGTCTCTTACATTCATCTACAAATCTACGATTAGACGTTGACTAATTGTTGTTCTTATTCATCATGGATTCCGAGAGTCAGTTTGAATACCTCAAGTATGACCGCTTTGAAGCTCGCTACTTGGCAGGAAAAATGGAATACCTGGGAGGAGGGATGACAGGTGATGCCTACCTCATCGAGCCTAAACACACATGTGGGACTCAATATGTAGTCAAACTGGGAAAGTCAGATTTTCTACTGCAGAAATACAAGTCAGAGGCTTCCAGACTGCGATATCTGTCTGGAGCTGGAGGGTGTCCTCGCCTGGTAGCAGTGTGTAAGGATGTCCCAGCCTTCGTAACCACCTTCGAATGTAAACACACTCTTGAAAACTTTTTAGCCAACTGTGGAGCTAGGGAAGCAATGGAAGTTTTCTTGAAGTTGGCATTGGCTGTGAAAGAAGTTCATGACAAAGGATACATACATAACGATATCAAACCTGATAACATCATTGTTTCAGGATCCATCAGCAATTATAGAGTATCTATAATTGATTTTGGAAGAGCTAGACGAAATGGGGAAGTAATTGAGACTTTTGCTTCTCCTGATCCTGAACGATTCCCACATGCAGCTCCTGAAGTAGCCGATGGACAACCTTGTACACCACCTGCCGATGTCTATGCAATGGGCAAAATGTATATTAATATTAGAGCAAAATTTGATGAAGTCCCCCAGGAACTTGAAATGCTAGCAGAGCAGGCCAGGCAAAGTGACCCTATGAAACGCCCTTCCCTCTTGGACATCATTGCTCAAATCCAAAACATCATCAAATGTTTGAAGCCTCCAAGAGAGAAGTCCCTGGCCAAACCAAGACCAAATTCTGGACAGAAGTTCCTGGCCAGACTAAGACAAAGTTCCGGACAGAGGTCCCTGGCCAGACCAAGACAAAGAAGACCCACAGTGCTGTCTCCAACCATATCAAACCAGTTAGCTTGGTAGCAGAAGCAAGGCGGTCTGCAGCCGAGAAGAGTCGTGCTAGAGCCAGAGCATGGAAAAGGCCGGAGGTTCCATAAAATAACATCTCGTAGGTGTAGGATCTAAAAAAAAAAAAAAAAAAAAAAAAAAAAAAAAAAAAAAAAAAAAAAAAAAAAAAAAAAAGGAACTCGAAGAGCAGCCACCTCCACGTGGTGAGTTCTGGGTGTTATGTGTGACTGTAAATAATCAGTCATGCAAAATAGCTGAGAGCTGCTCACTTTACCTATATTACATATCTGAGACAATATAGTGTCTATGGTATTGCCGTGATGGTTTTGTGTACTCATGTTGGTTTAGTGTAGTGATGGTGGTGTAATTTAGAGATGGTGGTAAATCGTGGTAGTGGTAGTGTTGTGTTTGGTAGTGATGGTGGTATTGTGTAGTGATGGTGTTGTGTAGTGTAGTTATGGTGTTGTGTAGTGTAGTGGTGGTGTTATTGTGTAGTGTAGTGATGCTTGTATTTAGTGTAGTGATGGTATTGTGTATTATAGTGATAATGAACATATGAAACATAAGAACATAAGAAAAAATGAACAGTGGAACAGGCCTACTGGCCTGTGTGAGGCAGGTTCAATTCTCCCACCGGCTTAAGCCAATGCCTTGACATACATAGTGAGGTCAGACACATCACTTGAGGAGCACTGCATCCGACCTAGTAGAACAAGCCAGTCAGGTCCAGCTCACATCCACCCACACCCACTCATGTATTTATCTAACCTATTTTTAAAACTAGACAACGTCGGTATGGTTGAGTAGTATACTGATGATGGTATTATGTAGTGATGGTGGCACAATCTACTGATGGTGTAGTGTGGGGATTTTGGTGTTGTGAACTGATAATGTTGTAAAGTGATGAAATAATGTAGGGACGATGGTGTAGTTCAGTGATGGTGTTTTGTAGTGATGGCTGTGATGTGTAGCTATCCTTGTATGATGCAGTGATTTTTTTTGTATATGGACTGTTGTACAATGTAGTATTGGTAGTGTAATGATTAGTGGTATGGTGTAATGATGGTATAATGTGGTGATGGCAATATAGAAAAGTGTAATGATTGTGTAGTGTAGTGTAGTGTAGTGATAGTAGTGTATATTAGATACGGTGGTGTAGGGTAAGATAATGATGGTGTAGTGTAATGACAGTGGTGTAATGGTATTATGGAGGTGTAGTGTAATGATGGTGGTGTAGTATTATGATAGTGGTGTAGTGTAATGATAGAGGTGTAGTGTTATGAAGGTGGAGTAGTGTTATAATAGTGGTGTAGTGTTATGATAGTAGTGTAGTGTTATGATGACAAATTTACTGGTGTAATTCAATAAAGCATTTGAGGCAGTAGACAATGATCAAGAATATGATGTTATGTATCTAGTTGTCAGTAAAGCCTTCGACAGAGTACCTCATGGTCATGGTCTAGAAGGTTAAGTTTTAAGAAACATGGATCGAGGCATGGCTTACTAATAGAAAGCAGAGAGTTTCTATCAGTATGGCAAATCTGAGTAGGGACCAGTTAAGTTAAGAGATAAGATTTCGTTCGGATTTTTAACCCCGGAGGGTTAGCCACCCAGGATAACCCAAGAAAGTCAGTGCGTCATTGAGGACTGTCTAACTTATTTCCATTGGGGTCCTTAATCTTGTCCCCCAGGATGCGACCCACAACCCACACTAGTCGACTAACACCCAGGTACCTATTTGCTGCTAGGTGAACAGGACAACAGGTGTAAGGAAACGTGTCGAAATGTTTCCACCCGCCGGGAATCGAACCCGGGCCCTCCGTGTGTGAAGCGGGAGCTTTAGCCACCAGGCCACCAGGCCACAAGGATCAGTTTTAATCCCATTGTTATTCATTATTTACATTAATAACCTTGATGAAGGAATCTGCTGATGAGACAAAAATAGGCCGAATGATTGATTCTGTGGAGGATACCAATGTATTCCAGGAGGATTTGGACAAATTAATGTCTTGGTCTGAAAAGTGCTAGATGCAGTTCAATGTGGACAAGTGTAAAGGCCTAATCTTTGTGTTTGAAAATAAGCCTCGAAGTTATAAACTAGGTGATGTAGAGCTTGATCACCCAGAATGTGAAAAAGACTTCGGAGTCATGGTAAGCAGAAATTTAAAGCCAAGAAAACAGTGTCTAAGTGTGCACAATAAGGCTGACATCACAATAAGGCTGACATCACAGGAGTCCAAAAATTATTTTACAGCTCTATACCTCACTAGTGAGGCCTTAGATTATGCCGCTCAGTTTTGGTCTCCTTACTACAGAATGGATATAAATTCATTGGAGAACATATAAAGAAGGATGATAAAGACGATTCACTCTACAAGGAATCTCCCGCATGAAGATAGACTTAGAGCCTATAATCTTCACTCTCTTGAGAGACGTAGAATGAGAGGAGATATTATCGCAGTGTATAAGTGGAAGTTGAAGCATAAGCAAATGCGATATTATAAGAAATAATTATCATGTTACTTTTATTAAATTACTGGTATGTATCTAATGAGGTTCATCCAGGTAAATTTAATTTTCCACAGCGTGGAACAGTCTTCCGAGTAGCGTAATCCAGGCTGGGACCCTGGGTACCTCGAAAAAGAAATTTGACAAATATATGAGTGGGAAGGGCTGGGTTGATTTGAGGAAAGGTTGGGCAAATTCATGATGATTTTGATAATCACCTGCCTTATATGAGCCAGTAGGCCTGCTGCAATGTTCTTCCATTCTTCTGTTTTTATTCTTTCACTTGTAAACTCTCGGGTCATGACTCTACACTCCGTCTGAGAGTACAGTCATACACAGGCATAGATTTAATCACACACACAAACACGACTACGGGACCTACTAGTACTTGACGATCTGTCTGCGGGTGTCCGGGAGAAGGACTTCGTACTGGCCCTCAGTGTTGTCTCCGTCGCGGGACTCTTGTGGTTGTAGGAGTTGCCACTCTCAGGGTCTTCCACAGCGTACTCGAAGGTGTACTTCGCCTGAAGCGAACAACAAATATGTAAACCAGGTTCAAACAGGATGCACATAGTAACATAGTATGCTGCTTACCAACATGATGTTGATAATGATTGTACATATATATATATTATATATATATATATATATATATATTATATATATATATATATATATTTATATATATATATATATATATATATAATATATATTTAACAAGTTGACCGGGTTGGTCAGTTCAAGAGCTGAGGATACTGACTCACTCTTTTGAAAGATTCACGTGTTTGTGCATGTATTTGTAGATACATGTTTGTAGATTATATATGTTTTTACATACATGTGTATGTAGGTGAATGTGTATGTAGATACATGTTTATGAATATATGTGTGTTTCCACATGTATGTATTTATAGATACACGAGTTTGTAGATACATGTATTTCTAGATACATGTGTTTGTAGATATATATATTTCTAGATAAATGTGTTTTTAGATACATGTACTTGTTGATAAATATGTTTGAAGATTCATGTATTTGCTCATACATGTGTTTGTTGATACCTGTTAAATCACATGTATATACAAATACATGTGTTTGAAAAGGCATATGTTTGTAGATGCATGTGTTTGTAGAATACTCACTGTGGATATTGTTGTTCTTGTGGCGAGCAGCAGTCAGCACACCAGGGCAGCCAGAGGATCACACCTGGGTAATGTAAACACAAGCCACATTAATCACCCAAACCAGCATTTAATTACTGTACAGCAACACTTAGCAATGAAGCGATTACCCTCAACCTGACTGGACAAACTAGGCTGAGACTACTAGACGGAGCCTCAACCCACTCTTGGAGCTGGTTGACCCACACGGACGGAGCCTCAACCCGCTCTTAGAGCTGGTTGACCCACACGGACGGAGCCTCAACCCGCTCTTGGAGCTGGTTGACCCACACGGATGGAGCCTCAACCAGCTCTTAGAGCTGGTTGACCCACACGGATGGAGCCTCAACCCGCTCTTAGAGCTGGTTGACCCACACGGACGGAGCCTCAACCCGCTCTTAGAGCTGGTTGACCCACACGGATGGAGCCTCAACCCGCTCTTAGAGCTGGTTGACCCACACTGACGGAGGAGCGAGCTTTCAACGCTCTCTGAGCTGTATAACTCATTAGAGTTTAAGGCTTCAACGAATGCAGTGTAACTTGCATTAAGTCAGTCTGTGTCTGTTGAGAAAAGTTCACTGTCTTTACTTGTTCAGTATCCTTACTTGTTCAGTGTCCTTACTTGTTCAATATCCTTACTTGTTCAGTATCCTTACTTGTTCAGTATCCTTACTTGTTCAATATCCTTACTTGTTCAGTATCCTTACTTGTTCAGTGTCCTTACTTGTTCAATATCCTTACTTGTTCAGTATCCTTACTTGTTCAGTGTCCTTACTTGTTCAATATCCTTACTTGTTCAGTATCCTTACTTGTTCAGTATCCTTACTTGTTCAGTATCCTTACTTGTTCAGTAACCTTACTTGTTCAGTATCCTTACTTGTTCAATATCCTTACTTGTTCAGTATCCTTACTTGTTCAGTAACCTTACTTGTTCAGTATCCTTACTTGTTCAGTGTCCTTACTTGTTCAGTATCCTTACTTGTTCAGTAACCTTACTTGTTCAGTATCCTTACTTGTTCAGTGTCCTTACTTGTTCAGTATCCTTACTTGTTCAGTATCCTTACTTGTTCAGTATCCTTACTTGTTCAGTATCCTTACTTGTTCAGTATCCTTACTTGTTCAGTATCCTTACTTGGTCACTATCCTTACTTGTTCAGTATCCTTACTTGTTCAGTATCCTTACTTGGTCACTATCCTTAGTTGCTCACTATACTTGTTCACTATCCTCACTTGTTCACTATCCTTACTTGTTCACTATACTTGCTCACTATACTTGTTCACTATCCTTACTTGTTCGCTATCCGTACTTGTTCACTATCCATACTTGTTCATTATCCTCACTTGTTCACTATACTTGCTCACTATACTTGTTCACTATCCTTACTTGTTCACTATACTTGCTTACTATACTTGTTCACTATCCTCACTTGTTCACTATTCTTACTTGTTCACTATATTTGTTCACTATCCTTACTTATTCACTATACTTGTTCACTATCCTTGCTTGTTCACTATCTTTACTTGTTCACAAGCCTGACTTGTTCACTATCCTGACTTGTTCACTATCCTGGCTTGTTCACTCTCCTGGCTTGTTCACTCTCCTGGCTTGTTCACTAGCCTGACTTGTTCACTAGCCTGACTTGTTCACTATCCTGACTTGTTCACTAGCCTGACTTGTTCCCTATCCTGACTTGTTCCCTATCCTGACTTGTTCACTATCCTGACTTGTTCACTATCCTGACTTGATCACTATCCTGACTTGTTCACTATCCTGACTTGTTCACTATCCTGACTTGTTCACTATCCTGACTTGTTCACAAGCCTGACTTGTTCACTATCCTGACTTATTCACAATCCTGACTTGTTCACAAGCCTGACTTGTTCACTATCCTGACTTTTCACTTTCCTGATATTTCACTATCCTGACTTATTCACTATCTCGACAGAGTTCACTATCACTTGCTCACTATCTGGTCTTTGTTCGCTGTGAGGGACTGAAACACGACTGCATACCATTATAACACCTTCACTGAAGACGTGCCGGTCCACGGACCTTGACCACTTCTAATAAGGTATAGTGAATGAAGATGGTCCCTGGACCGCTAATTCTTCCCTGAACCTCGTCAACGTGTTCAAATTAAAGTCATCTCTGTTCATCATCTTCAGAGAAGTTTGCAAATTGATTTGTGTTTGGGTCACTGCGCGATCCTAAAAATTTATCCCCGTATTCCACAAGCCCAGCCCCCTCTACCTCGGTGTACGCGCAAGCCAGCCCCCTCTACCTCTGAGTATACACAAACCTAGCCCCCTCTACCTCAGTGTACACACAAGCCAGCCCCTTCTACCTCAGTGTACGCACAAGCCCGCCCTCTCTACCTCAGTGTACGCACAAGCCAGACCCATCTATGGCAGTGTACACACAAGCCTAGCCCCCTCTACCTCAGTGTACACACAAGCCATCCCCCTCTACCTCAATGAATACACAAGCCCAGCCCCCTCTACCGCAGTGTACACACTAGCCCAGCCCCCTCTACCTCAATAATACACAAGCCCAGCCCCCTCTACCACAGTGTACACACTAGCCCAGCCCACTCTACCTCAGTCTACACACAAGCCCAACCACCTCTACCTCAATGTACACACAAGCCCAGCCCCTTCTACATCAATGTACACACAAGCCAAGCCCCCTGTACCTCAGTGTACACACAAGCCCAGCCCCCTTTAACACAGTGTACACACAAGCCCATCCCCTCTACCTCAGTGAACTCACAAGTCCATCCCCCTCTACCTCACTGTACACACAACCCCAGTTCCCTCTACCTCAGTGAACACACAAGCCCAGCCCCCTCTACCTCAGTGAACACACAAGCCCAGCCTCCTCTACCTCAGTGTACACCCAAGCCAGCCCCCTGTACCTCAGTGTACACACAAGCCAGCCCACTCGACATCAGTGAATACACATGCCCAGCCCCTCTTCCTCAGTGTACACACAAGCCAGCCCCCTCTACATCAGTGTACACACAAGCCCAGCCCCTTCTACCTCAGTGTACTCACAAGCCCAGCCCCCTCTTCCTCAGCGTAAACACAAACCCAGCTCCCCCTACCTCAGTGTACAGACAATCCCAGACCCCTCTACCTCAGTGTACACACAAGTCCAGCCCCGTCTACCTCAGTGTACACACAAGCCCAGCCCCGTCTACCTCAGTGTACACACAAGCCCATCCCCTTCTAACTCAGTGTACTCAAAAGCCCAGGTCCCTCTACCTCAGTGTACACACAACCCGAGTTCCCTCTACCTCAGTGAACACACTAGCCCAGCCCCCTCTACCTCAGTGTACACACAAGCCAGCACCCTCTACATCAGTGTACACACAAGCCCAACCCCTTCTTCCTCAGTGTACACACAACCCAGCCTCCTCTACCTCAGTGTACACACAAACCAGCCTCCTCTACATCAGTGTATACACAAGCCCAGCCCCTCTTCAACAGTGTACACACAAGCCAGCCCTCCGTACACCACTGTACACACAAACCCAGCCTCTTCTACCTCAGTGTACTCGCAAGCCCAGCCCCCTCTACCTCAGTGTACACACATGCCCAGCCCGCTCTACCTCAGTGTACACACAAGCCAGCCCCCTCTACCTCAGTGTACACACAAGCCCAGCCCCCTCTACCTCAGTGTACACACAAGTCCAGCCCCCTCTACCTCAGTGTACACACAAGCTCAGCTCCCTCTTCCTCAGTGTACAGACAAACCCAGCCCCCTCTACCTCAGTGCACAGACAAGCCCAGTCCCCTCTACCTCATTGTACACACAAGCCCAGTCCCCTCCACCTCAGTGTACACATAAGCCCATCATTAAACAAGGAAGAGGGAACAAAACACCAGGGCGTCACGTATAACTTTACTGCTACAGAAAACACACCTAAACAGTCATGCAAGGGAAGAGGATTTTCCTCCGCTCTGTCTCGACAGCTCTCCCTCAAGTTATCAGGTGAAAAATAAACAATATCACAATAGGTACATTCCCTGGGATCCACAAATGGTTGATCTGATGGTGTTCGCGTCGAGGAAATAATGAAAGAATCCGTAGTTTGTTTTGCAGGAGAAAAATAGCAGAAGATCTATGTTGAATTGTTTAGAATTGCAAAGTGGAGGTTCGGAAGGAAAAATCTAAGAAATGCTCAAAATAGTTATATTTTTTTTTCAGCTGTTGGACTTTGATCTGGAAGACATGTATGAAATAGATTAGAATATATAAGTAAAACGAAACTTGTTCGAAGTCAGTGTTTTGTCTGGTGTGGAAAGGAGCGTGAGGGACGTAGCACGGGAATAGTTCCCAGTACGTGAGGTGCACCTCCTAGCGACTGATGACTGCCTCTCCCTCATAGGTAACATCAGCATTATACCCTCCATCTGCAATGACACTGAAAAAGATCATAATAGTATAATTTAAATTTAGTACTAAATAAGAAGCAACTATATATATAAACACTGATCTCTGGCTGAAGGAGACTGGAACCCACGAACCTTGGAACAAGGTACGCAGTGCTTTACCAATCTACCCACACTGGACCAATACCTTGGAGTCCAGCTTGCGCTAGACTTTGATCCAAGGCAGCCAGCTTTCAGGGAGAAGGCTTACAACTTTTCATCTCATCCCCTGCATGCATCAGCCTTACTAGAGATATTAACAATGCAAGGAATTCGCAAGAGCAGGAGAAATATACACAAACACTGATCTCTGGCTGAAGGAGACTCGAACCTACGAACCTTGGAACAAGGTACGCAGTGCTTTACCAATCTACCCACACTGGACAATACCTTGGAGTCCAGCTTGCGCTAGACTTTGATCCAAGGCAGCCAGCTTTCAGGGAGAAGGCTTACAGCTTTTCATCTCATCCTCTGCATGCATCAGCCTTACTAGAGATATTAACAATGCAAGGAATTCGCAAGAGCAGGCGAAATATACACAAACACTGATCTCTGGCTGAAGGAGACTCGAACCTACGAACCTTGGAACAAGGTACGCAGTGCTTTACCAATCTACCCACACTGAACCAATACTTTGGAGTCCAGCTTGCGCTAGACTTTGATCCAAGGCAGCCAGCTTTCAGGGAGAAGGCTTACAGCTTTTCATCTCATCCCCTGCATGCATCAGCCTTACTAGAGATTTTAACAATGTAAGAAATTCGCAAGAGCAGGCGAAATATACACAAACACTGATCTCTGGCCGAAGGAGACTCGAACCTACGAACCTTGGAACAAGGTATGCAGTGCCTTACCATTTTCACCATATATATATATATATATATATATATATATATATATATATATATATATATATATATATATATATATATATATATATATATATATATATATATATATATATATATGCAAAGGTTAGTGGATGAGTTTGAGAATGTGTGTAAAGGTAGAAAGTTGAAAGTGAACATAGAAAAGAGTAAGGTGATGAGGGTATCAAACGATTTAGATAAAGAAAAATTGGATATTAAATTGGGGAGGAGGAGTATGGAAGAAGTGAATGTTTTCAGATACTTGGGAGTTGACGTGTCGGCGGATGGATTTATGAAGGATGAGGTTATTCATAGAATTGATGAGGGAAAAAAGGTGAGTGGTGCGTTGAGGTATATGTGGAGTCAAAAAACGTTATCTATGGAGGCAAAGAAGGGAATGTATGAAAGTATAGTAGTACCAACACTCTTATATGGATGTGAAGCTTGGGTGGTAAATGCAGCAGCGAGGAGACGGTTGGAGGCAGTGGAGATGTCCTGTCTAAGGGCAATGTGTGGTGTAAATATTATGCAGAAAATTCGGAGTGTGGAAATTAGGAGAAGATGTGGAGTTAATAAAAGCATTAGTCAGAGGGCAGAAGAGGGGTTGTTGAGGTGGTTTGGTCATTTAGAGAGAATGGATCAAAGTGAATGACATGGAAAGCATTATAGGGAAAGGAAGGAGGGTAGGGGTCGTCCTCGAAAGGGTTGGAAAGAGGGGTAAAGGAGGTTTTGTGGGCGAGGGGCTTGGACTTCAGCAAGCGTGCATGAGCGTGTTAGATAGGAGTGAATGGAGACGAATGATACTTGGGACCTGACGATCTGTTGGAGTGTGAGCAGGGTAATATTTAGTGAAGGGATTCAGGGAAACCGGTTATTTTCATATAGTCGGACTTGAGCCCCGGAAATGGGAAGTACAATGCCTGCACTTTAAAGGAGGGGTTAGGGATATTGGCAGTTTGGAGGGATATGTTGTGTATCTTTATACATATATGCTTCTAAACTGTTGTATTCTGAGCACCTCTGCAAAAACAGTGATAATGTGTGAGTGTGGTGAAAGTGTTGAATGATGATGAAAGTATTTTCTTTTTGGGGATTTTCTTTCTTTTTGGGTCACCCCTGCCTCGGTGGGAGACGACCGACTTGTTGAAAAAAAATATATATATATATATATATATAATATATATATATATATATATATATATATATATATTATATATATATATATATATATATATATACATGTACCGTATATGCCATGTTATATCAACAATGTATCTCTTAAATCTTCTGTACCATATTATGTAATAATATATATATATATACATCATATATATATATATATATATATATATATATATATATATATATATATATGTGTGTGTGTGTGTGTGTGTGTGTGTGTGTGTGTGTGTGTGTGTGTGTGTGTGTGTGTGTGTGTGTGGTGTGTATGTAGATAGGTATATAATGTAATCCACATTTCTCTTCCTCCTCACTCTCTGTCCTTTCATCTACTGTTAGTTATATTATGATGTCAAAATTCCTGTTCCCTTTCCCTCTTTCCTGTCTGCTGTCTATAAATTCTCTTGCTTTCTCTCCGGGATGATGGAAATGTCCACACAAAAGCTCCTTTTTGTCGTGTGCATGAGATAGGCTATCTTGAGAGCTGGGCTTTTCCAAGTGATAGTAACTGCAGCTGTGTATACCTGAATAAGCTTACTATCTGCTGAAGCCTTCATGGAACACTTGCCTTACTAAAGTCTCCCAGAACAGGATGATATATTTCAACCCCCAGAATAAACCCTATCCTGATGATAGAGTGTGGCAGGGGAATATTGCTAGCTTTTGTTACCACTGTGTAACTATCATGTAGAATGAGTACAGCACGATGGCAAAAAAAAAAAATTAATAAAAATTGCTATCGCCATCAATCCACTTCTACTCCCATTTCCCCCCCCCCCTCTCTCTGCCACCAACCCGACCCCAACGCCTATAACCCCTCCCCGGTCACATCCCCTCACGATCCAGCACCCCTATCACCATCCACCCATTATTTCCCAACCACTTCCCACCACCACCCACCACCACCCACCACCACCCACAACGTCCCACCCACCGACCACCACCGACCACCACCCACCACCACCGACCACCACCAACCACCACCCACCACCACTCACCATCTGCCACCACCACCACTCACCAACTTCCAGCACTACCCACCTCCACCCACCACCTCCTACCACTACCTACCTCCCCCACCACCTCCTACCACTGCCTACCTCCCCCACCACCTCCTACCACTACCCACATCCAACCAATACCATCCACCTCCACCCACCACCGCCTCCTATTTCCCCCTTTTCCACCCACAACACCCCACCGCCTCCCCACCACCATCACCACCACCCACCACCTCCCACTCCCACCCACCACCTCCCACCACCAACACCCCACCACCACCACCTCCACCACAACATCCCACCACAACCCACCACCTCCCACTACCAGCCATCACCACTCCACCACACCCACCACTGCCCAAAACTACCCCCCACACCTACCACCTCCCATCACACCCACCACGCCACTACTACCCACCACCACCTACCACATCCCACCACTACACCATCGCCTCCCACCACCCCCCATCGCCTCCCACCCCCACCCACCTACACCCACCACCACAACCCATCACCTCCCACCATCACCCACCACCACCTACCACCACCCACCGCCACCCACTACCACCCACAATCATCCACCACCACCCCACCACCACCCACACCATCCACCACCACCCCCCACCATCTGTTGGACTTGCCAGGGATTTTTTTGTGTTGCGGCGGGGGACGGTGGTACCAGTCTCTCATCATCTCTCGTATGTACAGAATTTCCCAAAGTTTTTTTTCACTATAAACCCCATCACTCTGGCCTCTGCTTCCTCTCCCGTTTTCTTCTCCTTCCCTCCCCTTCCAGCCACTACCCTCCCTACCTCCCTCCCTCCCTCCCTCCCTCCCTTTCCTCCTTCCCTCCCCTTCCAGCCACTACCCTTCCTACCTCCCTCCCTCTCTCCCTCCCTCTTCTTCCTCCTTCCCTCCCCTTCCAGCCCCTACCCTCCCTCCCTCCCTCCCTCCCTCCCTCCCTCTTCTTCCCTCCTTCCCTCCCCTTCCAGCCCCTACCCTCCTTCCTCCCTCCCTCCCTCCCCTCCCTCCCTCTTTTTTCCCTCCTTCCTTCTCCTTCCCTCTTTCTTTCCATTCCTCCTCATTTCTTTACTTTCCTCCCCTTCCTCTCCTTCCCTTCCTCTCTTTCCTTTCCTCATTTCCCCCTTCTTTCCTTTCCCCCTCGCCCTCTCTTTTCACATTTCTTTCCCATCCCTTCATACCCACTTTTTCCCTTTCCCCCTACCACCCTCCCTACCCCATTTCTTGCCTCTTCCCTCATCTCCCTATTCATACTTTCCCTCAGTACAAACCCCTTTCTTTCCCTCTCCTTTTCCACTCATTATCTAAGTCCCTTTGTCCTATCCTTCCGTCACCCCTGTACTCTTTCCTTCCTACCTACTCATTTATTCTTTTCCTTCTTTCCTTCAATAACTTCCCAATCTTCTCCCTTCCTGCCTCCCTACCTAATTCTTCCTTCCCTACACTCAAACTTCTCTTTTCCCTCCCTCTCTTACTACTCCTCCCATACCTCTACACTTTTTCTTTCCTCACCTTCTTAACCGTTCTTTCTTTTACCCTCACTCACCCGTTCCCTCCCTTCCTCTGCTCCTTCTTTCCATCTCTTCTTCCTCCCTCCTTCCTTCCTTTCCTCCACTCCTTATTTCCACCCCTTCCCACTGTCTCCTTCCTTCCATCCATCCTTCTCTCCCTCCCTAGCCGCTCCTTCAGTACTCACTCCTTGTGATGTATGCCAGGTATACAATATACTAGTAAACATTAAAATACATGAAGGATACCTGAGGGATTAAGTGGTGACCTGTACTTAATCCAGTGGTGACCTGTACTTAACTCAGTGGTGACCTGTACTTAACTCAGTGGTGACCTGTACTTAACTCAGTGATGACCTATACTTAACTCTGTGAAGAAGTGTCTTGTGTGTTCTCCGTGGACTGAACCAAGATGCCCTCCATCGAGCAACTTTACCAGCAGCGTAAGGAAGAATTGAGAGTAGCGAAGACGGAGATACGGCGATTGACTGATGAAAACAAGAGGATTCGTAGTAGTCCTCCTGTTGTGAGTCCTCAGGCCAAGAAGGGAACCCGAACAGTGGTTGGACAGCATGAACGAAGTTGACGATGAAGAAGACGAAAGGAAAGGTAGAAACGATGAAGGAGAAAGACTGCTGTGAAAACTGTTGTGGAAACATCTAATGCATTCTCCGTGCTACCCGACGAATGTGAGTCAACTACTGGGAACGTCACGACGAACGACACCATGGATTCTGGAAGGTAAGAATATTGTTGTTGGGGATAGCCAGGTTAGGTACATGGATAGGGCATTCTGCTTGAAAGACAGGAGTAGGAGACAGAGGGTTTGCTTTCCTGGGGCTGGGATGGAGGATATTGTTAGCCGGCTTGACAACATCATGAATGGTAATGGGATCAATCCTATTATCTGCCTCAGTGCTGGAGGCAATGATATAGGCAAGCGTAGAAGTGAGGATTTAGTTAAAAGGTTCAGGACAGCAATAGACATAATTAGGAAGAAAGGGGGGGCGCCCTGTTACATGTGGCACTTTGCCAAGAAGGGGTGTTTGGAAATGAATGGTTGTCCAGAGCAATTGGTATTAATTGTTGGCTGGATAAACACTGTAAAGATAATGCAGTACCATTCATTGACAACTGGGACAACTTCTATGGCCGAAATGACATGTATGCCAGGGATGGGGTTCACTTATCCAGGGCAGGTGTGGGTTTTCTTGCTAACTCAGTTGAGGGGGTTGTTAGGACTTTAAACTAGGATTAGTTAGAGGTATGGATTTAGAAATGATAAGTAATGAGTATGGATATATTGACTTATGCTCTGATATTAAGAATCTTAAAAGTAACTGTCATGGAGTAACTCTGGGTAATGACAATTTCAGAAATTGCGTAAAAACAAAGATGAATAGGAAAAATGTGTAGAAGAAAAAAACATATGAAGGTATTTTAAGCTAACAGTCGAAGTGCAAGAAATAAGATTAATGAACTACGTTTGGTAGCATGTGCTGGGAACTTTGATGTCATTGCATTAACCGAAACGTGGTATGACTTATGTCAGACTGTGGTAATGGGAGATGGAGCCCAGATGGAGTCGGGATATGATTGCTGAGTGTAATATTCAAGGGTTTAAGCTCTTCCATGTGGATAGATGTGATGGGAAGGGGGGAGGATTTGCATTATATGTTCGAGAAAATATTAACTGTTGCATAAAAGCAGGTATAAAAATAGATGGAACAGTAACAGAATCTCTTTGGGTAGAGTTTGTAGAGGGTCAAGAAAAACTAATTCTAGGTGTAATATACCGACCTCCAGGCTTCGATCACGATAGAGGGAGACTTCTTTAGGACGAAATCGTTAGGGCTTCTAGACACAATAACGTAGTGATAGTAGGGGATTTTAACTTTAGTCAAATTGACTGGAATTCTTTGACCGGTAATCTAGAATCCAGTGACTTTATGGAAACAGTTCAGGACTGTTTTCTGAAGCAGAGCGTAACAGAGCCTACCAGGGGTAATAATTTGCTAGACCTAGTCTTGTCAAATAGGGAAACACTCGTAAATGATCTGGAGATCACTCAAGAGCTTGGCGCAAGTGATCACAAATCCATCACTTTTAGCATTAACTGGGAATACAAGAATAATGATAATACGGTAAAAATCCCTGATTTTCGTTCTGCCGATTATAATGGACTTAGGGAACACCTGTCAAATCTCGATATGGGTTATCTAGCTAATGATTTTATTGACGATGATCATACTTATGATTATGAAGGGATCTGCATTTATGATATTTTCTTAATAATGTACACCGTGCTCAGAGTATATACATTCCCCAGAGAGAAATTAGGTCTAATAATAACGATCCCAAATGGATTAACAGGAGGCTAAAGCATCTATTAGGGGAGAAAAGGGGAATTTATAGGCGCATCAGAAGAGGAGAGGTTAACCTTACTGACCAATATGTCCAGCTTAAAAGAGAAGTAGAAAAGGGGATTAGAAAGGCTAAACGTGACTATGAAATTAGAGTTGCTAATGAATCAAAGACTAATCCAAAGGGGTTCTTTCAAGTGTATAGGACGAAGGTGAAGGAAAAGTAGGACCTCTGAAAATTGGGAATGGACAGCTGACGGATAACGAACTGGAAATGTGTTCCTTATTTAATGACTATTTTTTGTCAGTTTTTACACAGGAAGATGTGAATGAGAATCCAGTAATTAACAATTATTTAGTTCATGATGAATTTAAATTAACTAATATTTACTGTCACGAGGGACATGGTTATTAACAGATAGACAAACTGAAGCAAAATAAGTCCCCGGGACCCGATGAGTTGTTTTCAAGGGTACTTAAGGAATGCAAGATGGAGCTTAGTCAGCCATTAACGAGTGTGTTTAATGCGTCCATCCTTACCGGTGTTGTGCCAGAGTTGTGGAAGATGGTTAATGTGGTTCCTATATTCAAATCAGGGGATAAGTCCACTCCTTCAAAATTACCGTCCAATAAGCCTGACATCTATAGTGGGCAAGTTATTAGAATCAATTATAGCTGACATTATTAGAAGTCACCTTGAAGAGCATAAACTTGATAAATGAATCTCAGCATGGATTCACTAGAGGCGTTCCTGCCTGACAAACTTACTGACGTTCTTCAACAGAACATTTGAGGCAGTTGACAGTGATAAAGAATATGATATTGTTTATTTGGATTTTAGTAAAGCCTTCGACAGAGTACCTCACAAGGAGACTCTTAAGAAAGTGGCAGCTATGGTATAGGAGGTAAAGTTCTAGCATGGATAGAGGCATGGCTTACCAATAGAAAGCAGAGAGTTACCATTAATGGGGTGAAATCTGAATGGGGATTAGTCACTAGTGGCGTTCCACAAGGATCAGTTTTAGGCCCTCTCTTGTTCATAATTTACATTAATGACCTTGATGAAGGGATTACTAGTGACATGAGTAAGTTTGCTGATGATACAAAGATAGGCCGTATAATTCATTCTGAGGAGGATTGCAATGAACTTCAGGAGGATTTGGACAAATTAATGTCTTGGTCTACAAAATGGCAGATGAAGTTCAATGTGGATAAGTGTAAGGTACTAGTCCTTGGTAATGAAAATAACCCTCGAAGCTATAATCTAGGTGAAGTAGAGCTTGATCATACAGAATGTGAAAAAGACTTGGGAGTCATGTTGAGCAGAAATCTAAAGCCAAGACAGCAGTGCCTTAGTGTGCACAACAAGGCCAACAGATTACTTGGATTTATCTCAAGAAGTATAAGTAACAGAAGTCCAAAAGTTATTTTACAGCTCTATACATCACTAGTGAGGCCTCATTTAGATTATGCTGCTTCAGTTTTGGTCCCTTACTACAGGATGGATATAGACTCATTAGAGAACATACAGAGAAGAATGACTAAAATGATTTACTGTGTAAGGAATCTCCCGTATGAAGATAGACTTAAAGCCTTGAATCTCCACTCTCTGGAGAGACGTAGAATGAGGGGAGATATCATTGAAGTGTATAAGTGGATGACGGGCATAAACAAGGGAGATATTAATAAAGTACTGAGGGTGTCGAACCAGGTAAGAACCAGAAATAATGAAATTTAAGTTGGATAAATTTAGATTTAGAAAGGACATAGGTAAGTGCTGGTTTTCTAACAGAGTTGCAGATGCGTGGAACAATCTTCCCAGTGGGGTGATAGAGGCTAGGACCTTGGGTAGCTTTAGAAGAGATTGGGCAAATATATGAGTGGGAGGGGCTGGGTTTGATTGATGTCATTGGGTACGGGAGTTATTTCTTGGGTAGCTTTAGGTAGAGGTCGTTTTGATAAGGACTTGCCTTGCATGGGCCAGTAGGCCTTCTGCAGTGTTTCTCCATTCTTATGTTCTTATGTGTCATCGGCGAATTTGCTCATATCACTAGTAATACCCTCATCAATGTCATTGATATATATTATAAACAACAACGGGCCTAAGACTGATCCCTGTGGCGAACCTATACATGGAACATCTAGAAGCCGAACGTTTCTCCACCATTATTCTTTCGTCTGTCACCTGGCTCCGTTATGTTGACGACATTCTCCTCATAACTCCTAAACGCTTCAACGTTCAAGCTCTCCAAGACAAGCTCAACCAGGTCGAGCCTTCAATCCAGTTCACACTTGAAGAAGAAGTCGACAACACTCTTCCTTTCCTTGATGTTCTGCTCTGCAAAGCTGACCACGAACTTTGTTTTAAAGTATATCGAAAACCCACCAACCAAAACGATCTTCTCCACTTCTACTCTCATCACGACACCAAAACTAAACGTGGTGTAATTATAGGCTTCTTCCTGCGTGCACTCAGAATCTGCAGCAATGAGTTTCTCGAAGAAGAATGCACGATAATTGAACAAGTATTTTCTAAACTCCACTATCCTCGTCACTTCATCAGAGACTGCAGACGACGGGCATTAAACATCTTCAACATACCCAGAGAAGACACTGCCGAGAAGAGATACATAGTCCTCCCCACCAACTCCATTGCCAAACACGTTTCCAACATCTTTTCCAATACATCATTCCAAGTATCTTCCTCCACAACAACGACCATCAAGGACATTACCAGTGATAGACAGGACAAGCTTCCACCCTCTGCAGGGGTATACATAATCCCTTGTAATGACTGCAACAAATTATACGTGGGCGAAACATCAAGGGACCTCCAAACACGTATTTCAGAACACCAGTACGCAAGCAGGTCTGACGACACAAGGAATGCCTGTGTACAACACCGTAATTCACACAACCACTTGATAAACTACAGAAACTCGAGACTTATCGCCACAGAAGACAACACTCAATACCGAAGAATCCTGGAATCATCACTTATTTCTATATCCGACAACTTCAACCAGAATAGTGGCTTCTATAACATAGCTGAACCACTTGCCAAGAAACTTCTTCATCGCTATCCCACATAAGAACACAGGAATGGAAGAACACTGTAGAAGGTCTGCTCACAAACTTATCCAATCTCCTTTCCAAACTACCCAAGATTTCAGACTCTATAACCCCACTCGGTACATCATCAGATGCAGCATTCTCCACCTGACCTCAGCATTCTGAACCTGACTATAAATACTCGCGTCCCTTCCACCCCAGGTAGATCTGTTTGTGACTTGAAAATGCCCACTGTGTGGGCGAAATGTAGTCAATAAAGGATCACATTATACTGCATATGTGTTTATATTTCCATTGTGTCGGTATTTTATACCATTTATTTCCAATAAATATGTAAAGGAATTATGCGTTCAGTGGAAGTTTGTTTCCTTAAATAAACATTCTTAGTGTTACTGTAAATTTTTACTAATTAACATTAACAACCATTACATACTGCAGTTTTAAATTGTTGTCAAAAATGGTTATAACTGATCCATAATTTTTAAAGTGGTGGACCGGTGAGCCAGAGGAAGGCCTCGATCAGATGACCAGAAGCCCCATTGGCGGGTCATTATCTGACTAAGACCCGCGTCAGGAGACACTTGTCCTGTTTCCTGATGAACCTTACCTAACCTAACCTATTTGTTACATTTATCAACCCATGCATTTTTTGATGAATTTTTAAAATTTATAAACTTATTCTGAGCGACATCAGCGTCACTGCAGCAACAGTAAGTTCAGTGTTTTATAGTTTAGTGAGAGAAACATCTGCTTAAATAACAAAAAGGCACAATACCGTGACTGGAACGATACACAAATAACCCGCACATAAAAGAGAGAAGCTTACGACGACGTTTCGGTCCGACTTGGACCATTGACGAAGTCAATACGAAGTTGTCACACCATCGTCCACTCACCCATTAGCTCTCCCATTAGCTATTTTTTCTCTTCATTGAACTTCATATTGTTTTCTGCGGCCTATTTAAAGATTTGGTTGATGTCCGCTTGGAGTCTTGTAGTGTCTTCGATGGATGACACTGTCGTGCACATTCTTCTGCCATCTGCAAAGGAAGACACGATGCTGTGGCTTACATCCCTGTTTGTGTCAGATATGAGGATAAGGCACAGGATGGGAGTACTGTGCCGCCTAAGCCTTCAATCTGTTTACTATTGCTCTTTGTGGTCCGTTATTAGAAAGTTATTGATCCATCCTCCAACTTTCCTGTTATTCCTTTATCACGCATTTTCTGCGCTATTATACCATGGTCGCGCTTGTCGAAGGCTTTCGCAAAGTCTGTGTATACTACATCAGCATTTTGTTTATCCTCTAGTGCATCCAGGACCTTGTCATAGTGGTCCAGTAGTTGGGACAGGCAAGAGCGGCCTTGGTTGGCGATCTTGCTTCTTAGAACCCTTTCAAAGGTTTTTATGATTTGGGACGTTAGCACTATCGGTCTGCATTTCTTTGCAATTGCCTTACTGCCACCCTAGTGGAGTGATGCTATGTTTGTTGTTTGTAGTGACTGTGGGATGACCCCTGTGTCCATGCTTCCTTTCCATAGAATGCTGAAGGCACGTGACAGGGGCTTTTTGCATCACTTGGTGAACACGGTGTTCCATGAGTCCGGGCCTGGGGCAGAGTGCATGGGCATGTCACTTATTGCCTTCCGAAGTCTTGTAGTGTTAGGATAGTATCAGAGATTTTTTAATTGACCGAATTTTGAGTCTTGGTCATAGAGAAATAATCTAGATTGTCGGCCCTTAGTCTGGTTAACAAATCGTTAAACACTGAGTCATACTGGGACTTTAGTATCTCACTCATTTCTTTGCTGTCATCTGTGTAAGTCCCAACTCTTATAAGCAAGAGTCCATTACTGGATGTTGTTTTCTCCTTAGATGTGGCTGTAAAGGTATTATATCTTTTACTGCTGTGTAACTTTGTCGAGCACTGCCAGCTGGGGAAGATGGCAAAGAGAAAAAGCTCTCCCATTAGCTATTTTTTCTTTATTTTTACTATTGCAGGACTCTACCCATGTGAAATATGTTGAGGGAATCCAGCTGTAACAACTTTATGAGTATAGGGGGTGGCCTACACTGATTATACTATTATATTCGACGAGCATCACATGTACCCACGACCCGGAATACTGTCAATAACAGGATTTGAGCCTGTATAGATGAATGCACCATTGCCAGTTTTGTTGGAGATCTGCCAACACGGCGACTAGGGGAGCCCTAGGGATTTACCTGGAGCCTACCTGGAGGGTATTCCGGGGATCAACGCCCCCACGACCCGGTCAATGATCAGGCCTCCCTGTGGATCAAGGCCTGATCATCTAGGCTGTTACGGCTGGCCACACATAGTCCAATGTACAGAAAACAGCCCGGCCAATCTGGCACTGACTTTAGGTATCTGTCCAGCAGCCAGGGGTTTATTAATAGTTCCCCTTATGCCTGGTAGGAGGCTGTTGAACAGTCTTGGGCTCCGGAAACTTACTGTATTTTCTCTTAGGGTACCAATGGCGCTCCTACTTTTCATTGGGAGTATGTTGCACCGCCTGCTTAGTCTTTTACTTTCGTAAGGAGTGATTTCTGTGTGCAGATTAGGGATCAGTCCCTTAAAGATTTTCCAAGTGTAGATTATGATGTATCTCCCTCGCCTGCGCTCCGGTGAGTACAAGTTAAGTGCTTCCAAGTGTTCCCAGTAGTTCAAGTTATGTGCAGTAAAGATTCTATGTACATTCTCTAGATCTGCGATTTAACCTGTCTGGAATGGAGATGTTAATATACAGCAGTATTCAAGACTAGAGAGAACACGTGATTTGAAAAGGATCATCACTGGCTTAGCATCTCTTGTTTTGAACGTTCTCATTATCTACTCTATCATTTTATTCGTAGATGTGATAGTGGCACTGTTGTGATATTTGAAGGTGAGATCCTCAGATATTACCACTCCCAGATCTTTCACGTTACTTTTCCGCTCTATTGCGTGATTAAAGATTGTAGTAAGATTGTAGTATACTCAGTTCTAGCTATTATTTCCTACAGTTTTTCATAACGGAGTAGTTGGAATTTGTCTTCATTGAACATCATATGGTTCTCTGTTGCCCATTGGAAAACTTGGTTTATATCTTCTTGGAGATTTATTGTGTCCTCAATGGATGACAGTCTCATGCAGATCCTAGTATCGTCTGCGAAAGATGACACGGTGCTATGGTTTACATAGCACTAATAATGTAATTATTATTATTACAATCAAGGGGGAAGCGCTAAACCCGGAGGATTATACAGCGCCTGGGGGGGTATGTGGAAGGCATTCAGGCTTAATTTGGGGAACTGGAGCACAGATCCAATTCCCTAAATCAAGAGCCCCTCACCAACATCAAGGAACCTTCCTTGAGGGGTAATAATGTAATAATAACATCTTTATTTTAACTAGAACAAGGAATGCAGGCCTAGTTGATATCAGTGACATACTACTATATAGAAAGTCGCTAGTTATGCAGAGCATTTCGGTCAAATTAGGTCAGTTTTGTCCCAGGATGCGACCCAACCAGTCGACTAACACCCAGGTACCCATTATTACTGATGGGTGAACATGGACAACCGCTGTAAGGAAACAAGCCCAATGTTTCTACCCTTGCCGGAAATCGAACCCGGACGTCTCACCGTGTGAAGCGAGAGCTTTTACCGCCAGGCCACGGGCTTTGTGTCTTAAATCTGTAGCTGCTGAGAGGTCTCATACTTACATTCTTTCTGATAAATCAGACACATGTGCAACACTTGGGTATCTTTTATGAGGAAACGTTTCGCCACACAGTGGCTTCATCAGTCCATACAAAGGAGAATGAAAAGAATACAGCATTTGCGCGAAGAAGTGACTTATACACTGTATTATAAGCAACTTGTTCGCACATATACTGTATTCTTTTCAATATTGATGGACTGATTATATCGACTCAAGGCTGAGGGACTGATTACCTCAAACTCCTCTTGTTCTTCAACATTCTCCTTTGTATGGACTGATGAAGCCACTGTGTGGCGAAACGTTTCCTCATTAAAGATACCCAAGTGTTGCACATGTGTTTAATTTATCAACATGTCGGTCTCTGAACCATTCATCTGCATACATTCGGTCTTTCTTCAAAACCACGTATTGTGGTATCTGTTAAACCCATTGCATACTATATGTAATAAATCATTGTAAATAATTTTAAAGGTGGGGAAAACATGGTTAGTCAAAAATTAACATCAGGTGATGTTAATTTTTGACTGATGTTAATTTTTGGTGTATACTGTATACCTCATTCTAAGGTGTTATGACTACTTGTGCTATAGTCATGTTGTAATAAACTATGGGATTACATCGTCTTCACATCTCTACTGTTCCTGCCTACTTTCTGTATTCGACTGAAGAAGCCTACTGTGTAGGCGAAACGTTTCGGAATAAAGTTGTCTAACTGTTGCATATGTGTCTTACCTAACAACCTGTCGGTATTGTATACCATTTTGATGTTCATCTTGTCAGACACTGCAACACGTGGCATCTTGGTACAGAAAACACCTTGGACAAGCTTTTCAAGTGAGAAGTGTGGGATCTGAGAGGGACATGACCTATCAGTGGCCTCTCACTACTACTACTACTACTACTACTACTACTACTACCCTGCACCTCTCCTTCCGACAGTATTTAAGTCTCCGCACTGTCGCTTGATCTTCAGATAGTTCCTGACTATGGAACTGAACTTCTCCAGGCCGAGGGACTGACAACCTCAAATTCTACGACTTTAAGGGTGATGGACTGATTACATCGTCTTCACATCTCTACTGTTCCTGCCTACTTTCTGTATTCGACTGAAGAAGCCTACTGTGTAGGCGAAACGTTTCGGAATAAAGTTGTCTAACTGTTGCATATGTGTCTTACCTAACAAACTATGGGATTCTTTTGGCGTAGAAAGTGTGTTGTAAAACAACACTCTAGGTAACGCACTGTGCCCCGGGGCGTCAGAGCAAGCCTGATAATGACCAAAAACTTAATTGTATTAACTGTGAGACAACTGGAGTAAAAGTTTGGCGTAAGAACTGTAAGATGAACCCAAACAACCTTTAAGCTAACAGTTTGTTAACAGCAGCTCAGTGTAAAGCTGGTCTACCCACCACTCCCACACCTGTGACCTCACCATCAGAAATTGTTTGTGAGCCAAATCCCACAGTTAACTTTTTCGTTAACACCGGTCGTCGTTCTAGTGCAGCAAATCTTGTTTATTAGCCAACTACCTTCCTTAATATATGTGGAACCACCATTCGGTTGCAGCTACACTTGTGACCATTCCAGAGTCTGCATTCTGTCACACCTTCCAACACTTGTGACGTCAGTAGTTAGACTGCAGCCACATCTCTTACCTTACGAGAAGCCGTCAATGATCCAGTCACATACGAGTTACCTGCTGATGGTGGTGAGTCGTCCATACTAGTGGCACCATCAGAAAGCGCCAGTGTGACTGTGGCACTTGTTGACCTGGCAGGTGCTGAAAACAAGAATTATCCAGAAGTACATCTCGATGGGAAAGTACAAGAGATATCGAGTGTACTTCAGTGGTTAGTGAGGTTGAAGGTACCACTGATTCCCTGCTAATCAAGGTAAGAATATTTTAATAGTAGGCGATTTTCAGGTAAGATATATATGGACCGTGCATTTTGTAACAGAGACAGCAAGGTCAGACAATGAGTGTGCCTTCCTGGAGCTGGTGTTGGCGACATAGTCAGCAGGTTGGATAATATTATGGCAGGTAATGGGAGCAAGCCCATTATCTAAGTGCTGGGGTAATGACATTGGGAAGGGCAGGAGAGAGGAGCTGCTGGATAAGTACAGGTTAGCCATAGAAGTAGTTAGGTCTAAGGGAGGGATCCCAGTCATATGTAGCATCTTGCCTAGAAAGGGAGTGGGCAATGAATGGATGTCTAGTGCAATTGGTATAAATTGCTGGCTAGACAGGTACTGTAAGGAACTTGCAATCCCATTCATTGATAACTGGGACCTATTCTTTGGCAAACGTGATATGTATGCAAGGGATGGGGTTCATCTCTCTGGGGATGGAGTGGTTGCATTAACCAATTCTATTGGGAGGGTAACTGATGACTTGTCTAGGAATTTAAACTAATAGATTATAGAGGTATGGGTGTTTGTGGGAAACAATCAGGTTGCAGCTTTAGGGTTAAAAACAGCAGTTATTACCGGGATACCTCAAGGATATGTTTAAAAGACAATATTCAAAATAAAGTTGCTAGTAATGGCAAATCAACTGATCAACAAACAAAGAGAGATAGTAAAGGGCAACGAGTGACTAGCTCCCTTAAGGTTTACTACACAAATAGTAGGAGTCTAAGAAATAAGATAGATGAGCTAAGATTACTTGTAAGTGTAGGTAATATAGATATTATTGCTATAACAGAGACCTGGTTCAACCTGAAAGATAGAGAAATGCCTTCTGAATGCAACATACAGGGTTATATTATTATTATTATAATCAAGGGGGAAGCACTAAACCCATAGGATTATACAGTGCTTGGGGGAGGGATGGAAGGTATTCAGGTTTAACTCAGGGAACTAGAGCACAGATCCAGTTCCCTAGATCAAGAGCCCCTCACCAGCATCAAGGAACCTTCCTTGAGGGGTACAAGGTTATAAACTATTCCACACTGATAGGGTCAACAGGAAGGGTGGTGGAGTGGCGATGTATGTCAGACAAAATTTATATTGTTGTCTTAGATATGATATAAGATTAGAAACATAGAACACAGAATCTGTTTGGCTACAGTTTCTCGAGGGACGTGACAAATTAATTTTGGGTGTGATTTATAGGCCCCCAAACCTTGATAGGGAGTGCAGTAAGCTGTTATGGGACGAAATTCATAAGACATCTAGATATGAAAATGTTGTGATAATGGGAGATTTTAACTTTAGACAAATTGATTGGAACAATATGACAGGAAATCTTGAGTCTAGTGACTTTCTTGATACGGCTCAGGATTGCTTTTTAGAACAGGTTTTGACAGAACCAACTAGAGGAAACAATCTGCTTGACTTGGTTCTTGCCAACAAAGGTTCACTAATTAATAATCTTGAGGTTAATGATGAGCTTGAGGAAAGTGATTACAAATCACTTAGTTTCAATATATCTTGGAATTAGCCAGATAACTGCAACCAAATCTCTGTCCCAGATTTTCGCTTGGCCGACTTCATGGGACTGAGAAATTACCTGGG
This sequence comes from Cherax quadricarinatus, assembly GCF_026875155.1. Classification (NCBI taxonomy): domain Eukaryota; kingdom Metazoa; phylum Arthropoda; class Malacostraca; order Decapoda; family Parastacidae; genus Cherax; species Cherax quadricarinatus. Next base: position 18,011,874 of record NC_069409.1, read on the forward strand.
TGGGCTAAATTGAGATGTCCTGACTATGGGTCAGGTAGGTGATATTAGTTGCCAATATGACGTTTTTCAAAGCATAGTTCTAGCTGCCCAGACAACTTTTGTTCCGAGTAGGGAAATTAGATCTAACAAAAATGATCCCAAATGGATGAACAATAGATTAAAACATCTCATTGGTCAAAAGAGAGGCATATATAGGCGTATCAAAAGAGGGGATGGGCAGTTAAGAAATCAATATATTCAATTAAAGAGAGAAATAAAGAAAGGAATAAGAAAAGCAAAAAGGTATTATGAGGCTAAGGTCGTAAGGGATTCAAAGACTAACCCAAAAGGGTTCTTTCAGGTATACAGAAGTAAGATTAGGGACAAGATTGGCTCACTTAAGAGTAACTCTGGTCAGATCACTGACAGTGATAGGGATATGTGTGAAATTCTCAATACCTACTTCCTCTCAGTTTTCACCCAGGAAAATACTAGCGATATTCCTGAAATAATAGATTATGTAGAACAGGATAATAAACTATGTACTATTGCGGTAACTAGTGACATGGTCCTCAGACAAATAGAGAAACTAAAACTTAACAAATCCCCAGGCCCTGACGAGCTGTTTACAAGGGTGTTAAAGGAATGCAAAGAGGAACTTAGCATGCCTTTGGCTAATCTTTTTAACATATCACTACAAACTGGCATAGTGCCTGATAAGTGGAAAATGGCAAATGTAATACCTATTTAGAAGGCAGGTGACAGGTCCTTGGCTTCGAGCTATAGACCAATAAGCCTTACCTCCATAGTAGGAAAATTTATGGAATCAATAATTGCCGAAGGAGTTCGTAGCCATCTTGATAGGCACAGATTGATTAATGAATCTCAACACGGTTTTACAAAGGAGCGTTCATGTCATACGAATTTACTAACATTTTCCCCTAAGGTGTTTGAGGAGGTAGATCATGGTAATGAATATGATATTGTGTATATGGACTTCAGTAAGGCTTTCGATAGAATTCCACACCAGAAGCTATTGAGGAAACTTAACGTACACGGAATAGGAGGAGAATTTTTTTCCTGGGTAGAGGCATGGCTGACAAATAGACAGCAGAAAGTTTCCATAAATAGGGAGAAATCAGAATGGGGGCACGTCACAAGCGGTGTTCCTCAGGGGTCAGTGTTGGGCCCATTGTTGTTCACAATTTACATAAACGACATTGTTGAGGGAATAAAAAGCGACATAAGCCAATTTGATGATGACACCAAAATAGGCCGTCCAATTCATTCTAATGAGGACACTAGAGCACTCCAGGATGATTTGAATAGACTGACGCCATTGTCGGAGAAGTGGCAGATGCAGTTTAATATTGACAAATGCAAAGTTCTAAATGTTGGACAGTTAAGTAACCATGCCACATATAAACTAAATAATGTAGATCTTAATGCTACTGATTGCGAAAAGGATTTAGGAGTTCTGGTTAGCAGTAATCTGAAACCAAGACAACAGTGCATAAGTGTTCGCAATAAAGCTATCGGAATTCTTGGCTTCATATCTAGAAGTATAAATAATAGAAGTCCTCAGGTTGTTCTTCAACTCTACATATCCTTGGTTATTCCTCCTTTAGACTATGCTGCTCAGTTCTGGTCACCCTATTACAGAATGGATATAAATGCTCTGGAAAACGTACAGAGGAGGACGACAAAGATGATCCCATGTATCAGAAATCTTCCCTATGAGGATAGACTGAGGGCCCTGAATCTGCACTCTCTCGAAAGGCGTAGAATTTGGGATGTTATGATCGAGGTGTATAACTGGAAAACAGTTATAAATAAAGGGGATGTAAATAGCGTGCTGAAAATTTCCAGCCAAGACAGGACTCGCAGCAATGGTTTCAAGTTGGAAAAATTCAGATCCAGGAAGGATATAGGAAAGCACTGGTTTGGTAATAGAGTTGTGGATGAGTGGAACAAACTCCTGAGTACAGTTATTGAGGCTAAAACGTTGTGTAGTTTTAAAAATAGGTTAGATAAATACATGAGAGCTGCTGGGTCTGGTGCCGTGCTTCATCCTTGAGTGGAGGTGGGCCATTGGGCTAATTCGGGGGGACACATGGACCTGCTCCGTATGGGTCAGTAGGCCTGTTACAGTGTTCCTTCTTTCTTTTGTTCTTATGTTCTTAATCTTGCAACAATGTTTCATGAAAAAAAATTACATTAACTTACAGAAAATGACAAATTGTGTAAAGCAGTCTTTGCAGGTTCTATACAAGTGTAACTTTTTTTATGCAGAAATTAAAATAATTAGTAATAGAGAAGGCGATGTATCTCAAATGCAAGCATTAGGACGTGCAGACCCAGACAAAGATTCAGAAAAAGTGGTTATGGAACACGTATACAAGTGTCTCTGATGGATTGTGTGGTATAAGCGATCATCTGATTACTATGCTTAACACATCATACACACACACACACACACACCACACACACACACACACACACACACACACACACGCGCGCGCGTGCGCGCACGGCGAGGTGTCAGGGTGGGCACCTGTGACGAGTGGGGTTCCACAGGGGTCAGTCCTAGAACCGGTGCTGTTTTTGGTATTTGTGAACGACAAGACAGAAGGAATAGAGTCCGGAGTGTCCCTGTTTGCAGATGATGTGAATTTCATGAGAAGAATTCAATCGGACGAGGATCAGGAAGAACTACAAAGGGATCTGGACAGGCTGTAGACCTGGTCCAGCAATTGGCTCCTGGAGTTCAACCCCACCAAGTGCAAAATCATTTAGATTGGGGAAGGGCAAAGAAGACAGCAGACGGACTACAGTCTAGGGGGACAGAGACTACAAACCTAACTCAAAAAGAAAGATCTTGGGGAGAGTATAACACCAGGCACATCTCCTGAGGCGCACATAAGCCAAATAACTGCTGCAGCATATGGGCGCCTAGCAAACCTAAGAACAACATTCCACCATCTTAAGAAAGAATCGTTCAGGACCCTGTACACTGTATGTAAGGCCCATATTGGAGTATGCGACACCAGTTTGGAACCCACATATAGCCAAGCACGTAAAGAAACCAGAGAAAGTGCAAAGGCTTGCAACAAGACTAGTCCCAGAGCTAAGAGGTATGTCCTACGAGGAGAGGTTAAGGGAAATCGACCTGACGGCTCTGAAGGACAGGAGAGATAGGGAGGACATGATAACGACTTATAAAATACTGAGAGGAATTGGTGGACAGAGACTGAATGTTCCAGAGATGGGACACAGCAACAAGGGGACACAGTTGGAAATTGAAGAAGCAGATGAAACACAGGGATGTTAGGAGGTATTTCTTCAGTCACAGAGTAGTCAGGAAGTGGAATAGTTTGGGAAGTGATGTAGTGGAGGCAGGATCCATTCATAGCTTTAAGTAGAGGTATGATAAAACTCATGGTACAGGGAGAGTGACCTAGTAGAGGCCACTGGAGAGGCGGGGCCCTTGCAACCACAACTAGGTGAGAACAACTAGGTGAGTATACACATACACACACACACAAGGGATTACATAGAAGGTACAATTCAGTCTGGGGAACATAAGGTAGTCATTACAGTGATGTATAACCCACCACAAACTGCAGGAGGCCAAGAGAGGAATACGAAGAGAACAACAGAGCGATGGTGGACACACTGGCTGAGATGGCAGGAAGAACTCGCTCGAGCAGCAGAGCAAAGTTACTGGTTATGGTCGATTTCAGCTACAGGGAGATCGATTTGGAAAACCTGGAACCACATGGGGGCCCCAAAACATGGAGAGCCAAGATGATGGATGTGGTACTGGAAAACCTCATGTATCAACATGTCAGGGATCCTGCCAGAGAGAGAGGGGAGGATGAACCATTACGATTTCGTGAGTCAAGACTGGACCTTGTGTTCACCCTGAGCAGTTAAGACATTGAGGATATCACATGTGAGAAGCCCCTTGGAGCTAATGATCACGTGGTTCTGAGCTTTGATTACATAGTAGAGGTACAAGTGGAGAGGGTAACAGTTGAATGGGAAAAGCCAAACTATAAAAGGGGGGACTACACAGGAATGAGGAACTTCCTGCAGAAGGTTCAATGGGACACACAACTGGTAGGAAAGTCAGTAAACGAAATGACGGGATACGTAACAACAAAATGCAAGGAGGCAGAGGAAAGGTTTGTTCCCAAGGGCAACAGAAATAATGGGAAGAACAAAGCGAGTCCTTGATTTACCCGAAGGTGTAGGGAGGCAAAAACTAAGTGCACTAGAGAATGGAAAAAGTACAGAAGGCAAAGAACCCAGGAAAATAAGGAGATTAGTCGAAGAGCCAGAAACGAGTATGCACAGTTAAGGAGGGAGGCCCAGCGACAGTACGAAAACGACATAGCATCGAAAGTCAAGTTTGACTCGAAACTGCTGTTTAGCCACATTAGGAGGACGACAACAGTCAAAGACCAGGTGATCAGGCTGAGGAAAGAAGGTGGGAAGCTCACAAGAAACGATCAAGAGGTATGTGAGGAGCTCAACACGAGATTTAAGGAAGTATTCACAGTGGAGTAAGGAAGGAGTGTGGGAAGACAGGACAGAGGGGAACACCAACAAGGAATACACCAACAAGTGTTGGATGACATGCACACAACTGAGGGAGGAGGAGGAGGAGGAGGTGAAGAAGCTGCTAAGTGACCTTGATACCCCAAAGGCAATGGGACCGGACATCTCCCCGTGGGTCCTTAGAGGGGGAGCAGATAAGCTGTGTCTGCCACTAATACATTCCTTGAAACACATCCCTTGAAACTGGGCAACTACCTGAGGTATGGAAGACGGCAAATGTAGTTCCCATTTTTAAAGCAGGAGACAGAAAAGAGGCACTAAACTATAGACCAGTGTCACTGACGTGCACAATATGCAAAATCATGGCGAAGATTATCAGGAGAGTAGTGGAGTACCTGGAATGGAACAAGTGTATAAACGACAACCAGCACGGATTCATGGAAGGCAAATCCTGTGTCACAAACCTTCTGGAGTTTTATGATAAAGTAACAGAAGTAAGACACGAGAGAGAGGGGTGGGTTGATTGCATTTTCTTGGACTGCCAGAAGGCCTTCGACACAGTTCCTCACAAGAGATTTAGTGCAGAAACTAGAGGATCAGGCGCATATAACAGGAAGGGCACTGCAATGACTCAGAGAACACCTGACAGGGAGGCAACAACGAGTCATGGTACGAGATGAGGTATCACACTGGGCACCTGTGACGTGCGGGGTTCCACAGGGGTCGGTCCTAGGACCAATGCTATTTTTGGTATATGTGAATGCCATAATGGAAGGGATAGATTCAGAAGTGTCCTTGTTTGCAGATGATGTGAAGTTATGAGGAGAATTAAATCAGATGAGTTTCAGGAAGGACTTCAAAGAGACCCGGTCCAGCAACTGGCTCTCTGAATTTAACCCCGTCAAATGCAAAGTCATGAAGCACTATGTGTACCCCTAACAACAATATTCAGTACATCTACCGAAACAGGGAGATTGCCTGAAGCATGGAAGACAGCAAATGTAGTCCCAATCTTTAAAAAAGGAGACAGACATGAAGCACTAAACTACAGACCAGTGTCACTAACATATATAGTATGCAAAGTCATGGAGAAGATTATCAGGAGAAGAGTAGTGGAACACCTAGAAAGGAATGATCTCATCAACAGCAGCCAATATGGTTTCAGGGACGGGAAATCTTGTGTCACAAATCTACTGGAGTTCTATGACATGGTGACAGCAGTAAGACAAGAGAGAGAGGGGTGGGTGGATTGCATTTTCTTGGACTGCAAGAAGGCGTTTGACACAGTTCCACACAAGAGATTAGTGCAAAAACTGGAGGACCAAGCAGGGATAACAGGGAAGGCACTACAATGGATCAGGGAATACTTGTCAGGAAGACAGCAGCGAGTCATGGTACGTGGCGAGGTGTCAGAGTGGGCACCTGTGACCAGCGGGGTCCCACAGGGGTCAGTCCTAGGACCAGTGCTGTTTCTGGTATTTGTGAACGACATGACGGATGGAATAGAATCCGAAGTGTCCCTGTTTGCAGATGACGTGAAGTTGATGAGAAGAATTCATTCGATCGAAGACCAGGCAGAACTACAAAGGGATCTGGAAAGGCTGCAGACCTGGTCCAGCAATTGGCTACTGGAGTTCAACCCCACCAAGTGCAAAGTCATGAAGATTGGGGAAAGGCAAGAAGACCGCAGACGGAGTACAGTCTAGGGGGCCAGAGATTACAAACCTCACTCAACGAAAAGGATCTGGGGGTGAGTATAACACCAGGCACATCTCCTGAAGCGCACATCAACCAAATAACTGCTGCAGCATATGGACGCCTAGCTAACCTCAGAACAGCATTCCGACATCTTAATAAGGAATCGTTCAGGACCCTGTACACCGTGTACGTTAGGCCCATATTGGAGTATGCGGCACCAGTTTGGAACCCACACCTAGCCAAGCACGTAAAGAAACTAGAGAAAGTGCAAAGATTTGCAACAAGACTAGTCCCAGAGCTGAAAGGTATGTCCTACGAGGAGAGGTTAAGGGAAATCAACCTGACGACACTGGAGGACAGGAGAGATACGGGGGACATGATAACGACGTACAAAATACTGAGAGGAATTGACAAGGTAGACAAAGACAGGATGTTCCAGAGATGGGACACAGCAACAAGGGGACACAGTTGGAAGCTGAAGACACAGATGAATCACAGGGATGTTAGGAAGTATTTCTTCAGCCACAGAGTAGTCAGGAAGTGGAATAGTTTGGGAAGCGATGTAGTGGAGGCAGGATCCATACATAGCTTTAAGCAGAGGTATGATAAAGCTCACGGTTCAGGGAGAGTGACCTAGTAGCGATCAGTGAAGAGGACGGGGCCAGGAGCTTGGACTCGACCCCCGCAACCTCAACTAGGTGAGTACAACTAGGTGAGTACACACACACACAGTTCTCCTCACCCCCTACCTACCCCTCCTCCACATCCCATCCTTACCCATCCTTCTTCCTCCCCAGAGTTACCAACTCAACGAACTGAATTGGTTATGGAGCTAAAGGTACAAAATACGCTATTTTCTCTTAAGTGTTAGCACACCGCTGCTGCAGAATTACAGCCGTACCATCTAAACGCAAGATAATATTTCTTACATCAGGAAGTACGTAGCTGACAGGCTTATATTGCACTAGTGCAAAAAAAATACTGATTTCCATTTGTCTGCAAGAATGTAGACGAGGTGGAAAAACCTCCCTCGAGGTTGCCTGGACATGCAACATATAGCTTAAGATCAACTAACTGTCGCGCGATTTATGTTAGAAAGAACTTGCTGCATTAACTTATGACTTACAGAGTCGATTTAACATTCATTATCGTGGTGTTAAAGTATAAGTAGCAATCTTCTCCATTAACAACAATTTCACATCAATTGTCAGCCTTTCCTTTTCTTGTAGGCAATGTTGCCAGACGTAAGAATATTGTAGGGCAGATGATAAATACCAGTTGAACTAAAGGAATTAACTTCCTCAATGAAAATCATATGTTACTTGAATAGTAGGCATTGTTGAGCCTACTCATCAACTCAGTTGATGATGTGGGCTTCTGTATGACTAATGATGATCTGTCTGATCACTTTCTAAAACTCACAACTGTTACTCTCGGCCAAAGTTACGCCAATAAAGACGGTAAATATCAAAAGTAAAAAAAAATATTCTTGAAACAGCTCATAGAAATTATGTAATTAACGAATGGAAAAGTGGAATAAAAGTTACCATAAACAATTTAAGAATGGTGACGTGGCTACTAATGAAAACTTCGTAACATATAAAGGGAACAGGAACAATGACACGTTTTAACAATATCAATGTTGTGTTGATAGTGTTGTGACTTGTGACGTATTGTGAATGTTTTGTTAGTGGAGCTTGTAGTAACAAGTTTGTAATGAAAAGTTGTGGTGGTAATACTATTCATTGGTGTTGTGACTTGTTGTGATTTGTTGTGACTTGTTGTGACTTGTTGTGATTTGTTGTGACTTCTTGTGAGTTGCTGGGGACTATAAAACACGTGAGATGATATAGCGTGTTATTGGTATTGTGAAAATTGTTGATGGTGATATAAGAAATGTGTTGCTAACATTGTGAGTGAAAAAAATTGTGTGTGTGAATGTTATGAGTTGTAAGTGAAAATTGTGAGTTATGAAATGGACGCCCCTAGAATCTTGATTCGAGGAAATGGAGTGGGGATGCTAGGTGAGGTGGGTGTTCATGATCCAGGAGATGGAGTAGGGATACTGGAAAGATGGAAGAGGGTGGGGGAGGTGTGGGGGGGGAATGGGTCAACTCTAAACTTCATTTACTCATTGGTAAAACTTGATCCGAGGAACTGGAGTGTGGGTGAGAGAATGTTCCCCCACTTGTATTAAGTATCTTTTGGCTATGTATTAGGTATAACATTGTTATTTTTTGATGTATTATGTAATAGGCATTAGTGAAAATTGTAATGTATCTATTTTGTTGCATTACGTATACATAAAAGTTGTAAAAGTTGAACTTGTGTTTATTGATTCACCACTTGTATCACCTCTTACTAAGTGCACCTTATGTAACTTCGAAAATCTGAGATCCAAAACAGTAAGAAATACTAGCTGGGTGTTTAGCAGAAAATTGGGTTATCCTGGCTTATAAAATGTACCAAAATAGTACATATGAGTAAGGTGCGTAGGGAAATGGTAACAAGCTGAGTCGAAGATAATGTGAACAGTAGTTAACACTTAGCTTGAATGACAGCTCTCGCTACGCAACTGTCCCCGAAGGCGACATCTTGAGGAGCTGTCGTATGCACTCTCTAAGGGCTGTGTTAAAAAAAATAGGATTTAAAATATGATTACCCCAAAGGGGTATTATATCAGCATATCTCAGAACCTGAGTGCGGAAGTTAATTACCTGTTTGGGCTCGATGGCCCACCAGTTACCAGATGTATAGTAAGGCTGGCCAGGTCATACCTTACTTCTCAACTTCGCAGTCAACTGAACAAAACTATGCCTGACCAGACTTAACTGGGTATTATCGGACCCTTAATTGCTACGAGGGTATCCGGTGTCTTGATTGAAGAATAGTGTCTTTTGAGGATTATCACACGTACCCCACTCAGTCTGGAAATTTGTAACACTCGTACTTCAATATTTGTCTATTTGTTCATATCACAATATCACTATAAGAAGCTGCACACACTTCTTTTTAATATTTCTATTGTGATGATGGAGATTGTCCGAGGTTGAGGGCGCACTGTTAGTTCCTTTGTTAATGTCATTGTACGCATAACACACGTTCCCCGTTCGGTGGTTAATTGCAATCTGAGCTATGAAGCCCCTCGCCGGCCCTCGCTACACCCCAGCATGCTCTCCACAAAGGAAGGGTTGATACAAGCATTTTTTCCCTTCCTTGCTACACTTCCTCAGGAAGCATGCAGAATGCTTGATTTCTTGTTGTCTGGGCACAGACGTCGGTGTACGCTATCTTTATCATGGTAATAAAGTGGATGCAGGATTTTCCTTAATTGTCCTCCTTAAATAGGAGATTAATTGTCTCTCATTAACCCACCCTCTTGCAATACTGGTCTCTTGCAAAGCATTGCATGATCTTTTTCACCGCGGGGACAATGCTTCCAATTAAAAGTTTTGATGCAGAAGCAAGCAAGCGCCATTGCCGCTTCTGGGGGTCTTTCCCGGGCCGGGAAAGGGGCTGAAAAGGGAAAAAGGAACAGACTCACAAAATCGTAATGACACGATTAAATAAACGTGCCACGGGCGGGGATAGAACCCGCGAAGAGAGTTCAAAACCCAGACCGTCGCGTTACCCACTGTTTTGAGACCTCTGATCGGGGGTTTATCCCCGCCCGTTGTAGGTTTGTTTGCAATCATGTCTTTTCGATTTCGGAGCATATTGACGGTTTGGGGGGACTGAGTAGAGTTTGTTGGGCACGCTAGCGGGCGTTAGTCGTAAAAAACTTGTTTTGTGGTCACGGGGTGCCTATGCAAACCCTTTCCCTAGGGTTAGAAATATACCAGTGGACAAATTTATTGTGGCTAGCGGCCCAGTGGCTAACGCGACGGTTGGGTTCTATCCCCCCCCCGGGGTTGGTTCATAAAAGGGAAACTGAAAGCGCGATACTCCCCCCCCCTGGAAAAATTTCTCCAAAGGATAAAAGATCTAGATTGAAGAAAAAATGGTAAAAATAGTGACTGAAAAAGGAAAAGGGAACGGGGGGGTATGGGGAGATGGGGGGGGGGGACTGGGTAAGGAGCAGAGCTCGCCCCAGAAAAAGTAAAATTAAAAAAAAATCAAAAAAATTTAAAAATCTAAAAAATTTGGTCCCCCCTAAAAAATAAAAAAAATTTCAAAAAATTTGAAAACCCTAAAAAATTGTCCTGCGTGATTCACAAAAAAAAAAATGATGAGGGGACCCCCATGAAAAATCTGGAGGGGTAGAGCCCACCAAAAAAAAAAAATAACAACGCAAAAACACCACACACCACACCACACCACACACACACAACACACCACACCCACACACCCACACACAAAACACACACACATGCATCACATGTCAGGGACAAAACCCAGGGAGAGGGGGAGGATGAGCCAGCAAATGGATCTTGTGTTCACCCTGAGCAGTTAGACATTGGGGGACACACTTACGAGAGGCCCCTTGGAGCTAGCGATCATGTGGTTCTGAGTTTTGACTATATATTTAGATTTTACAATGGAGAAGGTAAAAAGGAACTGAAGGGGACAGGCAAACTATAAAAGGGGGGATACACAGGTATGAGAAACTTCCTGCAGGAGGTTCAGTGGGGCAGAGAAATGGTAGGAAAATCAGTAAACGAGATGATGGAAAATGTGGCAACAAAGTGCAAGGAGGCAGAGGAAAGTTTTGTTCCCAAGGAAACAGAAATAATAGGAAGACCAAAACGAGTCCTTGGGTTTTCCCCAGGTGTAGGAGGCAAAAACTAAGTGGGAACAGAGAATGGAAAAGGTACAGGGGCATAGGACCCAGGAAACAAGGAGATTAGTAGAAGAGCCAGAAACGAGTACGCACAGATAAGGAGGGAGGCCCAGCGACAGTATGAAAACGACATAGCATCGAAAGTCAAATCTGACTGAAACTGCTGTTTTAGCCACATTAGAGGAAGACAACAGTCAAGGAACAGGTGATAAGGCGAGGAAAGAAGGTGGAGAACTCACAAGAAACGATAAGAGGTATGCGAGGAGCTCAACACGAGATTTAAAGGGAAATATTTACAGTAGAGACAGGAAGGACTCTGGGGGAACAGACCAGATGGGGGACACCAGCAAGGAATACACCAACAAGTGGGTTGACGACATACATACAGATGAGGAGGAGGTGAAGAAACTGCTAAGGGACATCGATACCTCAAAGGCAATGGGACCCCCCCCCCCGGGCAACATCTCCCGTGGGTCCTTAGGAGGGAGCAGATATTTTTGTGCGTGCCACTTACCACAATCTTCAACACATCCCTGGAAACTGGGCAACTACCTGAGGTATGGAAGACGGCAAATGTAGTTCCCATTTTAAAAAAAAGGGGACAGAAAAGAGGCACTAAACCATAGACCTGTGTCATTGACGTGTATAGTGCAAAATTATGGAGAAGATTATCAGGAGGAGAGTGGTGGAGCACCTGGAACGGAACAGGAGTATAAATGCCAACCAGCACGGATTCACGGAAGGCAAATCCTGTGTCACAAACCTTCTGGAGTTTTATGATAAAATAACAGAAGAAAGACAAGAGAGAGAGGGGTGGGTTGA
>NC_069409.1:18027279-18079779 GCF_026875155.1 Cherax quadricarinatus
TGTGATTTTTGGTTTTTTGGATTGTTCAGTTCCCTTTGGGGGTTTTCGTGGTGGAGTCCTTTGCAGGTGTTTCTGGGGGGTGCATTTGTCCTTCCATTTGATCCTGGATTATTTGCTTCCTTTTTCATTTCCTCCCTTTCTCCTTTCTTTTTTTGAACTCTCTCTTTCATTGTCTTCCCTTTTCGTCCTGTGTTCGCCCTCGTCGAGGTACACACTCCGGGAAACTCTTTTGCCTCTCAACCGTGCTTTCCCCTGCGGATCGGTCGGGTGATTCTGCCTTGAAAATTACTTTGAGAGGCCGATTCCTTTTCTTTGTGAACCCCCCAATTTCTCGAAAAATTTGCCACCTGGGTCTGTCCCCCCCACCAAACCCCTTCTGATATTTTCAATCGTTTTTTTCCCCTTCCTGTTTTTTTTATATAAGTTTCCCCTTTAGCTTCGTCTAGCCCATAGACAAACAGGATCTTTCCCTTTCCACCTCCCACGTGACTCCCATTGCACCCTTGATGTGTTTTAGTTCCTTCCCGTGGGTTTTCCCTTCCCTTCAGTCCCTTCCCAGTTATTGCCCTATGCTTCTTGGGTTTTTTTCCTTCCTGTCACCTGCTCCTGGCCCCCACAGGTACTGGTAAGGTCCTTGACATGCCCTGTTCCTTCAATGTTTCCCAAACCCTTCCTTTCGTCCAAGTGGCTCCCTGTCTTTTTTTTGGCCCCTTTGGGGTTTAAAGGGGACCTATGCAACAGTTTTTTTCCATGCTTTTTCAGACCTTTGTTGTGTTTGATGTAGCCATCCCGAGCTACTTCGTGATTCTTTGTCTCTGTGCTGTTTCAGATGTTAGCTCCTCTTCTAATCCCCCTATCTTGATTTCTGCTGCTGGGCCTGTTGTTCCACCTTCTCATTCTGCTGTAACCTCTCTTCCATCTTCCTTTTCCCCTCATTAGTCTCCTTCCCCCGTCTTCCCCCCCCTTTTTTTTTTAGCTCTAATCCCCTTCCTCCCCCCAGATTCGTTTGGGCCCCTTGTCCTCATCCTCCCCTCAAGGAAGGTTCCCTTGATGTTTGGTGAGGGGGGTCTTGATTTTGGGGAAATTTGATCGGGCTCCCGTTTCCCGAAATTAAGCCTGAAAAGCCTTCCACATACCCCCCCAGGCCCTGTAAATCCTCCGGGGTTTTGCGCTTCCCCTTGATTATAATAATAATAAAGCCTCATCCCGGTTAGGGGAGGGGAAAAAGATGGTTAGGAGAGGGGATGGATGGTTTGTGGGGAGGGGGGGGGGTGGTTTTGGAGGGGGAGGATAGTTGGGGGAGGGGGGTTTGATGGTTTGAGGGAGAGAGGAGAGGTGGTTATGGGGGGGGGAGGTGGTTATTGGAGGGAGGGAGGTAGTTGGGGGGGTTAGGGGGTTTGGGGAGGGGTTAGATGGTTTGGGGAGGGGTAGGTGGCTAAGGTGAGGTGGTTAGGGAAGGGGGAGAGGTGGTTAGGGGAGGGGGGAGTACGTGTTTGTGTCAAGTGTTTGTGTCAGTGGTGGAGGGTGTGTGGGTGTTTTGTGTGTGTTTTTGTGTGCGTGTTGTGTGCGTGTGTGTGTGCGTGTGTGTGTGGGTGTGTGTTGTGTGGTGTGGTGTGGGGTGGTGTGTGTGTGGTGTGGGTGTGTGTGTGGTGTGTATGTGTGGTGTGTGTGTGTGTGTGTGTGTTTGTGTTTGTGTGTGTGGTGTGTGTGTGGTGTGTGTGGTGTGTGTGTGTGTGTGGTGTGTGTGTGTGTGTGTGGTGGTTGTGAGTGTGTGGTGTGTGTGGTGGTGTGTGTGTGTATGTGTATATGTGTGTGTGTGTACTCACCTACTCACCTAGTTGAGGTTGCAGGGGTCGAGTTCCGAGCTCCTGGCCCCGCCTTTTTCACTGATCGCTACTAGGTCACTCTCTCTGAACCGTGAGTTTTTATCATACCTCTGTTTTAAAGCTAATTAAATGGATCCTGCCTCCACTACATCGCTTCCCTCAACTATTCCACTTACTGACTACTCTGTGGCTGAAGAAATACTTCCTAACATCCTGTGATTCATCTGTGTCTTCAACTTCCAACTGTGTCCCCTTGTTACTGAGTCCAATCTCTGGAACACCCAGTCTTTGTCCATCTTGTCAATTCCCATCAGTATTTTGTATGTCGTTATCATGTCTCCCCTATCTCTCCTGTCCTCCAGTGTCGTCAGGTTGATTTCCTTAACCTCTCCTCGTAGGACATACCTCTTAGCTCTGGGACTAGTCTTGTTTTTCAAAACCTTTGCACTTTCTCTAGTTTCTTTACGTGCGTATGGGGTTTTGTGCGTATTTTGTGTGTGTGTGTATGTGTGTTGTATTATGTGTGTGTGTGTGTGTGTGTGTGTGTGTGTGTGTGTGTGTGTACTCACCTAGTTGTACTCACTAGTTGAGGTTGCGGGGGTCGAGTCCGAGCTCATGGCCCCGCCTCTTCACTGATCGCTACTAGGTCACTCTCCCTGAGCCGTGAGCTTTATCATACCTCTGCTTAAAGCTATGTATGGATCCTGCCTCCACTACATCGCTTCCCAAACTATTCCACTTACTGACTACTCTGTGGCTGAAGAAATACTTCCTAACATCCCTGTGATTCATCTGTGTCTTCAAATTCCAACTGTGTCCCCTTGTTACTGTGTCCAATCTCTGGAACATCCTTCTTTGTCCACCTCGTCAATTCCTCTCAGAATTTTGTATGTCGTTATCACGTCCCCCCTATCTCTCCGGGTCCTCCAGTGTCGTCAGGTGATTTCCCTTAACCTCTCCTCGTAGACATAACTCTTAGCTCTGGGAGAAAGTCTTGTTGCAAACCTTTGCACTTTCTCTAGTTTCTTTACGTGCTTGACTAGGTGTGGGTTCCAAACTGGTGCCGCATACTCCAATATAGGCCTAACGTACACGGTTGTACAGGGTCCTGAACGATTCCTTATTAAGATGTCGGAATGCTGTTCTGAGGTTTGCTGGGCGCCCATATGCTGCAGCGTTATTTGGTTGATGTGCGCTTCAGGAGACGTGCCTGGTGTTATACTCACCCCAAGATCTTTTTCCCCTTTAGTGAGGTTTGTAGTCTCTGGCCCCCTAGACAGTACCTCCATCTGCGGGGTTCTTTGCCCTTCCCCAATCTTCCCTGACTTTGCACTTGGTGGGATTGAACTCCAGGAGCCAATTGCTGGACCAGGTCTGCAGCCTGTCCAGATCCCTTTGTAGTTGTGCCTGGTCTTCGATCGAGAGAATTCTTCTCATCAACTTCACGTCATCTGCAAACAGGGACACCTCAGAGTCTATTCCTTCCGTCTGTCGTTCACAAATACCAGAAAGAGCACTGGTCCTAGGACGACCCCTGTGGGACCCCGCTGGTCACAGGTGCCCACTCTGACACCTCGCCACGTACCATGACTCGCTGCTGTCTTCCTGACAAGTATTCCCTAATGCATGTGTGTGTGTGTGTGTGTACTCACCTATTTGTACTCACCTATTTGTGGTTGCAGGGGTCGAGTCCTAGCTCCTGGGCCCCGGGCCCCTTCACCGGTTGCTACTAGGCCCTCTCTCTCCCCCGCTCCATGAGCTTTATCGAACCTCGTCTTAAAACTGTTTTATGGTTCCTGCCTCCACTACGTCATTTTCTAGGCATTCCACTGCCTTACAACTCTATGCTGAAGAAATACTTCCTACTATCTCTCTGACTCATTTGTGTCTTTAACTTCCAATTGTGGCCTCTTGTTTCTGTGTCCCCTCCCTGGAACATCCTGTCCTTGTCCACCTTGTCTATTCCACGCAGTATTTTATATGTCGTTATCATGTCTCCCCTGACCCTCCTGTCCTCCAGTGTCGTCAGGCCGATTTCCCTTAATCTTTCTTCATAGGACATTCCCCCTTTGCTCTGGGAAAAAACCTTGTTGCAAACCTTTGTACTTTCTCTAGTTTCTTGACGTGCTTTATCAAGTGCGGGTTCCAAACAGGTGCTGCATACTCCAGTATGGGCCTGACATACACGGTGTACAGTGTCTTGAATGATTCCTTACTAAGGTATCGGAATGCTGTTCTCAGGTTTGCCAGGCCCCCCATATGCTGCAGCAGTTATCTGATTGATGTGTGCTTCCGGAGACATGCTCGGTGTTATACTCACCCAAGATCTTTCTCCTTGAGTGAGGTTTGCAGTCTTTGGCCACCTAGCCTATACTCTGTCTGTGGTCTTCTGTGCCCTTCCCCTATCTTCATGACTTTGCATTTGGGAGGATTAAATTCGAGAAGCCATTTGCTGGACCAGGTGTCCAGTCTGTCCAGGTCTCTTTGAAGTCCTGCCTGGTCCTCATCAGATTTAATTCTCCTCATTAACTTCACATCATCTGCAAACAGGGACACTTCTGAGTCTAACCCTTCCGTCATGTCGTTCACATATACCGAAAATAGCACTGGTCCTAGGACCGACCCCTGTGGGACCCCGCTCGTCACAGGTGCCCACTGTGATACATCATTACGTTACCATGACTCGTTGTTGCCTCCCTGTCAGGTATTCTCTGATCCATTGCAGTGCCCTTCCTGTTATATGCGCCTGATGCTCTAGCTTCTGCACTAATCTCTTGTGAGGAACTGTGTCAAAGGCCTTCTTGCAGTCCAAGAAGATGCAATCAACCCACCCCTCTCTCTCTCTTGTCTTACTTCTGTTATTTTATCATAAAACTCCAGAAGGTTTGTGACACAGGATTTGCCTTCCATGAATCCGTGCTGGTTGGCATTTATACTCCTGTTTCCGCTCCAGGTGCTCCACCACTCTCCTCCTGATAATCTTCTCCATAATTTTGCATACTATACACGTCAATGACACAGGTCTATAGTTTAGTGCCTCTTTTCTGTCTCCTTTTTTAAAAATGAGAACTACATTTGCCGTCTTCCATACCTCAGGTAGTTGCCCAGTTTCCAGGGATGTGTTGAAGATTGTGGTAAGTGGTACGCACAACATATCTGCCCCCTCTCTAAGGACCCACGGAGAGATGTTGTCCGGTCCCATTGCCTTTGAGGTATCGATGTCCCTTAGCAATTTCTTCACCTCCTCCTCATCTGTATGTATGTCGTCCAACACTTGTTGGTGTATTCCTTGTTGGTGTCCCCATCTGGTCTGTCCCCCCAGAGTCCTTCCTGTCTCTATTGTAAATACTTCCTTAAATCTCGTGTTGAGCTCCTCACATACCTCTTGATCGTTTCTTGTGAGTTCTCCACCTTCTTTCCTCAGCCTTATCACCTGTCCTTGACTGTTGTCTTCCTCCTAATGTGGCTATACAGCAGTTTCGGGTCAGATTTGACTTTCGATGCTATGTCGTTTTCATACTGTCGCTGGGCCTCCCTCCTTATCTGCGCATATTCGTTTCTGGCTCTTCTACTAATCTCCTTGTTTTCCTGGGTCCTATGCCTCCTGTACCTTTTCCATTCTCTGTTGCACTTAGTTTTTGCCTCCCTACACCTTCGGGTAAACCAAGGACTCGTTTTGGTCTTCCTATTATTTTCTGTTTCCCTTGGGAACAAAACTTTCCTCTGCCTCCTTGCACTTTGTTGCCACATATTCCATCATCTCGTTTACTGATTTTCCTACAATTTCTGTGTGTGTGTGTGTGTGTGTGTGTATATGTGTGTGTGTGTGTGTGTGTGTGTGTGGGGTGTGTGTGTGTGTGTGTGTATATGTATAAGTCGGTGTGTGTGTGTGTGTGTATATATATAGTATTATATATATATATATATATATATATATATATATATATATATATATATATATATATATATATATGTATATGTCGGTGTGTGTGTGTATGAATATATATATGTCTGTGTGTGTGCATGTGTGTGTGTGTGTATGTGTATATATATATATAAATATATATATATATATATATATATATATATATATATAAAATATATATATATATGCAAAACAACCACTCTGAAAGAATAGAGAAATTCCAAGCGCTTTCGTGACTACTCACATTATCAAGGAACTATGAAAGTGAAGCATCCAAGGAAGCTATATAAGGGGTCCGGCCAGCACCTCACTATCAGATCCCACAACGGTTAAACACGTGACGCGCGGCGACCCAACTTGGATAGGTCCTTTGCACATCTCACCCCCAAGCTATTCTACCCAAGAAAATTTAAAAAATTATTTGTCCAGTGTATTATTAAATTCTTCCCAAATTCTATAATTATAAATGGATCTAATTTATATAAACCAAAGGAAATATTCATATTATTGTCAAAACTGCTTTTTATGAAACAAGATTCAATTATATTCCTGTCGACCATGGACTTGCTTGATACTACTTTCTCAACTTTTTGAAAATCAATTGGATGGTTAAAATCTCTTACATGAATAAATAGAGCATTGGAATCTTGTCCAGTTCTAATGCTATATTTATGTTGTTTTAATCTTAGTTCGAGATTTTTACCAGTTTGACCGTAATAAACTTTATCGCAAATTTTACAAGGAATCTTTATCCAGCAGCTCCTGTCTCCTACCCTTCCCAATGTCATTACCCCAGCACTAAGACAGATAATGGGCTTGTTCCCATTACCTGCCATCATAATATCCAACCTGCTGACTATGTCACCAACACCAGCTCCAGGAAGGCACACTCTCTGTCTGACCTTACTGTCTCTGTTACAAAATGCACGGTCCATATATCTTACCTGAGAATCACCTGCTATTAAAATATTCTTACCTTGATTAGCAGGGGAATCAGTGGTACCTTCAACCTCACTAACCACAAAAGTACACTCGTCTTGGAGAACGGAGAATCGATTTCCTACCTTCACATCTTCTCTATTAACTCTCATCTTCCTTCTTCATGAACTGTGAACCACTTGCCACTTAAAGCGGCTGCCACTATCACTGCTGGTGACCATTCCTTCCTTACCAGCTAAATCCTTCTCACACTCGCTCCCAAACTCATCTACGCGAAGCTTCAGTCTCCTATTTTCCTCCTGAAGAAGTAGAATCTCCTTCTTCAACACTTGAACCTAAGATTCTAAAACACTACAACAAGCCATGGTGCTTAGTAACAGCCCACGCTTACTCCCAAGAGC
Organism: Cherax quadricarinatus; assembly: GCF_026875155.1. Taxonomy (NCBI): domain Eukaryota; kingdom Metazoa; phylum Arthropoda; class Malacostraca; order Decapoda; family Parastacidae; genus Cherax; species Cherax quadricarinatus. Next base: position 18,034,371 of record NC_069409.1, read on the forward strand.
TTAGGCAGGTGTGACTGCTTAGATTGTTCTGTTGCACTGGGGTTGTCGCAGTTTGGGTGGGGTTTGTGATGGGGGTGGGGGAAGAGTGCCCATAGGGAGCTGCTGTAGGGGTGAGGTTTGTGATGTGGGGGTGGGGGCATAGGGAACAGTTTGTGGGTTTTGGTTTAGATTGGTCAGTTGCTTTGGGGTTGTCGTGGTTGGAGTCCTTCTGCAGGTGTTTCTGTAATGTGTGTTTGCCCTTCCACATGAGTCTGGGTTCTGCTCATCTTCATTGCATCTCGTTCCTCATTTCGTCTTTGCACCCTCTCTCTCAGTATCATCCTTTTTGCTTGTGTTCTGTCGCGATCGAGGTACACACTCCGGTACTCTGATTTGGCCCTCAGTAGTGCTTGCTCCTGCAGGATCCTGGTTTGAGTTGATTCTGCCTTGAAAACTACTTTGACCGGCTGGTTCCTTCCACTCACAAACCACCCAATTCTCTGAAAATTTGTCGCCTGGGTCATGTCTCCCTCACCTATTGCTTTCATGATACTTTTGATTGCTTTCTTCTCCTCCCGGTTTCTTTCATTGCAGGTTTCCCCTTCGACTTCTTGGAGCCCGTAGACAAACACTGACCTCTCTCTCTCTTTCTCCCACCGTGACTCCCTTTGTAACCTCTGAGGTGTTTTAGTTCCTTCCATCGAAACGTTCCTGCCTTCAGTCCCTGCCCTTGCTGCAGCCACTATGCTCAGTGGACTGTCTTTCCTGCTCACCTGTTCCTTGCCACTGCAGTTGTCTGTTGGAGTCTCTGCATATGTCATAGCTCCTTCATTGTCTACAGGTCTCTCAAATGTGCTCGTCTTTTCCTGGATCCCTACAGTCCCCTTGTCTGTGACTGGTATAGATGTTCCTGATGTCATGTCTGTACTGTCATTTGTCTCTAATCTGTTTCAGGTTTCTTAGTTCCTCATTGAAGCACTTTATCTTATCTTCTGCTGCTAAGACTTGTAATCCTCATTTCCTGATTTCCTCAGCTATCCTCTCCTCCATTCTCCTGCCAAGCTCTGCTAGCTTCCTTCCCCTCTCTTCCTCCATTTTTTGAGCTCTAACTCCCAATCTTTCCTCCCAGGTACTCCTCTCCCGGGTTCGCCCCTGTCTCAGCACTCTTTGGTTACCCTTTTTTTTTTTACCCCAGAAACAAGATTTATGTATTTTCAGAGTGTGTGTGGGGGTGAGGAAAGAGGCTAGGGAGAGATTGAAGAGGGAGAAGCCAGGGGAAAGGAGGAGGAAAGGAAGATGATGGGAGGGGTGGAGAGGAAGGGAGAGGGAGATGGATCGGTAGGTAGATAGAGGGAGGGGGAAAGAGACAGAGAGAACGAGTGTGTGTGTGTGTTTGTGTGTGTGTGTGTGTGTGTGTGTGTGTGTGGTGTGTGTGTGTGTGTGTGTGTGTGTGTGTGTGTGTGTGGTGAGAGAGAGAGAGAGAGGAGTTGTGTGTTTGGTGTGTGTGTGTGTGTGTGTGTGTGTGTGTACTCACCGGCCTCTTCACTGATTGTTACTAGGTCCTCTCTCTCTCTCCCTGCTCCATGAGCTTTAACATATCTCGTCTTAAAGTTATGTATGGTTCCTGCCTCCACTACATCACTTGCTAGACTATTCCACTTCCTGACTACTCTGACTGACTCATCTTAGTATTCAACTTCCAATTGTGACCCCTTGTTTCTGTGTACCCTCTCTGGAACATCCTGTCTCTGTCCACCTTGTCTATTCCACGCAGTATTTTGTATATCGTTATCATGTCTCCTCTAACCCTCCTGTCCTCCAGTGTCGTCAGGCCGATTTCCCTTAACCTTACTTCATAGGACATTACCCTTAGCTCTGGAACTAACCTTGTCACAAACCTTTGCACTTTCTTTTATTTCTTGAAGTGCTTGATCAAGTGCGGGTTCCAAACAGGTGTTGCATGCTCCAGTATGGGCCTGACTTACACAGTGTACAGTATCTTGAACTATTCTGACTGACTCACGAAATCGTAATGACACGATTGCAAACAAACCATACCACCTTGTTTGTTTGCAATTGTGTCATTACGATTTCGTAAGTCATGTTAACGGCTTCGAGGGGACTTGAGCTAGAATTCGTCACGGCCACGCTAGCTGGAGATTCGTCTGTAAAAATTTGCATTTGTGGTCGCCGTGGTGCCTATGCTAACCTTCCTATGGTGGAGAAATATACCTAGTTGGACGAATCTTATTATGGCTAGCTGGTCCAGTGGCTAACGCGACGGTCTGGAGTTTTGAGACTCTCTGATCGCGGGTTCCTTACTAAGGTATCGGAACGCTATTCTCATGCTTGCCAGGCGCCGATATGCTGCAGCAGTTATCTGGTTATGTGTGCCTCCCGAGACGTACTCGGTGTTATGCTCGCCCCTAGATCTTTCTCCTTGAGTGAGGTTTGCAGTCTTTGTCCACCTAGCCTATACTCTGTCTGCGGTCTTCTTTGCCCTTCCCCAATCTTCATGACTTTGCATTTGGTAGGGTTGAATTCGAGAAGCCAGTTGCTGGACCACGTGTCCAGCCTGTCCAGGTCTCTTTGTAGTCCTGCCTGATACTCATCTGATTTAATTCCCCTCATTAACTTGTGTGTGTGTGTGTGTGTGTGTGTGTGTACTCACCTAATTGTACTCACCTAATTGAGGTTGCAGGGGTCGAGACTCAGCTCCTGGCCCCGCCTCTTCACTGATCGCTACTTGGTCCTCCTCTCTCTCTGCTTCCTGAGCTTTGTCATACCTCTTCTTAAAACTATGTATGGTTCCTGCCTCCACTACTTCACTTGCTAGGCTATTCCACTTGCTGACAACTCTATGACTGAAGAAATACTTCCTAACGTCTCTGTGACTCGTCTGAGTCTTCAGCTTCCAGTTGTGACCCCTTGTCTTTGTGTCCCCTGTCTGGAACATCCTATCTCTCTCCACCTTGTCTATTCCCCGCAGTATCTTGTATGTCGTTATCATGTCTCCCCTGACCCTTCTGTCCTCCAGTGTCGTCAGTCCGATTTCCCTTAACCTTTCCTCATACGACATTCCCTTGAGCTCTGGGACTAGCCTTGTTGCAAACCTTTGTACTTTCTCTAACTTCTTGACGTGCTTGACCAGGTGTGGGTTCCAGACTGGTGCTGCATACTCCAGTATGGGCCTAACACACACAGTGTACAGTGTCTTGAACGATTCCTTATTAAGGTATCGTAACGCTATTCTCAGGTTTGCCAGGCGCCCGTATGCTGCAGCAGTTATTTGGTTGATGTGTGCCTCCGGTGATGTGCTCTGTGTTATGGTCACCCCAAGGGTGTTGTGTGTGTGTGGTGTGTGTGTGTGTGTGTGTGTGTGTGGGGTTTTATGTTGTTTTGTTGTGTTAGTTACTCGTTGTCAGTGGCACTTATCGATAGACACTTGGCCTTTTTTTTATTGTGTTTGTGTGTGTAGTTAAGTACGGAAATAAGTAACTAAATAAGCAGGAAATAAGTAAGAAATGCATGAAAGAAAGAAACGGGTCTTCAAAGATTGATAATAATCAGACACACTCAAAAACATCTTCCCACAACATCATAGTCATTCTCTCGTCCCTCCCTCCCTCCCTCCCTCCCTACTTTCCAGGCAATGACGAGAAGGAGGATGCTGGAGAATATACGCAGTAAAAGTATTAGGTGGGAGGGGAAGGAAGCCTTGTCGTGTCCACGACGACCTTGACCCGGACGCCAAGAGTGGAAGACGACGGGGAGGAAGGAGGGGGAGGGAGTGTAAGTGTTGGTGAAGCTGGTGGAGGGAGTGTAAGTATTGGGGAAGGTGGTGGAGGGAATGTCAGTATTGGGGAAGTTAGTGGAGGCAGTGTAAGTGTTCTGGAAGGTGGTGGAAGGAGTTTGATTTGGAAAGGGAAGGAGACGTGTGATCCTGGGAGACGTGTGAAGCTTGGAGACGAATGATCCTGGGAGATGTGTGATCCTGGGAGGCGTGTGATCCTGAGAAACGCGTGATCCTGGGAGACGGGTGATCCTGGGAGACGTGTGATACTCTGACACGTGTAATCCTTGGAGACTTGTGATCCTGAGAGACGTGTGATCCTGGGTGACGTGTGATGCTCTGACACGTGTGATCCTGGGAGACGTGAGATTCTAGGAGACGTGAGATCCTGGGAGACGTGAGATTCTGGGAGACGCGTGATCCTAGGAGACGTGTGATCCTGGGAGACGCATGATCCTGGGAGATGCGTGATCCTGGGAGACGGGTGATCCTGGGAGACGGGTGATCCTGGGAGACTTGTGATCCTGGGAGATGTGTGATCCTGGGAGACGTGTGATCCTGAGAAACGTGCAATCCTGGGAGACTTGTGATCCTGGGAGACGGGTAATCCTGGGAGACTTGTGATCCTGTGAGACTTGTGATCCTGGGAGACGTGTGATGCTTGGAGACGAATGATCCTGGGAGATGTGTGATCCTGGGAGACGTGTGATCCTGGGTGACATGTGATCTTGGGAGACGTGTGATGCTCTGACAAGTGTGATCCTTGGAGACGAGTGATCGTGGGAGACGTGGGATCCTGGGATACGTGAGATTCTGGGAGACGCGTAATCCTAGGAGACGTGTGATCCCGAGAGATGCATGATCCTGGAAGATGCGTGACATGAGCTGGGGAAGACATGAGCTTGAGGAAGACATGAGATTGGAGAAGACATGAGCTTCTGGAAGACATGAGTTGGGGAGGACAGGAAAGTCTGAAGAGGAGATGAAATATGCCTGGTGGAGATATGAGTTTGTGAGAGGAAATGTGAATCTGGGAGTGGAAATGTGAATCTGGGAGTGGAAATGTGAATCTGGGAGTGGAAATGTGAATCTGGGAGAGGAAATGTGAATCTGGGAGAGGAAATGTGAGTCTGGGAGTGGAAATCTGGGAGTGGAAATGTGAATCTGGGAGAGGAAATGTGAATCTGGGAGAGGAAATGTGAGTCTGGGAGAGGAAATGTGTGTCTGAAAGAGGAAATGTGAATCTGGGAGAGGAAATGTGAGTCTGGGAGAAGAAATGTGAGTCTGGGTGAGGAACAGAGAACATTGCTTATGAATTTCTCACATTTTAATTTTCGAGGAGCCCAAGTGATTTTAGCGTTGACTGAGCCTCGTGATCCTCGGCTTAATACCAAATATAAAGACATTGCTGAACTACACAGAAGAATCGCTGCCTATGTAAACACTAAGTTAAATCACAGCTTGAAGAATAAACAGTTAGTGAAATTGTGAGAGTGTCAGGTAAACAGTGAATGAAGCTGTGAGAGAGTAAGGTAAACAGTGAATGAAGCTGTGAGAGAGTAAGGTAAACAGTGAATGAAGCTGTGAGAGAGTAAGGTAAACAGTGAGTGAAGCTGTGAGAGAGTAAGGTAAACAGTGAGTGAAGCTGTGAGAGGGTAAGGTAAACAGTAAGTGAAACAGTGAGAGAGTAAGGTAAACGGTGAGTGAAGCTGTGAGAGTGTCAGGTAAACAGTGAGTGAAGCTGTGAGAGAGTAAGGTAAACAGTGAATGAAGCTGTGAGAGAGTAAGGTAAACAGTGAGTGAAACTGTGAGAGAGTAAACAGTGAGTGAAGCTGTGAGAGTGTAGTAGTAGTAGTAGTAGCAGTAGTAGTAATAGTAGCAGCAGTAGTAGCAGCAGCAGTAGTAGTAGTAATAGTAGTAGTAGCAGCAGTAGTACTAGTAGTAGTAGCAATAGCAGTAGTAGTAGTAGTAGTAGTAGCAGCAGCAGTAGTAGTAATATATATGGTAGTAAAAGGTGACTAGTATATGAGTTAAAACTGATATTAAAGTTAATTTACTTGCGTAGCATAAAAATAGATTGGTAAAATATTTATATTAGTAAGCATTAATGACGTTTTTATTTAACTCATGTATTAGTTGACTTTTACTACTATATGTATTACTGTTACGACTACTACTACTACCAGTAGTTTACAGCTACTAAACACCTCACTCTAAGCCTATATTCCCTCTGTGTCTATGTGTTATTTGCATCTGCTTGACAAAGCGAGATGTTCCCACAATATGTAACAGTAGTTGCACTTGTGTCCTTTTTTCCTAACATATTGTGGGTAATTTTACGAACATAATACTTTAGATTTTGCCAAAAGGGAAATGGGCAGGGAAGGATGTCTGAAAAAAGTATTAAAGGAAATCGGGGAATTCCACCCCTAACAGCTAGATAACTTTTATGGCAACATAATAATATGAGTGGGTAGGAGGACTCATGGTCATGGTGACAACAAGTCTAACTCTGTTGAAAAGCATTGTAATTGCTAAGATTTAAAAACTGAGAGAAGACAGGGAAAGGTGTGTGTGTGAGGGAAAGAGAATGGCTCTTGCTATAGGCAGAGAGGGGAAAGGGATGCCAAGATATGAAAAAGACAGTACCTGTTACCAGGGGGCTCCCGGGAGGTTTATTCCGGGGAACCCCCCCCGGGGGCCCGTCCATGACCGGGCCCCTCCCATGGACGGGGGCCTGATCAACTGGGTGTTACTGCTGGCCGCCGCCCCCCAACCGTACGACCCACAGCCCGGCTGATCCAGCCGACTTTAGTATCGCCCACCTCCAGAAAAAACGATTACAAACAAATAGCCGAATGAAGAAAAAAATTTAAAATAAAGGGTTTGAAAACCGAAAAAATATAAATGAAGCGCCTGTGTAATTTGGGCTATCTTTATTCAGAAAACTCTCGTCCTAGTGGTTCTTCAGTCCAATACAAAGAACAGAGGAAGTGAGATTTTTTAAAGTAGTCACTCAACGGAGCGATCTGTCCATTCATAAATCTTGGTTAAAAAAACACTCATAAAAAAACTGCAGCAGAAAGTGAAGAGTGGTAGGTGGGTCCCCCCAGGGGGAAAAATAACTAGTGTAGGACCCCCCTGAAAAACACAAATAGGTGGGTACACCCCCAAAAACCCCCACGCACACATATTTGGAGTCTCAAAAAGCAAAAAGAGGGAACTCTTTTGCAGTCATCGAAAAAACAGAGCAGGGAGCTAGACTCAACTTCTACACCACATGAAATTAAGTGGGCATTAACACGCCCCTTATTTATGAACCCACACACGAAACATTTTCTATCAAAAACCCCTCCGCGCTACGAAACATGCAAAACCAGAAAAAAAACATACATGCACGTACTGTAACTTTCCGGCAACACAACAAAAAAATACAAATGCAATTTCTTACTCGTGCACAACACAAATACAAACAATCGCTTTTAACACACACACATATAACACCCTGCCACAAAACCCACGCACGCAACACAACAACCAAAAACACACACACAAAACCCCAACAAACCACCACACACACCCCAAAACACACACCCCAAACACAACACATTTTGAGGAGGGGGGCCGGGACTTGACCGACCCCGAAAACCACAACTAGTGAGTACACAAAAAAACACGCGCGCACATTTTTTATATCTATAAAAAGTAAACAATACCCCCTAGCGTTGTCACTTTTTTTATAAAAAGTTTCCCACTAACAAAAAAAAATTTGGTAATAGTTAAAAGGTGTTATTATAACCCGCGTTTTCCCTTTAAAATTTTTCCTGTTGCCAAGTCATTAAACCCCAAATTTAGCCCTTTAAAATTTAACTAGATAAAAAAAATTAAAGGGTAACATCTAAATTTTAAACTTTAATTGTTTTGGGGAATTATTCTACTGTCGGGGCAACGTAGCGAGATTTTTTAACACAGTTCCTAGCATGACTTCTGAAAAAATTTATTTTCCCAAATAAGCCCGAGTCTAGTTTCTTTTTTTTTGCTTTAATCATTCGAATTATTTTATCAAATAAAATTTTTTATTTAAAAAAATAAGAAAAGTCAGGTTCCTTATATGTGTGAGACTGGATGAATTTAATTCTTAACAATGCAAAAAGAGAAAGTTTAAACTGTACTCATATAAACATACTTTTTTTTAAAATATGAATCACGAAGTCATATATACTATATTAAGAAAATTGGAGTTTGCCAGTCTCTTTCAGGTTTCAAGAAATGACACCGGAGGTAAACCACGTCCCTTCCCTTTTAAATCAACCCAGCTTCCTCTTTTGTCCTTCCCTAACTCCTTTCTCCTCCAAACTCTTTGGCCTGCTTCCCCCTTTTTAAAGACAAGCCGTCCCTTTTGGGGGGGTTTGCCTCTGCCCCGGGTGGGTATTAACTTTTCTCAAAGGGGCCGGGTGTTTCTTGGCGTGAGAAAATGGAGGCAAGTGTCCCCAAATCGCTCCCTTTGTCCACTTAGAAGTAAAAATTGGTCCCTTGGGTTAGCCGCCCACTCTTGTGGTCTCACCCAAAAAAAAAAAAATTTTAGAGAGCTCGTTTTGCGGAAAATTATATCGGGTGTAGGAAAACTCCAGTACCCAGGAAATTTTAAAAGTACTGGCCAAAGGTAGTCGTATTTTTAAAATTTAATGATTTTAAATTGCAAGATCCCTCTTTCTGTTCCCCCCCTCCCAACAAATATCATGAGGGTAGTGACTTTATAACTGTCCTGCACAGTTGTAAAAAAAATCTCACGGGGGTTGAAATACCCTCTTTGGGATCAATCTTAAAAGCCGGCGTGTCAAAGGGAAAGCACTGGTGTGCTTGCTTTCAGATGGCTTGCCGTTGTTCGGGTCCTCCGTGTGGTGAGATGTGGAAAACGGAAGAGGTCATGCTATATGGGGGGAAATTTTGGGGGTGGGGTTTAAATTGTTATCAGGGTTTGCATATGTAGTGTTTTCTAATCAGATTTTCATATTTTAAAAGGAGGAACCTTATTTCACGGAGAAAACAAGAAAATTTTTTTTTTTTTGGGGAAATGGTTATATCAAAAGCATTTTTTTTTTAAAGCATATCTGTAATTAAAAATTATCTAAGGCTAACCTAAGTATCTCATTTAATTTTCAAATGTGTTTTTAAAAAAAAAATAAACAATCAGCTGATAGACCGTAGTAGAACTATAAATTTAAAAAGCTTAATTTTACATATAAATGGGTTCCAAGATGAGGTAAAAATACTTGAGGTGCTGAATCAGTACGGGGAAAATGCACAGATGTGAGGGGGCGCTTAGTTGGTCACAGTGTTCTCTAATGCAGATAAAACACAAGACAAAGGGAAGGTCGTATAAAAGTTTTAAAATCCACGTTTAAAGGCTGCGTTGATTAAAACTCGTGTGAAATACCCCCTATGGAGCACAACACTTTTAACATTTAAATAAATGGACGAACAGGAACTCAATCCCCATGAAAAGAGAACATACTCTAAATTTTAAAACCCCTAACAAAAATATGTTGATTAGTAAACACAAATTAAAAAAAACTGAGGGAAAAAAAAACCTTTCCACCCCAGTTAATTTTTAATTTGTTTACGAATAAAATAGTTTTTGGTGGGGCTTTAAAAGAATTTATAAACTTGACCCTGTGATTTATTAATTTTTTTGAGTCTATTGTAAAATTTTCGAACAAAAATTTCCTAATAATAGGTATTCCCAAAAAGGAATTTTAAACATTTCTGAACTCAAGGGGTAAAACTTTCCCTTTCTAACCTTCCTCTGTTAGGTTAGAAAACACTTTTAACTTAACTAACCACTCTTCACCTTGAGAATTTCCCAAATACTGACTTCAAACTACAACTCCCGGGCCCCACATTTTCGGAATCCATTTTGTAATTGAAAAGCCCCAGCTAAACAATTCACTAAAGTCTATACAACTGCTTTCACATTAATAGGAAAAAAAAACGTGTTTTCTTTGGGTATGATCAGAAGATCCCACACACGCCCAACACACTGAGCGTGGGGTGTATGAGACCCCACACAAAGACCCAAAACACTGAGCGTGGGAGTGTAGTGAAGTCCCAAACGACCCAACACCCCTGAACGGGGAGAGTGTGAAAATCCCACACCCCGACCCAACACACTGAGCGTGGGAGTGTAGTAAAAAATCCCCAAAAAAAAGACCCAAAAAAATGACGTGGGATGTGGGAAATCCCCAACGACCCAAAACATAGTGTGGGAGTGTAGGGGAAAATCCCACACATATCCAACACACTAAGTGGGAGGTATGAAGATCCCACACAAGACCCAACACAGTGAGCGGGGGTGTAGGGAAGATCCCACACAAACCCCCAAAACACTGAGCGTGGGATTAGGGAAATCCCACCACGATCCAACACACTGAGCGTGGGGTGAGTGAAGTCCCACACCATCCAACACACGAAGTGGGGGTGTATGAAGATCCCCACCGACCCAAACAAACCCCGAGCGTGGGAGTGTATGAAGATCCCCAAAAAACGACCCCAAAACATGAGCGTGGGGGTGTAGTGACATCCCCCACAGACCCAACTCTGGCGTGGGGTGTAGGAAGATCCCACTCACGACCCCAACAACTGACGTGGGGTGTATGAAGATCCCCAACACGACCCAACACACTGAACTGGGGGTGTAGGGAAGATCCCACCAAAAAAACCCAACACACTGAGCGTGGGAGTGTATTAAAAATCCCACCAAGACCCCCAAAACACTGAGCGGGGAGTGTAGTGAAGATCCCACACAGACCCAACCCGAAAGTGGGGGTGTAGGAAATCCCACACACACCCCAACCCCACTGAGCTGGGGGTGAGTGAAGATCCCCACACACCCAAAAACAGAGCTGGGAGTGTATAAAGATCCCCACACGACCAAATACTGAGGGGGGAGTGTAGGGAAGATCCCCCACACGATCCAACACAAATGAACGTGGGGGGTGTATGAAAATCCCACCAAAAAACCCAACACACTGAGCGTGGGAGTGTAGGGAAGATCCCACACAAGACCCAACACACTCAGCGTGGGAGTGTAGGGAAGATCCCATACACGATCCAACACACTGAGCGTGGGAGTGTAGTGAAGATCCCAAAACGATCCAACACACTGAACGTGGGAGTGTAGTGAAGATTCCACACACGACCCCAAAACACTGAGCGGGGAAGGGAGAAGATCCCACACACGACCCAACACACTGAGCGTGGGAGTGTAGTGAAGATCCCACACACGACCCAACATTGAGCGTGGGAGTGTAGTGAAGATCCCACACACGACCCAACACACTGAGCGTGGGAGTGTAGTGAAGACCCCCACACGACCCAACACACTGAACGTGGGAGTGTAGTGAAGATCCCACACAAGACCCAACACACTGAGCGTGGGAGTGTATTGAAGATCCCACACAAGACCCAACACACTGAGCGTGGGAGTGTAGTGAAGATCCCACACAAGACCCAACACACTGAGCGTGGGAGTGTAGTGAAGATCCCACACACGACCCAACACACTGAACGTGGGAGTGTAGTGAAGATCCCACACACGACCCAACACACTGAGCGTGGGAGTGTAGTGAAGATCCCCCCCACGACGACCCAACAACTGAGGGGGGGAGTGTAGTGAAGTCCCCACACACCCAACATACTGAGCGTGGGGTGGGGAAAATCCCCCACACGATCCAAAACACTGAAGGGGGGTGTAGTGAAAATCCCACACAAGACCCAACACACTGAGCGTGGGGGTGTAGGAAATCCCACACAAAACCCCAAAAACACCCGTGGGAGTGTAGGGAAGATCCCATACACGATCCAACACCGACGTGGGGTGTAGTGAAGATCCCAAAACATCCAAAACCCGAACTGGGGGGTGTAGTGAAGTTCCACACACGACCCCCAAAACCCCTGAGCGTGGGAGTGTATGAAGACCCCCACACGACCCAAAACACTGAGCGTGGGAGTGTAGGAAGATCCCCCCACACGACCCAACATACTGACGGGGAGTGTAGTGAAATTCCCCCACCGACCCAAAAACACGAAAGGGGAGTGTAGTGAAATCCCCCACAAGAAACCCAAAACACGAGCGTGGGGGTGTATTTAAGACCCACACAAGACCCAACACACTACGTGGGGGGTGTAGTAAGATCCCCCACACGACCCCAAAACACTGAACGGGGGGTTAGGAAAATCCAAAACACGACCCCAAAATTGACGGGGGGGTGTGTGAAGCCCACCCCCCCAAAGACCCAAACACTGAGGGGGGAGTGTAGTGAAGATCCCCACACACCCAACAACTGAGCGTGGGATGTAGGGAAATCCCCACAGACCCCAACAACTGAGTGTGGGGGTGTAGTGAAGATCCCACATAAAAGACCAACACATGAACTGGGAGTGTAGTGAAGATCCCACACAAGCCCAACCACTGAGGTGGGAGTTTAGGGGAAAACCCCACAAGACCCAACACACGAGGTGGGCGTGTAGGGAAATCCCCACCGATCCAACACACTGAACGTGGGGGTGAGTGAAGATCCCACACACGACCCCAACACACGAGCGTGGGAGTGTAGTGAAGACCCACACACGACCCAACCCTGACGGGGAGTGTTTTGAAGACCCACCAGACCCAACATACTAGGTGGGAGTGTATGAAATCCCACACACGACCCAAAAAACGACGTGGGGGTGTAGTGAAAAATCCTTACACACCCAACACACAGAACTGGGAGTGTAGTGAAGATCCCACACAAGACCCAACACAAAAATGAGGTGGGGGGTATTGAAGATCCCCCCCCAAAACAACAAAAGGGGCCCCAAAACCAAAACAACATTTTTAAATCCCCAAAACACCCCAAAAAACAAAGGTGGGAGTTTAGTGAAGATCCCACACAAAAACCCAAAACACTGACTGGAGTGTAGTAAGATCCCACAACACCCCCCAATCAAAAACCCACACAAAAGACCCCAAAACACTGAGCGTGGGAGGTAGGAAGACCCCCCACCCCAAAACACACGGGGGGGGCCCAACACAAACCCCCCACACTGAGCGTGGGGGTGTGTGAAGATCACACACACGACCCAACACATTTAGCGGGGTTAGTGAAGATCCCACACACGACCCCAAAACATGAGCGTGGGAGTGTAGTGGGAAAACCCAACCCACAAACCCCCCAAAAAAACAAAAAACCCGACCAAAAAGCAAAAAACCCCAACACACCAAAAATGAGCGGGGGGTGAGTAAATCCCACACAGCCAACCACTGAGCGTGGGAGTGTAGTGAAAGGTCCCCCAACACCAAACCCAACAATGAGCGTGGGGTGTAGTGAAGATCCCCCCACACGACCCCAAACCACGACGTGGGAGGTATTTTAAGATCCCCACCACGACCCAACAAAAGGCGGGAATGTAGGAAGATCCCACCACGCCCAACAACTGAGCGTGGGGAAATGTAGTGAAGTTCCCCAACCCAACCACTACAGGGAAACCCCCCCCCGAACCCCAAAATAATGAGCGTGGGAGTGTAGTGAAGATCCCACACAAGACCCCAACAAAAGAGGGGGAAAAGGAGGAGACCCCACACCCCCAAACAAGGGGGGGGAAAAGAACCAGACCCAAAACCGAGCGGGGGGGGAAAAAAAAAAACGCCCAAAGAGGTAGTTAGTAAGCCCCACAACAACCCAACAACTGAGCGTGGGAGTGTAGTGAACCCACCACACCCCCCAACGAAAGTGGGAGGGTAGTGAAGATCCCCCACACGACCCAACACACTGACTGGGGGTGTAGTGGATTTTAAAAATTCCCACGCAATAAAATTCCCTTAACTTAGCAATTAAAGAAAATCCACAAAAGAAACGGGAAACCCATACTACCGTAAAATTTTTAATCCAAAGGCCAAAAAACAAATTTTTTTAAAAATTTTTGAAAAAAAGCAGAAAAACGTCCCCCAAAAGGCACATAATTTTTTTTTGGTTTTAATGTATGGTTTTTTTTCCCAAAAAAAAAAAAAAACTTTTTTGAGTTTTTTTTTTAAAATGAAGTTTAACACAGAACACATTTAGGGGGAAAATTTTTTTTTTTTTTTGAAAAATTTTAAAAAAATTGGGAAAAAAAAACAAAAAAAATGTCGGGGTTTTTATTTTAAAAAAACCCACCACACCAAACCCTTTTTTTGAACGTAAAAAAAATATTTTTTTGGAATTTAAAAAAACCCAAAAAATTTTCTGGGATTTATAAATCCAAGAAAAACAAAACTAAACTTAAAATTTTTTAAGTCCCAAAAAAACCAACCCAAACCATTTGAACTGGGGTGAATGGAGATTGAAAACGGTAAATAAAAAATTTCTTGTAACAAAAGCTAAATTTTGTTTTTAAATAAAATTTTGAAAAATGGGGAAAATTTTGGTTGTAAAACCTTCGGTTTTACAAGTTAAATTTTTTCTTTTTCCTACCAAGTTTCAAGGCCTTTGAAAATCCCAATTGGGTTATTATTCAAAATGTGAAAAGCTACTTTTGGATTTAGTATATTTATTTGTTGAAATACTTTTTTTTTAAAAAAATTTTTCCAAATTTAAAAAACTTTTAAAAATTTTTACAGGAAAAATTTTAGAAAACAAGGTTTCCCAAAACCCTTTTGGGAATTCCCATATTTTGCCCCCTATAAATTTTAAAAACTGGTAAAATTTAAAAAACCCTTTTAAAATTTTTCCCAAGAATTGTTTTCAAAATAATCAAAAAATCCTTATTGTTTTTTGTCCTTCAAAAAGTAAAAATTTTGGCAATTTTTAAAAAAAATTTCCCCAAAAATTTCTTTGGGGGTAAAAAATTTTAAAATCTTCAAATTTTATAAGTCTTCAAATTTTATAAGTCTTCATATTTCAAAAATCTTCAAATTTCTTCATTTACGAACTGAGGGCTGCACATGCGCAGACTCTCAGAAACTTGGATGAGAATACAGAAAGTTTAGCTATGATAACATGAATGCTGATAAATGCGGTTATGAAGTAACTTGCTATATGGACATACTGACTGTTGTAATAGGCAGGCTTAGGTTTGGTTACAAGTACATTTGGCAGTTTTCCAGACACACAGCTGATCATCAGAGCAAATACGAACTATATGGCCAACCCTATGGTTCCTAGCTTCAACACCATGTGCTTCATTGTCTACTTATTAAGGTATATAAAGATAGTATAATAACCTATGTGATATGCCAAGATATCTTTCTTATTAATGAAAATAAGATACAGATATATTTAGAAAATTTCTTAAATTTGCTTTCAGCAGATAAGATAACTGCAGATATAAATCTATAGGTACTCCTGTAAACCCTTTTGGGACCTAGTTCCCATGATTTTGCACTACCGTCCATGGTATGGATATGGGTGTGCAGTAAACTAACCACATAGGTGGCAAAATCAACCAACCTTCTCTAACTCTACTACCATAGACCCATCATCGATCTTTCAAGATATCATCAAAAAGTCCTTACTTGTATCGTGTTTGCTCACTTACAAAACGCCTCCAACCCAGGAACATTTAATGAAGCCACCATCGCTATCTTAAAGCTTAACAGGTTCGAGAAAGGAAGTTTCTTGAGGTCGGCTCAACAAGAACCCTCGGGATCATCAACCACTGCTGCATGTATAAGTACAATAAAGTATTGGGAACGGTTTGAAGTCCCTTGACTTATGCTCCTTATAACGCAGGCGAGAAAGATACATCATAATTTTCACCTAGAAAATTCTAGGGACTATTCCCAAATTTGCACTCGGAAATCACTCCCTACGAAAGCAAGACTCGGCAGGCGGTGCCACATCCCCCCAGTGACAAACAGGGGTGCCATGAGTATACGAAGAGATAACACAATAAGTGTCATACATGAAGGGGATTACCTAGCTGTCCTCAAGAGCGAGCTGGATGGCGAAACGTCTACAATAAAAATACCAAGATGTTGCATATGTGTCTAATTTTCATCTTGTCCGTATTGTATACTATTCATGTAGAACTTCATATTGTTTTCCGCGGCCCATTGGAAGATTTGGTTGATGTCCGCTTGGAGTCTTGCAGTGTTTTCGATGGAGGAAACTGTCATGCAAATTCTGGTGTCATCAGCAAAGGTAGACAGGGAGCTCTGGCTTATATCTCCGTCTATGTCAGATATAAGGATGAGGAATAGGACGAGGGCGAGTACAGTGCTTTATGGAACTAAGCTTTTCACTGTAACCGCCTCAGACTTTACTTTGTTATCTATTACTCTGTGTTCTATTTGTTAGGAAGTTATAGATCCATCTACCAACTTTCCATGTTATACCTTTACCACTCATTTTGTGTGCTATTACACCATGGTCGCACTTGTCGAAGGCTTTCGTAAGTCTATGTACACTACATCTGCATTTTGTTTGTCCTCAAGACAGGTAGGACAGGCAGGAGTGGCCTGCTCTAAACCCATGTTTCCCTTAAAACATTATCAAAGATTTTTATAATATGGGACGTTACTCTATGGGTCTGTAATTCTTTGTGGAGCGGGGCTATGTCTGTTTTAGTGACTAGCCTGGGGCAGAGTGCATGGGCATGTCATTTATTGCTTTTACATCTTCTCTTCCATTTTCTTAAATAAATATGCCTTGAACATGCTTCAAGTGCCACAGAGCATCGAGGCAGAGGATCGGATCCGTGTTGTTTAGGATATCTTTCCAGCTTGTTTCATTTACGACATGGTTAAATTGTTCCCACTGTATGTGTTTGTTATTGACGTTGAATTTGGTGAAGGTACCCTCATAACTGATTACATTTTGTTGGTTAGGAGCCCTGCGTATACATGTCTGTACCTCTATTATGTTGTGATCTGAGTGTATTGTCTTTGATGCGGTTATATTTCGTATCAGATCATCATTGTGAGTGAAGATGAGGTCCAGTGTATTCTCCTATATTGTTGGCTCTATTATTTGTTGATATAAGGTGAATTTGGTGCAGAGATTGAATAGCTCATGTTTGTGTAGCTGTATAGTCCTTGTGGCTTAGCGCTTCTTTTTGATTATAATAATAATAATAATCATGTTTGTGTGAATTTTCATCTGAACTGCTTCCTGGGGTTATCTCTGCTGAAACACTATATGCTTCATTCCTCCATTTTAAATGTCTTAAGTTGAAATCCCCCAGCAGCAAGATATCTGGGACCGGAGTTGGAAGATTTTCCAAACTGCGGTCAATTTTCAGAAGCTGCTCCTGGAATTGTTAGGAAGTTGTATCCGGAGGCTTGTATACAACCACAATGACAAGGTTTTGGTTTTCGAGCTTTTCTGACACAGCTTCAACTACATCATTTGAGGTGTTTAGTAGTTCCGAGCAAATGAGCGACTGTGTGACGTACAGGCCAACCTCCCCACCCCCCTTGTTGCCTGTTTACCCTGCCGCGTCTAAATAGGTTATCACCTAGGATCCATATTTCGTGGACTCCTGCAGCCTTCCCTACATCTTAACTAATCAATATTTGATTACGTATTTAGATACATGAACGAGAACGACATTCACTCAGAACACTTAAGAACGGATCTTAACCACGAATCCATCTGTTATCCATTGCCTACTGAAATATCCTTCTAAGTTCCAGCTCCTGCCTCTCATCATTATCACTGGCTACCTATTTCCACTCTGCCATCGCATATCATTCACTGCTGGGTGAAGCCCTGGTACTGTTTCTATAACTGAAGACACTCCTCTCCAGTGTTATTCTTCATCTGTCCCCACTTCGGCGCTCTCTCCTTAACCCAGAATATTTCTGTCAGTGGAGTCAGTGAGTCAGTAGCCAGCGAGTTGTGTTGACAATAATGTAGCTGGTACATAGAACCAGCAGCAACCACAGACGCGTTTCCATTGCTAATAGTGAAGTAGCAGCCACAGTGAAAGAGGGAGAATGTAGCAGTCTAGTACAGAAGTGTGGGTTGGGTAGCAGCAGTAACGAGAATAACTGAGCGGTCAACTAGAGGCACAAACTCCGCAGGAGAAGAATCAGTGTCATGTATTACTGACAGATATTCATACAGGTTACGGAACACAGGGAGATGGTAGTACTTCTGCTATTATGGTAAGTGTTTTGTACATATCAAAATAGTTATTTTTCCATGTATGACGGGCCTACAAGGGAAGATGTGGGCTATGCAGCGCTCTCCTCCACCATGGGAAGTGTTCAGTCTGTCCCGCTCTTAGCTTTCATAATTTGATGATAACTACTCTTCAGGACTTGGGATAAGAGTTGACCAAATTTAGGCCACCTATTGGGTTATTGCAGGACCACGGAAGAACTCTTGAAAATGATGCCTAAAAGCGATGTGGACGAGATTACTTATTAGGCAAGCATTTAGATAATTGTATTTAAAGGGTTGTGTATAATTCACTGAGAGGACAGTTTCATACTCTGTTAGTGATTGTAATTTTAGTAATACAGTGGTTGCATCAGTAACTTCTGCATTAGCAATAGCGATGTCATTTGTAAAAGAAATACCAATGGGAAAAGTAACAATAATAAAAAGGAGTTAGGAGAAACCTCAGAAACATCAGAAATTGTGATGATAACAAACGACTGTATTGCCGTTGAAAAAAGCACAGCTGCTATCTCACACCGAGACTACGACCAACATAATAGGAGATTTTGCACTGATGTCATATATTAAAAAAAAAAGATAATGAATTGAACAGTAATCCTGGATTGCTTAGAAACAATTGGGAGGACCCAGTAATCAAGCATAGCAGTAGTAACCAGAGAACCAAGCGAACCAGTGTTCTGCAAAACATGGGATTATACATTTATTTTAGGTAGTCGCAGAATTTCAGTTTTCTTTGAGTATTATCAATAGATATTTTCTTTTGTACTGAGAGGTAAAAAATTATAAATGACTTAAGTTGATGAGCTGGTGTCAATGAGGTAAATTTTGCGGAAGATTTTGTTAACCCAGGAGGATTGTAAGGAATAAAGTCCCACATCTCGGGGAATATCCAAGTTTATCACCATAGTTAAACTAGAAAGTGGAAAATACCCAAGAATAAAAATCAGATGGGTAAAAGATATGATGGATGCTTAAAGATTTCACCGTCGATTATTCTGTATAAAAAATATTGACTCAAAGATGAAAGACAGTCCTAGCTAAAGAAAACGATTAAAACATTAAGAAATAAACATGAAATAGTGATGAACAAGGAATCTTTTCCCCTACAGTATGCGATGATCAACTGTTGATCATGTAGCATAAATACAATAGCCAGAGTGGGTGAAAATACTTTAGTTCACATATGACCTCGCAGAGCATAAGAGGTGGAACTATAAAGCTGAGATGGTACAGAGGATTGAAACACTAGACTGTGCTAATCAGCGTTTGAAACATTGGTATCAGACGAGTCAGAAGCAGTGAGTGATTGAGGCACGATCACATGAGGTGAAGGTAAATATGGAGATAAGCTGTGTTTTATACAGTCATGAGTAAGGCTGTTGATGTGATGGATGTGATGTGCCGCCACTCATCGCTCGTACCAGCAGTGAGATGACTCGCAGAAGTTATGAGAGAGTTGGCTCACACACTGAGGAAAGTGATGTTATAGGTGACCTGTGAAATTTATTCATAACCGAACTTCAAGGCAGGTAGCTCGTCTTCCATTTGCTCAGAGAAGTGACCCGAAATGTTCCTTACGGAGGAAGAACAACAGTTACCATAGAGACAATTTCTCACATAGGCAGAAAGCCGTTTTAAATTAGTAGGATATAAAAAATTACTTTCTTATCAGACAAGGGTTATAAATTTAAAACAGGTAATAGCTGCATTTGTTTTCTTCAGCGAATCTTCCTCTTTTCTCTTTCTCTTCTCTAAATAACCAATCTTATATCTTAGAGACAAAAAAGTTCAAGACAGTTCTTATAAAGCCCATCTAGATTTCTGCCTCCATCCAAAACCTGTTCTTTTCCATTCCTTCTAAACAAACACAAACACTCGCAAAAGTTCTCAACAAGGACATAATAGAGGTGAGAAATAACTCAGAAATCAGTGGATGTTAAATAAGGAAGAAAAGCTCCTTACGTCTCTCGGGAAACTATGTCCGCACCACAACACACAGAATATGGATGACTAGTGTAATGAATACTTGTTAGAGATCAATAATAACCCACTAGGAGATAGAAACCTTAGATTAATTGGTCTGTATATTTCGATCCCCTTCTGTATCTGCTGAAGAGGATCCCAGAAGGGGATCAATATATACAGACCAATTAATCTTGTATGTTTCTGTTACCATGTGTGTGGTGACAAATGGTTTAAAAAACAGACAAGTGAAGATTGAGACACTTATGCAACATATGCGAATCTTTATGTTGCATAAGTGTCTCAATCTTCACCGTGTGGGTTATTATTGAGCACACAGAATATATTGGTTTCCCCTCGACCATTCACTACTTTTGAAGTATTTGTAGATGAATGGTTCAGAGAACCGACATGTTGATAAATTAGACACATGTGCAACTCTTGGGTATCTTTATTGAGGAAACGTTTCGCCACACAGTGGCTTCATCAGTCCATACGTAGGAGAAACTTGAAGAACAGGAGGAGAATGAGGTAATCAGTCTCCTCAACCTTGAGTCGATGTGTTCAGTCCATCAATCTTGAATAGATATATTCTATCAAAATATATCAGTTCTCACTTGAATAGAATAATATCTATTCAAGATTGATGGACTGAACACATCGACTCAAGGTTGAGGGACTGATTACCTCATTCTCCTCCTGTTCTTCAAGTTTCTCCTACGTATGGACTGATGAAGCCACTGTGTGGCGAAACGTTTCCTCAATAAAGATACCCAAGAGTTGCACATGTATCTAATTCATTAACTTTTGAAGTAAATTATCGTAGGATGAATGTCAAAATAATTTTACTCGCCTATTAAGGGTAACGCTGAGTTGTCTTCTTGATTCTAGTAAAGTCTCCTCAATAAACAATAAGGTTTCCAGTCATGAGGAAGACCCAATTGAAGCCCTTTAGGAAAGCTACAAATAATAAAGACAATAACAAGAATAATTAACAAATTGGGTCAAGTACAATATGGAGACACGCAGTTCCAATTTTTAATTTAAGGTATCAGGAAATAACTTAAATGAGAAAGATAATCCTAAATGAAGCAAACAAGGAAAAATTAAAGAAATAAACTCGGATATTACCAAAAGTTAAACCGAAACTTACGACATATGGCGAACAAAGAGTCTTTATTCCCTGCTGTTGATGACGTAGATGAAGTACAGTAGCGAGAGTAAAGAATCTGTAAAGGATCAGTTTAATTTCTACCATGATTTTTTTTTTTAAATCCTATCTACATCACAGTTTTCAGGTTTTGTCGGGTGTGTTCAATACAGCTGTTCGCACCAGTGTCCAGCAGTAGTCGACCATCAAACTGATCAACAGGTTCCCCTGATATCTCTTTTCCATGATGGTTATATCTTGGTGATATCATTCACCGTGGTCATTAATGTCACCAAGGTTTGGCGGGAAACAGTCAGTGTGAGAATTGAAGAAATGAATATTGAAGAAATGAGTCCCGAGAGACATCCGACATCTCAGTAGATATGCTGTTAATAGGTCTTCTACAATATTCCTGTAATCATCACTATAATGACTGCCCAAGAAACCTGCGCAAGTATTCTTGAATGCCACCCATACTCTCAGCTCACTATTTTGGAAACTTTAGCCAAAATGAGGATCATTTAGTAACTTCCGAATTTGAGGTCCAGTGAAGATACCTTCCTTCAGTTTGGCGTCACTAACATTGGAAAACCTCTCCTTCAGATATGCAAACGTTGTTTCTTCTTTGTCCAAAGCTTTTACGAAGTTTTTAATGACGCCTAGCTTGATATGTAAAGGAAGATGATTTATGTTCTTTGCATCGACCAATGGCTTCTATTGAATATTCTTTACGCCTGCCTTATACGAATCTCAAGTTGGCCACGTACAGTGAATGTAGTGCTGCTTCATATCTCGACTGGCACAGGAAACAGCAGTACTTTGTTAATCCACATTTCAGTCCCAGTTACAAATCTATTACTTTCAGATCACAACAGATTTTTTAACCCAAAATTCTCATATTCGATCGGAGTGACATGTTTTTGCATTGTTTCATGTGTTTCTTCCATGTTTTTTCAACACTTGGAAGGGTGTTGCTATTATGAAGTCTTGCTGCTTTCAAACTTGTTTTACTGGAATCAGTAAACAAAATCTACATCGAGAAGTCCATTAACATCACAACAGGAACTCACAGAGTCTTCCGGATTAAAGTAAGGTTATAGCTATTCCGAACAAGCTAATTGTTCTGTATGTGGGGCAATAAATTCCACTGGCTCAATCTTGAACCAGGTAGCTCTGACTGCTCCATAGATATATGTGGTTCCTGATTTTAACTCAGGCCAGTTCAAACTGAAAATGTGAGTTAGCATCTTTTTCTTCATCATCCAAGAGAAATATATCTTTTTAGGATTATGAAACAGAGATATTCTCAGAACGTTTCACCAAACTGTTTATAGAAGAACAATCTGAATAATCAAATATGAATTTGATTTTGATGAAAATCTCGAAACTATAGTAAAAAGAAATAATCCTTGATGTGATTCTTTGGGACTGTAAATGGCATGTATGAGTTCCAGCAAACCTCGCGTCTAAGGAGTAGGAACAAGTCACAGCAGTGAAGTGTCCACAGGTTTCCTGATCTCCTACCTTCAAATTAAAAGTAGTGAAAATAGGTGGTTTTCACAGGAGACGTGATGTTTCACTAATTCTTTGGCAGAGTAACGCTGCCACATATATAATAAAAAAATAACTGTCGTGTAAGCAACCACAAGGCTTATAACTTGACAGTTGAAAACTGCACTTACTCTGAAAAAGAGAAAATATACAGTCCCTCAGTGATAAAACTATATCATAAATACACAAAAAATCTAACAAAACTATCATTATATAGTTGATAATAGTGACGAAGTTGGGATTCTACAGTATTTTATAGAATGTACGTGTTGGTGCATAATTTCGTTCTAATTATAAATGAGCGTCTGAAAATTAGTTTGAAATACTTTTTAAAAAGTAAATTCTAACCTTTACTGACCAGTGTAATTTGTTTTTTTAACACAATATAACATGCTGCTACCTTCTCTAGAGTTGTCTATTGGCCAGAATACCTCTGCGTAGTTGTGTCAAAGAAAAACCGATTCATATATGTATGATCCTTTGTAATACGCTGTTAAGTTTATCCTGGCTCGTACCTCAGTGGCAGCGCCATCGGCTCACAACAGAATCATTCCAAGAGCAGGTGGAGGCGTTTAGGCAATTCTCTTTGTACCTGTTGTCCCTGGTACCCAGGTATTAGTTCTGTAGGATGGTAGCATATTTCAGCTAACCTTGCACTCTGAAATTAGCTGGAGAAGGGTATAAGCTTTGAGCTTGTAAATTCAAGGGTGTGAAAAAGAATCCCTCTGATGTTTCGTAACATAATAACAAGTGCTGAAATATTTTTTGCAAATCCTGGTAATTTTAGAATTACACTCTTTGTTGTATATTAATAGAAGTCTGGGTATTACCGATAAATGCTGCGGAGCATGATGGAAAAATTACTGTGTCGGGTTGACTCGAATCTTGTTTATTGACTGATGATTTATGGGGTTTTCCTATCTCTCTCAAGGGTATGTACACGGAAAGTTGTCTTACAATTCAGTGTATATACACAAAGATGTATCTTATTTTTCTTATTGTGTCAACATGTACATGTTTGAATATTTATTCTCCACTAATCTGGAAGATTCGTACCTGAGATCTAACAGTTGAAGGGATAAATAAAAATCTTTTTTTTTTTTTAAATTCATTTGTGTGTAATAAAATTGCCTACTTTTATAATAATAATAATAATAATAATAATAATAATAATAATAATAATAATAATAATAATAATTACTAGGTGATCATATTATTGATAATATACAATACCGATAAGTTAATGAATAAGACACACACAACACCTGGGCGTCTTCACTGCAGAAAGGTTTTGCATGATCAATAGGCTTCATCAGTCTAATACAAGTGAATGCAGAACTGAAAGCAGTAGAAGTAGTTTTGACGTGATCAGTCCGTCACCCTCAGTGGAAGGTGATCAGTCCCTCAATCCTGAACCAGGCATGCGACAGCACCTTATATCCTACAGTAGTAGTGAGATGAAGCAGCTGGAGTTGACGTCACAGGTGAGCGTGGCCCACGAACGGAAAAAAATGACAAACAGTTATATGCAAAGGGTTTTCAAAAGATTTCCCCTGAGCCAAGATACCATAGTGGTGCTGTGTCAGACAAGATGGTAATATGGCACTTGTCTGACACAACACGCCAGTTTGAGGTATATTTGTATAGTGAGTGTCACTATAACAGCGAGTGTTACAGTGTTGGCCGGAGTTACTGAGACTCCCTTCTCCTTACCTGCAGCTAGAATACAAACCCTGTGAGAGTTCTTATCAATATAGCTTTGATTGGTTGTGTTATTTTTATATATACGTATATACATGATGTACCTACACTCTACATGAATTACAGATTATTATTATTGGTTGGGCTTCCAGCTGCCTTTGTATTTATGAATATACTCATACTAACCAATATATAAGTTAATTTTCTGCGCTCATATAGAACAATATAAATATTGCCAAGATTACAGTTCATGTTTTCTTTAATTTCTTTAAGAGAATGATAATGATTGAAATACGCTGTTTATTTTCTAAATATGTTTACATAATTTAAATTTTAAAAATAAAATTAATAAGGAAGTTTTCATGCTCATGTTCGTCGATTCTGTCTTGGGAACATAATAATAATTATAACAATAATAATAATAATTATAAATGTTACTGAGATGCAGAAACGCTTAGATTAATCACTCACAGGGTACAGCTATTGTGAATAATGATAGTTTTATTACTACCATATACATTATTAGCTTGTCTTCTTTTCTGTATATCTAATAGTAAACATAATGATAAAGATACTATAACAAGCCTAGAAGAGAGGAGAACCTTAGCAATATATATATATATATATATATATATATATATATATATATATATATATATATATATATATATATATATATATATATATATATATATATATATATTATAGGTTTGGAAGCAATTAAGAAGCTTCGACTGGCAGGAGGTCGAACCCGTATTATTTTAACTCGACTCATGAAGTCAAAATGCACGTCGCTCTAACCATGGGTTCTATTCCCGGCCAGTCGCAGTTTGTTAATAGCTTAAAAACCATTTGTTCATAAATGCATTAATGTGTACTGTCCACTGCTACTGGGTACATGATGTTTGTAGGATTAATGGCTAGAGCGTCGTGGATTTTGACTTGCGTCCCACCAGGCGGGCTAAGATAACAATGGTGCGATCCTCGGTCAGGGTATAAACACGAAAGTAAATGGTGTTATTCCACAAATAAAATCAGCCTTTATAACCCCTGTGAAGTTAAAGGGCCTAAAACCTATTAGACTATTTCTGTCTCAGAGTATGTTTTTGTCTGTCTCTCATTTAAAATGTTCAACCTCTGCCTCACATGGGAGTGAATGACGGTTATCCGGTCAGTATGTTCAGTTAGGTTTCAGGAATAAATCTTAAAATTATTTCTACAAACTTGGGGCAAACTACGTCCGGGGATTCTACAGGAAATTCGAGTTTACTTACGGGGCCTAACTTCAGCTGTTAAGTAGATACTGGTGACATCCTGTTATTAGTGACGTAACTGATACATTACGTATCGGGGAACTGTTGATGAGAAAGTTGCCTCGAGAGATTTAGTAGTAACAGATATTAATATTGCCACAGAATGTTGAATTTATAAGGTCTACATTATTTTTGTTTTATTATTATTATTATTATTATTATTATTATTATTATTATTATTATTATTTATTTATTATTATTATTTTATTATTATTATTATTTTATTATTATCACACTGGCCGATTTCCACCAAGGCAGGGTGGCCCAAAAAAGAAAAACTTTCACCATCATTCACTCCATCACTGTCTTGCCAGAAGGGTGCTTTACACTTCAGTTTTTAAACTGCAACATTAACACCCCTCCTTCAGAGTGCAGGCACTGTACTTCCCATCTCCAGGACTCAAGTCCGGCCTGCCGGTTTCCCTGAATCCCTTCATAAATGTTACTTTGCTCACACTCCAACAGCACGCCAAGTATTAAGAACCACTTGTCTGAATTCACTCCTATCAAATACGCTCATGCACGCTTGCTGAAAGTCCAAGCCCCTCGCACACAAAACCTCCTTTACTTACTCCCTCCAACCCTTTCTAGGCCGACCCGTACCCCGCCTTCCCTCCACTACAGAATTATACACTCTCGAAGTCATTCTGTTTTGTTCCATTCTCTCTACATGTTCGAACCACCTCAACAACCCCGCCTCAGCCCTCTGGACAATAGTTTTGGTAATCCCAAACTACGAATTCTCTGCATTATATTCACACCACACATTGCCCTCAAACATGACATCTCCACTGCCTCCAGCCTTCTCCTCCTTGCAACATTCATCAACCCATGCTTCACACCCATGCAGTAATGTTGGTACAACTATGCTCTCATACATTCGCCTCTTTGCTTCCACGGACAAAGTTCTTTGTTTCCACAGACTCCTAAGTGCACCACTCACCTTTTTCCCTTCATCAATTCTATGATTCACCTCCTCCTTCATAGACCCATCTGCTGACACGTCCACTCACAAATATCTGAATACATTCACCTCCTCCATACTCTCTCCCTCCAATTTGATATCCAATCTTTCACCACCAAATCTTTTTCTTATCCTAATAACCTTACTCTTTCTGACTCACAAAATCGTAATGACACGATTACAAACAAACCATACCACGGGCGGGGCTAGAACCCGTGATCAGAGAGTCTCAAAACTCCAGACCCTCTTCCATACATTTGTTAAATAATAACACCAACCACTCCAAAACTATATCCCCACCTGCTTTTAACATTTCTATCTTTATCCCATCAATCCCAGCTGCCTTACTGTTTCCTATATTCACTTTTAATTTTCTTCTCTTACATACCCTACCAAATTCATCCACCAACCTCTGCAACTTCTCTTCAGAATCTCCCAAAAGCACTGTGTCATCAGCAAAGAGCAACTGTGAAAACTCCCACTTTATGTTTGATTCTTTATCTTTTAACTCCACACCTCTTGCCAAGACCCTCGCATTTACTTCTCTTACAATCCCATCTATAAATATATTGAACAACCACGGTGACATCACAAATCCTTGTCTAAGGCCTACTTTTACTGGAAAACAATCTCCCTCTTTCCTCAATATCCTTGTAAAAATTCTTCACTGCTTTCAGTAACCTACCTCCTATACCATACACCTGCAACATCTGCCACACTGCCCCCCTATCCACCCTGTCATATGCCTTTTCCAAATCCAAAAAATGTCATAAAAACCTCTTTTCACTTATCTAAATACTGTTCACCTATATGTTTCACTGTAAACACTTGGTGTACACACCCCCTACCTTTCCTAAAGCCTTCTTGTTCATCTGCTATCCTACTCTCCGTCTTACTCTTAATTCTTTCAGTAATAACTCTACCATACACTTTACCAGGTATACTCAACAGACTTATCCCCCTATAATTTTTGTACTCTCTTTTGTCCCCTTTGCCTTTATACAAAGGAACTATGCATGCTCTCTTTCCAATCCCCAGGTACGTTACCCTCTTCCATACAATTGTTAAATAATAACACCAACCACTCCAGAACTATATCCCCACCTGCTTTTAACATTTCTATCTTTATTCCATCAATCCCAGCTGCTTACCCCCTTTCATTCTACCCACTGCCTCACGAACTTCCCCCACACTCACAACTGGCTCATCCTCACTCCTAGATGTTATTCCTCGTTGCCCTATACACGAAATCACAGCTTCCCTATCTTCATCAAACATTTAACAATTCCTCAAAATATTCCCTCCATCTTTCCGATACCTCTAACTCTCCGGGCCTACTGGCCCACGCGAGGAAGATCCAATTTTCGCATCGGCTTAAGCCAATGCCTTAACCTAGTCAGGTCAGTCACATTCACTTAAGGGAGGAGCACGGCATCTGACCTCGTAGCACAAGCTAGTCAGGTCCAACTCACACCCACCAACACCCACTCAAGTATTTATCCAACCTATTATTAAAACTACACAACGTTTTAGCTTCTATGACGGTACTCAGGAGTTTGTTCCACTTTCCACAACTCTATTACCAAACCAGGGCTTTCTAATATCCTTCCTGAATCTGATTTTTTCCAACTTAAAACCATTGCTGCGAGTCCTGTCTATGTTAGATATTTTTAGCATGCTATTTACATCCCCTTTATTAATTCCTGTTTTCCATTTATAAACCTCAATCATATCCCATCTAATTCTAAGCCTTGGCTAGCGCAGTGTTGTTATTGATCAATACCACTCGTTCGTGGTTACAATAATATATAAATGCTGCTGGTGAGGCTAGTACACCAAACAGGGATGAGAATGAAAATAGCTTAGAAGCTCCCACACATCCGTATGTCCTCGGATGGCGGCCCAACAGCTAGCTGTGTGCTGGCTGCGCCATTCTTGTAGGATTGGGTGGTCCTGTGGTTTAAAGTGTCATGTGGTTCTCGCTTACCATGAGGCAGGCCAGTACAGCATGGGTTCGAATCCTTGGCTAGCGCAGTGTTGTTATTGATATATATATATATATATATATATATATATATATATATATATATATATAATATATTTTATATATATATATATATATATATATATATATTTATTTATTAACACATCGGCCTTTTCCTACCTAGGTCGGGTGGCCAGTAAATGAAAAATTTTCACTATCATTCACTCCATGACTATCTTGCAGTTAAAAAACTGCAGCAATAACACACCACCTTCAGAGTGCAGGCACTGTACTTCCCATCTCCAGGACTCAAGTCCTTCCGGTTTCCCTGAATCCCTTCATATTATCCTGCTCACACTCCAACAGCACATCAAATCTTAAAAACCATTTGTCTCCATTCGCTCCTAACACGCTCATGCATGCTTCCTTGAAGTCCAAGCCCCTCGCACACAAAGCTACCTTTTCTCCCTCCCTCCAACCTTTCCTATGCTGACCTCTCCCCCGCCTTCCCTCCACTACAGATTTGTACACTCTCAAAGTCATTCTGTTTCCTTGCAGCCTCTCCACATGTTCAAACCACCTCAACAACCTGTCTTCAGCCCTCTGGAGAATAGTTTTGGCAATCCCGCACCTTTTCCTAATTTCCAAACTACGAATTTTCTGCATTATATTCACTCCATATATTGTGCCCTCAGACAAGACATCACTGCCTCCACCCTTCTCCTTGTTGCAATGTTCATCACCCACGCATCACACCCATATAACAGTGTTGGTATAACGATACTCTCATACATTCCCCTCTTTTCTTCCAGGGACAAAGTTCTTTGTCTCCACAAACTCCTGAGTGCACCACTCACCTTTTTCCCTTCCTCAATTCTATGATTCGCCATATCTTTCATAAACCCATCTGCTGATCCGTCCACTTTAAATATCTAAATACATTCACTTCCTCCCTATTCTCTCCCTCCAACCTGATATCCAGTCTTTCCAAAACTAATTTTTTTGTTATCCTCAAAACCTTACTCTTTCCTATATTCACTTTCAATTTTCTTCTTTTACATACCCTACCAAACTCATCCACCAACCTCTGCAGCTTCTCTTCAGAATTTCCAAAAAGCACAGTGTCATCAGCAAAGAGCAGTTGTGACAATTCCCAGTTTGTGTTAGATTCTTTATCTTTTAACCCCAAACCTTTTTGCCAACATCCGAACATTCACTTCTTTTACAACCCCATTTATAAATATACTGAACAACCACGGTGACATCACACATCCTCGTCTAAGGCCTACTTATACTGGGAAATAATCTCCCTCTCTCCTACATACTCTAACATGAGCCTTACTATTCTTGTAAAAACTTTTCACTGCTTTCAATAACCGATCTCCTATTCCCTACATCTACAACATCAGCCACATTGTACCTCTATCCACCCTGTCATACGCCTTTTCCAAATCCATAAATGCACAAAAATCTTTTTACCTTTGCCTAAATACTATTCACCTATTTGTTTCACTGTAAACACTTGGTATACACACCCTCTACCCTTCCTAAAGCCTCTTTGTTCATCTGCTATCCTATTCTCCGTCTTGCTCTTAATTCTTTCAATAATAACTCAACCATACTGTACCAGGTATACTCAACAGACTTATTCCCCTATAATTTTTGCATTCTCTTCTGTCCTCTTTGCCTTTGTACAAAGGAACTATGCATGCTCTCTGCCAATCCGTTGATACCTTTCCCTCTTCTATACATTTATTAAATAAAAGCACTAACCACTGCAAAACTATATCCTCCCTGCGTTTAGAATTTCTATCTTTATCCCATCAATCCCTACTGCATTACCCCCTTTCATTCTACCCACTGCCTCACGAACTTCCCTCACACTCACAACTCGCTCCTCACTCCTACAAGATGTTATTCCTCCTTCCTCTATACACGAAATCATCGCTTCCCTATCATCATCAATATTTAACAAATCCTCAAAATATTCCATCCATCTTCCTGATACCTCTAACTCTCCATTTAATAATTCTCCTCTCCTGTTTTCGAAAATCAAATCCATTTGTTCCCTAGGCTTCCTCAACTTCCTAATCTCACTCCGAAACTTTTTCTTATTTTCAACAAAATTTGTTGATAACATCTCACCCACTCTCTCATTTGCTCTCTTTTTAAATTTCTTCACAACTCTCTCAACCTTTCTTTTCCTCCCCATATACTCCTCCATCCTGCATCACTTCTACTTTGTAAAAACCTCACATAAGATAACTTTTTCTCTCTTTACATCATCATTCCACCAATCGCTCTTCCCTCCCACACCCACTTTCTTTTAACCACAAACTTCTGAACACTCTTAACACTACATTCTTACCTTCCGCATACATATTCAACCCCATTGCCTATACTCTCACCAGCTCTTCTATCCTCCAATAGTTGTTTATATCTTACCCTAACTGCCTCCTCCTTTAACTTATAATAAACCTTCATCTCTCTCTTACCTAGTGCTTCCATTTTCCTTGTATCCCATTTGCCTTTTCCTCTCACTGTAGCTACAACTAAAAAGTTATCTGATATATCTGTGGCCCCTCTATAAACATGTGCATCTTGAAGTCTACTTAACCGTCTTTTATCTACCAATATGTAGTCCAACAAACTACACCCTGCATCATATCTTGTATATATATTTATCCTCATTTTCTTAAAATATGTATCACCTATACAAAGTTGAATCAAAGGGACCCCATAATCATTTACACCTGGCACCCCAAATTTACCTATCACACCCTCTTTAAATGTTTCTCCTACTTTAGCATTTAGGTCCGCTACCACAATTACTCTCTCACTTCTCTCTTCTCCAGATGCATACATGCTTATTATGACCCACTTCTCGCATCCAACCCTTACATTAATCAGCATAATTCTTGCATTCTTGCATTCCCTCCTCTCCTTCCATAACTGATCCTTCAACATTATTGCTGCCCCTTACTTTGCTCTAGCTCTCTCAGATACTCTTGACTTAATCCTGTTTATTTCTCCTCACTGAAACTCACCTATCCCTTTCATCTTTGTTTCGCTTAGAGCTAGGACATTCACCTTCATTCCATTCATAACATTAGCAGATCTCTTTCTCATCATCCGCACTAGGCCCACGCGCGTTCTAGCATCCCAGTTTTACAAAGTTTTTCTGTTTCACTTTATCATTTTCTACAGCAGAAGGGGTTACTAGCCCATTGCTCCCGGCATTTTAGTCGTCTCATACGACACGCATGGCTTACAGAGGAGAGATTTTTTCCACTTCTGAATAGGTAAAAGTGGTCAGTTAGCAAGAACCCATTTAAAATTAAGTCCTTTCTAAAATTTTCTTCTAAACGTTTAGATATACATCTTTATTCATTTATGTTAATGTAAAAATTAATTATTTTGAACCAAAAGAACCTTAGAAAACTAACCTAACGTTATTATAACAAGCGTAATTTAATTTAGCCTAATCCAACTAAATATATTTTAGATAAGTTTACATTGATTTAATAATAAACAAACACAATAAAATACATTTTTTGTCATTAGGTTCAGAATGATTTTTGGGAAATTATTGCATACACAAATTTTCGCTTGCCTTATTCGGCAAGAAAAACGTTACTATTTAATTAAAAATCGCAAGTTTTCCCTATTCGGCACGACATATACATATTCAGTGGTACCAAGGCTGTGACAAACACCATCTTAGTTAACATACACATTCTTTATTATTAACGTTTCAAGTGTAACATCATCCATCTTCAGAGTCTAAAATAATAAAAAAAATGTTTAAATTAAAAACAGTTAAAATTCTAATTAAAATTTAAATCTGAAATATTGTACAAAGTAATAATAGAAGTATACTCACATTGCTTAATTAATTAAATCTTTTAATGGATAAAGTAAACGGTGAGTAAAGCTATGTAAATTCCTTGAAAATACTAACTAATCTCACTACTATACATATATACAAGATATTTTAAGGACTGGAGTCTAAATAGTGTATTAATATCACTATAGCTATAGTAATGCTATATTAAATCAATATTAATACTAAATCAGTATTAATATTGAATGAAAACTGCCCGTACGTTGCGTATGTGTCATCTTTATACAATGGCCAGTGTTAGTTATCTTGCGGTTACTCAAGGCTAGAAACGACCGCAAATATTTGGCCTTGATGGGTATAACATTTTCTTCTGTTACAGCGTAAGTGGTGCTCTGCAAGGTCGTTAATCCTGTCCTATGAGATCAGCGTAGCGCTTCTTGTGATCCTGCTGGGTTTACATGGTTGTTGGTGCATAGACTAGTCAGATAAACTTTTTTTTTTACTAGCTCTAGGACGGATGGGACGGAGAAGGACTAGGGAGAAGAGGTAAAAAAAGATTGTTGATAAACAGGAAGAAGGTATGAAGGATTACGTGGCCTAACTTCTTGGCGCGAGTTTTAAGGAAGTGGTTTTTTTCTGCATAATAACAAGTGGCACTTTAAGTATTAGATTGTACACGCCATGCAGGCTGATCTCTAGTTCCTGGCCCCACCTTCTTAACCTTCTATGAGCCACAACAGCTTATAAGGCCCTGTGGGGATGTTTAAATACGTACACATAGCTCTCCCATTTTTTTTCATCTAATTTTCATTAACATTACGTTGTTAATATTGTTTTTAACTTTAGTTTGTGAGAAAACATCAAAGGAAAGCAGAGTCGTGCATCGTCAGGCGTTGGGTGAGGTGTTGCTTTGTTATGGTGACGTGATGGTGAGGTGTTGCTTTGTTGTGGTGACGTGATGGTGAGGTGTTGCTTTGTTGTGGTGACGTGATGGTGAGGTGTTGCTTTGTTGTAGTGACGTGATGGTGAGGTGTTGCTTTGTTGTAGTGACGTGATGGTGAGGTGTTGCTGTGTTGTAGTGACGTGATGGTGAGGTGTTGCTGTGTTGTAGTGACGTGATGGTGAGGTGTTGCTGTGTTGTAGTGACGTGATGGTGAGGTGTTGCTTTGTTATGGTGACGTGATGGTGAGGTGTTGCTTTGTTGTGGTGGCGTGATGGTGAGGTATTGCTTTGTTGTGGTGACGTAATGGTGAGGTGTAGTCTTGAACCTTTATATGCTTTCCTTTGATTTTTTGTTTTTATAGTTCCTTGATAATGTGAGAAGTCACGAAAGTGACATGTTTACTGTGATCTTACTGCGCATATATATATATATATATATATATATATATATATATATTATATATATATTATATATTATATATATATATATATATATATATATGTGTGTGTGTGTGTGTGTGTGTGTGTGTGTATGCAAAACAATCAAGGATCATGTTGAATGATAGCTCTAGGCTTTTCATGTTCTAATCAACACATCATCGTCAACTTGGAATGTTGCTGAAAAGACTAGGAGGTCCAAGCAAATACGATCACTGGGAGCGCGTTGGCTGGAGTGAGGCAGAGAGGCTGTAGGCAGAAGGCAGGAAGTGACTCCCTGGCATACCAATATCCATAGCCAAAAAGACTGAATATTATAGCAGTAGAAAAACGCAGCTCGCAAGCACTAATATTGTAATAGTAGCCTAATATGGTCAGACTACGTTACTGGGTACATGATGTTTATAGGAATGATGGCTCAGTAACTAGAGCATCGTGAATTTTGACTTGTTACCCTTCATGATGTGAGTGAGATGGTCAAGAACCTGTCAAACATAGCCCTTTTTTATTTTTAACTTTTCAAACACATCTTAAATTCTTCCCAAATTTTATTAATTGTAAATGAATCTAATTTATTTTATCCTAAACCAATATTCGTTTTAAATTCAAAACTATTTTTGATGAAGCTTGATTCTATTGCATTTCTCTCAACCATGGACCTGCTTGATACAGCTTTCTTGGCCTTTTTGCAAATCAATTAAGTAGCTAAATTCCCTCACATAAATAAAGCATTAGACTTTTGTCCAATTCTAATGCTGTATTTATGTTGTTGTAATATTAGTTCAATGATTTTTCCGGATTCACCATCATAAACTTAATCACATTTTATAAAAGGAATCTTGTATTTATTGGGAATTTTGAATGAAAAGTTTTCTTTACTGAATTATGATTTTTAAATTAAAATTCTTAAGATGAGAAGGTATGTGAAGCAAGTTTTCATGGTAAGGGAGAACCAACATATTTTTGTTTCAATAAGATTTTTTTTTTTTATTGTAATAAGTAATTCCGACAATTTTGAAAGATTTATGAATTAAGTGTTTTGAGTATTTTAGATCATTAGCTGTTTCATAAACCTTCAAAAACAATGATGAGAATACAAGTTTATGTCTGTCATGATATGAAGGATAATAGTGCACATAAGAACAGCTATATGTTGGATTTCTGTTTATTTTGAATTTAAAACCAATAATTCCTCTTAATAATTAATACATCTAGAAAAGGCAATGAGTTATTGTGTTCAAACTCTAAAATTTATAGAATGGGCTAGACTGTTTAATTTAACAAGGAAATGGTTAATATCTATATTTATAGGCATTAAACATCAAACATCATTAACATGTCTGTACCATTTAGCTCTACTGGGAAGGATTTTGAAAAGCAATACTGTTTCAAAATATTCGAAATACAGGTGAGAGAGGATTTCCCATTGCCACATCAAACTTCTGACTGTGAAACTCGGCATTAAACACAAAATTTGCATCAATAACACATTTTAATAAGATTAATGATTGTAGGTACTGCCAATGATTAACTAATTATGAAGTACTTCTGAAAGTAAACTTAATAAATCATCACCAGGAACTTTCACAAACAAAGATGTGACATCAAAACTTACCTGACAGACCAGGAGCTACGGCTCCTTCAGTACTCTGGTGATGGACCAGTTGCTTCAGCTCATTCAGTACCTTGATGACGGACCAGTTGCTTTAGCTCATTCAGTACCCTGGTGATGGACCAGTTGCTTCAGCTCCTTCAGTTCCCTGGATATGGACCAGTTGCTTCAGCTCCTTCAGTACCTTGGCGATGAACAAGGTACTTCAGCTCATTCAGTTCCCTGGTGATGGACCAGGTAGTTCAGTACCCTGGTGATGGACCAGGAGCTTCGGCTCCTTCAGTACCCTGGTAATGGACCAGGTGCTTCAGCTCCATCAGTACCCTGGTGATGTTAAATTAGACACATGTTCAACTTTTGGGTATCTTTACTGAGGAAACGTATCGCCACACAGTGGCTTCATCAGTCCATACAAAGGAGAATGGTGAAGAACAATAGCAGTTTGAGATAATCAGTCCCTCAGCCTTGAGTCGATGTGGTCAGTCCATCAATCTTGAAAAGAATACAGCATATCTGCGGAGAAGTAGCTCATATACCATAGGCAGGAGAGGTGCAGCAGTCGTAGGTGGTGTCACATTTGACCAATGTGGAAGTAGGTCGTGCTCAAGGGTTAGGCAAGCGAAGAATTCCCAAGTATTAAGATCCCAAGAAGTTGCAGTGTCAGACAGGATTGTAGATGAATGGTTCAGAGAACCGACACGTTGATAAATTAGACTCGTGCTATTCTTGGGTATCTTTATTGAGGAAACGTTTCGCCACACAGTGGCTTCATCAGTCCATATAAAGGAGAATGGTGAAGAACAGGAGGAGTTTGAGGTAATTAGTCCCTCAGCCTTGAGTCGATGTGGTCAGTCCATCAGTCTTGAAAAGAATACAGCATATCTGAGAAGTAGCTTATATACCATAAGCAAATAGAAACAGGAGGCAGAGGGTATGTTTACCTGGGGCTGGGATGGAGGATATTGTTAGCCATTTAGACAACATCATGGAAAGTAATGGAAGCAATCCAATTATCGGCCTCAGATGTTGGCAGACGTAGGAGTGAAGACCTGATAAGCAGGTATATGACAACAATAGAGGTAATTAGGAAGAAGGGTGGGAACCCTGTGATATGTGACATTTTGCTGTGGAGAGGAGTTCGAAATGAATGATTATCCAGGGCAATTGGTGTCACTTACTGGCTGGACAAACACTGTAAGGAAAATGTAGTAACATTCATAGACAATTGGGACCTCTAATGCAGAAATTATATGTATGCCAGAGATAGGGTTCACTTACCTAGGTTTGGGGTGAAGACCCTGGACAATGCAGTGGAGGGAGCTATTAGGTCTTTAAACTAGAAATTGTTAGTGGTATGGGTTTTTGTGAGTAAGCAATGAATTCTCAGTGTAGCGATAATGTGAGTTTTAGGGAAACCAGTTATACACAGAATGTGGTAGAGTTATTTGTGAATATTGAAATGCCAGTGTTACTAGGGATAGTGGAGGAACAGAAATGAGCAGGAAAAGAAAAGAGAAGGAAGGGTTTTTAAATTTATATTATACTAATAGTCATAGTGCTAGAAATAAGATGGACGTACTGACATTAGTTGCAAGTGCTGGCAGCATTGATGTATTTGCCATAGCTGAGATGTGGTTTAATATGAAAAATCGGACATCCCTGCTGAATGTCAGATTCAGAGTTTTGAATTGTTCCAAGTTGACAGAAGTATCGGAAAGAGGGGGGTGGAACTGTTTTGTCCGAGATCGCTTGAATTGTTGCTTAAAGACGATGATATACCGTCTCCCAAACCTGGATAGGGATCAAGGAAGACTGCTGTGGGATGAAATTGTTAGGGTCGCAAGGGACTTTAACTTTAGTCATACTGACAAGAATTTCTTGACTGGGAATTTAGTCTAATGACTTCTTAAAGGTGGTTCAGGATTTTTTTTTTATAAAGTAATTTGTTACAGAACCTAAAAGTAATCTTCTTGAATTGGTTCTGGCAAGCAAGGAAACCCTTGTTAATAATTAAGAAATTTCACAAATTAATTACCTTTAGCATTGATTGGAAATATAATAGGGATAACTCAGTAATGGTCCCAGATTTTCGCATAGCAGATTACGATGGGCTTAGAGAACACCTGTCATCTGTAGACTGTGGTAACGAAGAGAGCTGTCAATATAACAGTTTTCTAATCTCTATCAATGCTGCCCAAAGAACATTTATTCTATATAAAGAAATTAGAAATGATCTGAAATGGATGAAAAATAGGCTCAAATATCTTTTAGGGCAGAAGAAAGGAATTTATAGGTGCATCAAAAGAAGTGAAGGTCATCTTGTGAATCAATGTATTGACATCAAGAGGGACGTTAAAAGAGGATAAGAAAAGCTAAATGGGACTATGAAATTAAAGTTGCTGGGGTTTCGAAAACTAGCCCCCCAAAAAAAATTTTTCCAGGTATATAGAACAAAAGTTAAAGAAGAGATAGATCTCCCTAAAAATAACTGGGCGTCTTACTGACAAGGAGAATGAAATGTGCTAGATTTTTAATACTTATTCTTTCTCTGTTTTCACACTTGAAGACACTAACAATATCCCAATAATTAATTTTTACAGTGTGCCTGAAGAAGAAAAATTATGTAACATCACAGTCACTAGGGATACGGTAATCGAAGTAGACCGACTGAAACAAATAAATTTCTGGATCCTGATGAACTTTTTTCAAGGGTTCTTAAGGTGTGCAAAATGGAACTTTGTGAATCATTAACTAATATTTTTAATTTATCTCTTAAGCAGGTGTAGTGTGTGATATGTGGAAGACAGCCAATATGATTCCTCTTTTTAAAGCAGGGGACAAGTCGTTACTGTCAAATTACCGGCCAATAAGCCTGACCCCAATTATAGGCAAATTAATTGGTCAATTATAGCTGACATAAGAAACCATCTTGATAAGCATAATTTGATTAATGATACTCAGCATGGATTCAGGGTGCCCATTCTTGCCTAACTAATTTACAAACTTTCTTCAGTAAAGCTTTTGAGGCTGTTGATCACGATAAAGAATTTGAAATTACAGTGGTACCTTGACTTATGAGTGCCCCAACTTACGAGTTTTCCGAGTTACAAGTCGTCGCTCTGTCTATTTTTTGCTTTGAGTTGCGAGGAAAAATCTGAGTTATGAGTGAGCTGCAGATACACAGCCACTCGCAGGAGATACCGAGGAAACATCAAAAACCTCGATAATAACCATTGTGTAACATCCTTTCAATTTTGATACCACTGGTAATGTCATCCGGCCAGAATGTTCTATAAAATATGCCCTATGTAAAGAGAAACAATTCTGGAACATGTGTAATACATGATCGGCAGGCCGCTTGGCTGGTCGGCGGCTGTCCAATTTGCTTTGGCTGCCTCTATTTCCTTCTGTCTGTCTGTATCTATCTCTGTCTCTATCTGTGTGTCTATCTCTGTCTCTGTCTCCATCTATCTGTCTCTGTCTCACAGGTACACATAAATACAGTTATACATAGTGTAAATTAAGTAGGATAACCCAAAAAATCCAGACAAAGTGCTATACTATATATGTAGATATAAGGCATAATAAGCATGACTGGCAAGTAATACACATTTTCACAAGTTCATGAATCAGACGCGACGACTCTGCATCGTGTGTAATACCTGTTGGTTCATGAACGGCTCTCTGAGACAGACACGTAGAGAGACAGAAACAGAGAAACACAGGCAGACAGAAAGACAGATGAGCAGAGACAGGGATAAGCATAGACAAAGGCAGACAGATAGACAGATGAGCAGAGACAGAGATAAGCATAGAGCTAGACAGACAGATATACAGACAGATAGAAACAGATAGAGACAGACAGAAACAGATAGACATGTTTATGTGTAACAGTGAAAAATAAACCCAAGGCGGTGCACGATCATCAAATGTCACTCCACTGCTGACAGTGCAGCAGTGGAGTGACACTCATCTTACACCGTGCTTCAAGGAGCTTCATATACTGTATATTCCAGCATTTCTGAAACATTGCTGGGACCTGATGAAAAAGACAAAAATCATTTCTTACATATAAATGCTTTTTTTATTTAAAAACCCATAACAAAAAAATTGGGTGGATTTTGGGGGGGCTGGAATGGATTAATGGCATTTCAATTAATTTCAATGAGGAAAATTGATTTGATATACGAGCATATTGAGTTACGAACTCTCTCAAGGAACGAATTAAACTCGTAAGTCAAGGTACCACTGTATTTATTTGGATTTTACTAAGGTTTGTGATAGAGTACCGCACCAGAAACTGTTAAAGAAAGAGGCAGCTTATAGCATTGGGGAAAAGTGTTGTCACTGCTCAAGTCATGGCTCACCAATAGGAAGCAGAGTGTGCATAAATAGGGTAAAATCTGAGTGGGAATCTGTAACAACTGATATAATATATATCAATGCCTTTGACGAAGGAATTACTAGTGAAATGAGCAAATTCGCTGATGACACGAAGATAGGATAATCTATTCAGACTTTTATGTCACGGAACTTCATAAGCATTTAGACAAATTCAATTCGTGGTCAGAAAAGTGGCGGATGCAGTTCCTGGTAGATAAATGTAAAGTTCTGAAGCTCGGGAATATTCATGCCTGTAGCAGTTATCACTTAAATAGTGTAGAACTTACCTGTACAGAATGCAAAAAGTGCTTGGGGGGTATGGTAAGCAGCAGCCTTAAACCAAGGCAGCAATGCATAAGCATGCGTAATAAGACAAACAGATTACTGGGATTTATATCAAGAAGTGTAAGCAACAGAAGCCCAGCTGTTACGCTACAGCTTTATACATCATCAGTAAGGCCTCACCTAGATTACGCAGCTCATTTCTGGTCTCCATATTATAGAATGGATATAAATTCATTAGAAAATATAAGAACATAAGAATGGAGGAATACTGCAGAAGGTCTACTGGCCCATACTAGGTAGGTCCTTATCAAAACCACCACTACCCAAAGCTAACCAAGAATTTTCTCCAGTACCCACGACACCAATCAAACCCAGCCCCACCCACTCATATATTTGTCCACCCTCTTCCCTTAAGGCTACCCAAGGTCCTATCCTCGATTGTCCTACTCGGAAGAATGTTCCACGCATCCACAGCTCAGTT
Source organism: Cherax quadricarinatus (assembly GCF_026875155.1). NCBI lineage: Eukaryota > Metazoa > Arthropoda > Malacostraca > Decapoda > Parastacidae > Cherax > Cherax quadricarinatus. Next base: position 18,074,900 of record NC_069409.1, read on the forward strand.
CGAAAACTAGCATTTACCTATATCCTTCCTAAATCTAAACTTATCTAACTTAAATCCGTTATTTATGGTTCTTACTCTTGATTCGATATCTTCAGTATTTTGTTAATATCACTTTTATTTTTGCCTATCATCCACTTATACACTTCGATGATATCTCCCCTCATTCTACGTCTCTCCAGAGAGTGAAGATTCAAGGTTCTAAGTATATCTTCATACGAGAGATTCCTTATACAGCAAATCATTTTAGTCATCCTTCTCTGTATGCCTTCCAATGAATCTATATAAATCCTTTAGTAAAGATACCAAAACTGAGCGGCATAATCTAAATGAGGCCTCACTAATGGCACAAAGAGCTGTAAAATAACTTTTAGAGTCCTGTTACATATACTTCTTGAAATAAATCCTAGTAATCTGCTAGCCTTATTGTGCACCCTTAACAAGAGTGATGGACTGAACACATCGATTCCAGGTTGAGGGACTGATTACCTCAAACTTCTACTCTCCTTACCCACTTCTACTTTGTATTGGACTGATGAAGCCACTGTGTGGTGAAACGTTTCTTCAATAAAGATTCCCATATGTTGCATAAGTGTCTCAATTCTTCAACTTGTCGGTTTTCAAAACCATTCATCACACACACACGCACCCTTAGGCACTGCTGTCTTGGCTTTAGATTTCTGCTTACCATGACTCCCAAGACTTTTTCATATTCTGTATGATCAAGCTCTACTTCACCTAGTTTATAACTTCGAAGGCTATTTTCATTCCCAAGGACTAGGACTGAACTTCATCTGCCACTTTTCAGTCCAAGACATTAATTTGTCCAAATCCTCCTGAAGTTCATTGGTATCCTCCTCAGAATGAATAATACGGCCTATTTTTTGTATCATTAGCAAATTAGCCCATGTTACATGTAATTCCTTCAGCAAAGTCATTAACGTAAATTATGAGCAACAATGACCCGTTAGCGACCAATCCCCATTCAGGTTTAACCTCATTAATGGAAACTCTTTGCTTTCTATTGGTAAGTAATGCCTCTATCCATGCTAGAACTTTACCTTCTATACCCTGAGCTGCCACTTTTCTTAAGAGTCCTCTTGTGAGGTACTCTAATGAAATCCAAATAAACAATATCATATTCTTTATCACTGTCCACTGCTCAAATGTTCTATTGAAGAACGTCAATAAATTTGTCAGGCAGGAACGACCTCTCGTGAATCCATGCTGAGATTCATTAATCAAATTATGCTCTTCAAGGTGACTACTAAAAATATCAGCTATAATTGATTCTAATAATGTATCTATTATAAACGTGATACTTATTGGACGGAAATTTGGAGGAATGGACTTATCCCCTGAATTAGATATGGGAACTACATTAACCATCTTTCACATCTCTGGCACAACACCAGTTTGGAGATACACGTTAAACACGCTCGTTAATTAACGTTAAGCACCGTGAAAAAAATTCGCCGGGTCCAGGGAACTTATTTTTTTTCAGTTTATCTGTTTGATAACCATGTCCCTCGTAACAACAATATTTGTCAATTTGAATTCTTCAGAAACTGGATATTTCATAATTTCTAGAATTTCATTTACGTCATCTTGTGTCAAGATTGACAAAAAAATCATTAAATAGAGAACACATTTTCCAGTTCGTTATCCGTCAGCTGTCCATTCCCAATTTTCAGAGGTCCTACTTTTTCCCTTACCTTCGTCTTATACACTTAAAAGAATCCTTTTGGATTAGTCTTTCATTCATTATCATCCTTAAATTCATAATCACGTTCAGCCTTTCTAATCACCCTTTTACTTCTCTTTTAAACTGAACATATTGGTCAATAAGGTTAAACTCTCCTCTTTTGATTCACCTATAAATTCCTCTTTTCTCTCCTAATAGATGCTTTAGCCTCATGTTCATCCGTTTTGGATCATTATCATTATTATTTGTCTTACTTTCTCTATGGGGAATATATATACTCTGAGCACGTTGTACATTATTAAGAAATAAAAAATCATAAACGCAGATCCCTTCGTAATCGTAAGTATGATCATCGTCAATAAAATTATTAGCTAATTATCCCAATAGAGATTAGACATTTGTTCCTTAAGTCCATTATAATCGGCAGAACGAAAATCGGGGACTTTTACCGTATTATCCTTAGTCTGGTACTACCAGGTAATATTAAAAGTATTGGAATTGTGATCACTTGCGCCAAGCTCTTCAGTGATCTCCAGATTATTTACGAGGGTTTCTTTATGTGACAAGACTAGGTCGAGCAAATTATTACCCCTGGTAGGCTCTGTTACACACTGCTTCAGAAAACAGTCCTGAACTACTTCCATAATTTCAATGGACTCCAGATTATTGGTCAAAGAAGTCCAAACAGTTTGACTAAAGTTAAAATCCCCTACTATCACTACGTTATTGTGTCTAGAAGCCCTAACAATTTCGTCCCAAAGAAGTCTCCCTATATCGTGACCCAAGCCTGGAGGTCGGTATATTACACCTAGAATTAGTTTTTCTTGGCCTAGAAATTCTACATTCAGGGAAGAATGACAAAATTAATACATAGCATTAGAATTCTCCCGTATGAAGAAATACTGAAGTCCCTTAAATTACATTCATTTGTAAGACGAAGAATGAGGCGAGACATGATCGAAGTGTGTAAGTGGTAGATTAGTAATAATAAAGGGGATATAAATAGCCTTGAAGATATCCCTCCAAGAGAGAACCCGCAATATTGGATTCAAATTAGATAAGTTTAGATTCAGAAAGGATATAGGAAAGTACTGGTTTTGGAAAGAGAATAGTTAATGAGTGGAACAGTGTGCCTAGTAGAGTTATTGAAGCTAAAACCTTAGGTGTTTCAAGTTTGGGCTGGATAAATACATGAGTGAGAGGGGTTGGATTTGAGTGGGACTTGCACATGAGTAAATAGATTTATCAAAGCTTATTGCCTAGGTAGCGTTGAAAATGGGTTGAGCAAATATTCTGTTAGTGGGATGGATTTGTGAAGGACCTGCCTACTATGAGCCAAAAGGCTTCCTGTAGTGTTCCTTCTTTCTTATGTTCTTACGGGCCAGTAGGCCTGCTGCAGTGATATTTTCTTCGTATATGGGATAAAGATAGAAATGTTAAAAGCAGGTGGGGATATAGTTTTGGAGTGGTTGGTGCAATTATTTAATAAATGTATGGAAGAGGGTAAGGTACCTAGGGATTGGCAGAGAGCATGCATAGTTCCTTTGTATAAAGGCAAAGGGGATAAAAGAGAGTGCAAAAATTATAGAGGGATAAGTCTGTTGAGTGTACCTGGTAAAGTGTATGGTAGAGTTATAATTGAAAGAATTAAGAGTAAGACGGAGAATAGGATAGCAGATGAACAGGAGGCTTTAGGAAAGGTAGGGGTGTGTGGACCAGGTGTTTACAGTGAAACATATAAGTGAACAGTAATTAGATAAGGCTAAAGAGGTCATTTGTGGCATTTATGGATTTGGAAAAGGCGTATAACAGGGTGGATAGGGGGCAATGTGGCAGATGTTGCAAGTGTATGGTGTAGGAGGTAGGTTACTGAAAGCAGTGAAGAGTTTTTACAGAGGAAGTGAGGCTCAAGTTAGAGTATGTAGGAAAGAGGGAAATTTTTTCCCAGTAAAAGTTTGGCCTTAGACAAGGATGTGTGATGTCCCCCGTGGTTGTTTAATATATTATAGATGGGGTTGTAAGAGAAGTAAATGCGAGGGTCTTGACAAGAGGCGTGGAGTTAAAAGATAAAGAATCACACACAAAGTGGAGTTGTCACAGCTGCTCTTTGCTGATGACACTGTGCTCTTGGGAGATTCTGAAGAGAAGCTGCAGAGATTGGTGGATGAATTTGGTAGGGTGTGCAAAAGAAGAAAATTAAAGGTGAATACAGGAAAGAGTAAGGTTATGAGGATAACAAAAAAGATTAGGTGATGAAAGATTGAATATCAGATTGGAGGGAGAGAGTATGGAGGAGGTGAACGTATTCAGATATTTGGGAGTGGACGTGTCAGCGGATGGGTCTATGAAAGATGAGGTGAATCATAGAATTGATGAGGGAAAAGAGTGAGTGGTGCACTTAGGAGTCTGTGGAGACAAAGAACTTTGTCCTTGGAGGCAAAGAGGGGAATGTATGAGAGTATAGTTTTACCAACGCTCTTATATGGGTGTGAAGCGTGGGTGATGAATGTTGCAGCGAGGAGAAGGCTGGAGGCAGTGGAGATGTCATGTCTGAGGGCAATGTGTGGTGTGAATATAATGCAGAGAATCGTAGTATTGGAAGTTAGGAGGAGGTGCGGGATTACCAAAACTGTTGTCCAGAGGGCTGAGGAAGGGTTGTTGAGGTGGTTCGGAGATGTAGAGAGAATGGAGCGAAACAGAATGACTTCAAGAGTGTATCAGTCTGTAGTGGAGGAAGGCGGGGTAGGGGTCGGCCTAGGAAGGGTTAGGAGGGAGGGGGTAAAGGAGGTTTTGTGTGCGAGGGGCTTGGACTTCCAGCAGGCATGCGTGAGCGTGTTTGATAGGAGTGAATGGAGACAAATGGTTTTTAATACTTGACGTGCTGTTGGAGTGTGAGCAAAGTAACATTTATGAAGGGATTCAGGGAAACCGGCAGGCCGGACTTGAGTCCTGGAGATGGGAAGTACAGTGCCTGCACTCTGAAGGAGGGGTGTTAATGTTGCAGTTTAAAAACTGTAGTGTAAAGCACCCTTCTGGCAAGACAGTGATGGAGTGAATGATGGTGAAAGTTTTTCTTTTTCGGGCCACCCTGCCTTGGTGGGAATCGGCCGGTGTGATAATAAAAAAAAAAAAAAAAAAATTTATTTTCCATCACTGGTCAGGAAGGTCTTAACACGGT